>WOVY01013213.1:0-494948 GCA_013436015.1 Rhipicephalus annulatus | reverse complement strand
TGTGTGTGTGCTGTATTAACAGCGCTAAAAAGACAGAACACTCACCGAAACGCAGCGCCGTGTGTCTTTCTTGATGTACTGTCTTTTTCGAGTTGGTAAAATTTGTCTTAAGTGTACTGAGCCGACTGTCTAAGCACTTGGTCACGCACACAGAAAAGACAGGAACTAAAAACAGCGGTCACTCAAAACTGCATTGCTCGGACAGCAATTTATTTATAGCCACGCGTTCATTCTCCTCCTAGCAGAAAGACATTCACAGGTGCCTCACGCAATGCGTGTTTTATTTAGTGCGCTAACTGCGGTTATTAAGTGCATGACATCAGAGAGCGCTAATTTGAGCGGCAATAACGATGCCATAGCTTCTGACTCACTAGGTGCTGAGCATGTCAAACAGCCACAAGAGCGAACTTCGTTTAGCAAAGTGCTGTTTGTGGTAGTAGGGTGAAGATTATTTGCTTATCGGGAAAGCGGAGCACATGGAGGCACTCAAACTGTCTCTGGAAGGGAAAATCCACAGCTCGCAATTCCATTTCGTAGTTCTGCAGAAATACGAGATGCAGAACAAACCACCTTTTTGTGTGTGTGTGTGTGTGTGTGTGTGTGTGTGTGTGTGTGTGTGTGTGTGTGTGTGTGTGTGCGTGTGTGCGTGTGTGTGTGTGTTTGTGTGTTTGTGTGTGCGTGCGTGCGCGCGCGCGCATGTTTGTGTGTGTGTGCGTGTGTGTGTGTTTGTGTGTTTGTGTGTGCGTGCGTGCGCGCGCGCGCATGATTGTGTGTGTGTGTGTGTGTGTGTGTGTGTGGTGTGTGTGTGTGTGTGTGTGTGTGTGTGTGTGAAGGGAGAGAGAGAGAGAGAGCTATTTTTCTTGTTGCTCCACACACACTTTGCCTTGAGTGCGACTGTGTACGGTTTTGCTTATCTCCCAACTGGCCTCGTCATTAAGCCTACCCATAACAACGTAAAATTGATATCGACTAAACTTGCGCGTACATGTATTGTTCGGTAGAACGCCAGGTGCATTATTTAAAACCTATTATGTGTCGACGCTGCCACAGTTCAAAGAAAAATGCTTGGCAACGTGTCAGAACACCAACCTTTAGCTTTGACGATCGATGTTGAAGTCAACGTTGCTCTCCATATTCGGCCAAGGTTGCCAGGTTTTCGTGTCGATGCGCAGCGACACGCCATCAAGTCGTCAACGCTGCTGCGTTGGTAGAGGTGGTGAAAGTCTGAAGGAGAAAAAGAGCAAACAAAATAAACGTTTTTGTTTTCAATATTAAGTGAATATACATTGGTGCCTGGCGTGCTACGATATGCGCATTGCTAGTCTATTTAGCGAAACGGAAATGAATAAGGACATTGATTTTACTGAAGAAAATTCATGTAGCGGAGCGTACTTTCAATACAATCCGCATGTTCTACCTACAAAATGGACAAAATGAATAAAAGTTTAGATGAGTTACTTTTTTTTAAAAAAGTGCATGTACGTTTCGCTTAGCAGTCACGGCTTCAATCCGGGCCGCATCAGTCGCATATCCAAAGAGTGGAAAAGCCCGAGGCACGTGTGCTGGGCAGCGTTGATGAACGTCGAAGGCGAAGAACATCAGAAAGCCGAAATTTCCGGAACGTTCCATCACAGAGTCTTTCACAATCATATCGTCGTTTTGACTCTTCAAGCTACTGAAATTATCAGTACGTTTCGCCCCTTAACTTGCAAAGTGGTCGCAATTTTAAGAAGAGGTGTTTTGCACACAAGACCCACTGAGCACATACGATAAATTGGGCTTTCCTTTAGGCAGGAGGATAACATTGAGAACCCCGTTTTAGGTAACAATATATGCACGAGCAAGGTCTACTACATCTAAGCTGAATGCATCATTAATATTGAAGGCTGTAAAACTGGTACATTTATACTACCTGACGAAGCGAATATCCGTTATTTGATGGCCAATTATGAAATCATTAAACAAATAATAACTTTCAGGAATATTCATTCAGCATGACCTTCTACAAGGGCTCAAATACTAACGCGGGTTTCTCTTTAGATGCGACCATCGACCAGGGGCCATGACAGAAGCGAAAAGTCATATTGTCCTTTATCCATTGGTCTATAACCAGTGGAAAGTGAAAACAATATTGTTCTTTGTCCCGAGTTGATATTTCTCTAACACCGTGATGAGCCCCCACATTTGAGCAAGCGACGATGCCATGTCACCACGTAGCCCCACGGGATGAGATATCATGGTGACGTCACAAACTGTGGGGACCAGTGACGTCACGGTGACTTCATAGAGTGGCGTCAACACACAATTTTTTGCTTCATTCGTGTTGACATTGCCCACACCTATGGCAACGTTTAGACCTTGGTAAAGCACCTAAGCTTTTCGCTTTAATAAAGCAACCGTCGAGGACCCCTTATGCGTAATCGGAGAAACCGTGGAAGGTATTCACGCGACGTGAAGGTACGTTGCGTGATTCACTTTTTCTGGTGTGCTTCTGAGAGAGACATATCCAGATAAAGAGTAGCATTGCATTGTGATGGCCACACAACAACAGGTTAGCGATATAAAAAAAGAGTGGTTCATTCTTTGCGTACTTACTGCTGTAATGTCATGTGACTGGCTTGGCTTACTAGGCTGTCGTTCCCTAAAACACGTGAGTCGAATATTATAGCGCAGCATGCCGCCTGGAATTCGCAACTTGTCAAAGTCACCTCAAAATTTCTTTTTTATCTCTAGACGATTGACTCTACAAGCTCAAAAATTCCTCATCACAGCCATTGTATCAGCCATTGGCTGATTTGAACATGGCCTGCTCGGTCGCTACAGGGGCCGCCGTAGGATGCCGCGACTTGTCCCCACGTGCATGCGCGATCCAATAAAAGATCGAGACACCAAAGCGAAATAACAATTTACGTCAGCGTGAAAGCCCCCTGTATGACAACGCCTGAAATGACAATATTATCAACAGCAGTGCTTTAATTACTAATAAATTAGGGTGAATGCACAAAAATATATGCGCCGTTGTAGGACATTCTCAAAATGATCGCAATTACGTCAGACAAACCACCCACAATTAATCACTAGAAATCGAACTAGCTGCACTAAATAAGGAACCTCTCGTGCATCAAGACATGTAATAGAATGCTGCTTGTTCGTTTGTTTGATTCATGTAAAAAAGTACCGCCGGACGTTGCTATGGGGGGAATGGCGCCAATGCCTAGAAAATGAAATTTAGCCTGGTTATTGTGGGTAGGTCATGCCATCTAGCGAGGCTCATTTGAACTAAGCACGCCTGCAATTTTGAAAGTTAGAGCTAAAAATTGTTCAATCGCCCTTGTTGCTGCTGTGGCTCCCGTTACTTTCCCTCTGCGGCTACTAGAGTGTCGGCGGCCACACAACAAAGCCGGGCAAAGCTGTGCACGGCTACAGTGACGTGAGACGTTCCGTTGATGTGGATAACTTGAAGTGCGCTAACTCTACGCGGACCACTAAAACGCGATTTTATCTCAAAACAAGCCCTTCCTCCGGCCAAAAGTAACAAAACTAGGTTTCTGGACTACTATTTCAAAAACCAACGTCGACCTAGTAGTTGCCTTAGTGTCCTTTTAAAAATCTGCGTATTCGAAGCAAAAAAAATTCTCAAGGTCACGAGGCCTGTGTGACGTATTTTCCCTCCCCGTTCTACCCTATCTCCTTAGCTTCCAGCACTTTCGTTGGGAAGAGACAATGCAATTGCAGCGTGTGACAAATATTTGTAACTCTGCTCGTATTGGACGGATTCTCACACTTTTTTTTTTGTGGTGGAGAATTCGCGAGGTAATAAGCTCTTTTAGTGAAGACATTTCATGGTTACTTAGCAAATGGGTACAATGACTTCTTAAGATAGCACAAACGAACAAGTTACGCAATCCACTACTATGGTTTTACAGACATAGATATTAAGTTGTACAAGTGCGTTTCAGTTTGTACTTACGCTTACACTTCGCCAGGTCATCACCCGATTCTCGCTACTTGTACTGATTAACCATGGTTTCAGCAATATGCTCTTCCACTTGAGAGAACTTACTTTTCCTTGAGTTTTTTTATTACTTGCCAGAAACCTATTGCCGGAGTATTCACGCATGCTACGCACCATACCATCTTCAGCCTCAAAAATTAAAATCCAGGTCAAGGTACTTCACCCTTCTTCATTTTGCTCTTCACACGGGGAAAATTATTTCTCATGAGCAATGAAAAGACTGGCAAGTTATACTTAATAAATTGTAATTTAGCTATACAAAACTACTGTTTAACACATTTCACAATGCGGATAATGCATGAAAATTCATTACAACTTCATTGGATACCCTTCTGCTGTTACAGATGTATACTGGGTCAAAATAGACCACAGAAAAATCAAATAACTAACCGCGAGGACGAATTAGTTAGATTTTTACTGGGAAATGCCATTTTCGAACACGCCATGAGCGAAAGATGTGCCACAAGCAGCGTCATCTCTTTGGGCTTAAGTAAAGAAAGCTTTCCACGTTATAGAAATCTAAGTTCGAAGTAAAAACGAAATTGTTCTGGAAATAGGTGCCCTTGCTCAAAGAAATGGCCCCAAATGGGGTCATGGGTACTGACGAGGATATATTTTAAAGGATTTCATTTTTTATATTGTCATTACGATGAAAATGCCTTAACGCAGCACACCCTTGTGAATAGTATTATAAGGGTAATGAAAACATAAATTATGACGTTTCTGGACGAGTCTAATCCAGGGCAGTTGAGAGGTCGCACAATCTTTTGGCCTTTGATTTTTCGCTGTTTTCCCTGCGTGGCAGCCGTGCGTCCACAACATGTTATATCCCCCCTTTTCCTGCCCAAATAAGCGTTCGCGAAAAACGCAAATAATGAAATATAACAACCCTCGTGAGGCCGCTAATCTTATAGCGTGTGTTAACGCTAATCGATACTGTGTTAAAAAGAAGCAGAATAAAGTCGCGTCACTGGGTTTTCGTTTGCTACAGCATCACTCGCAGCACTGCACAGTACTAATGGGGCAACATCATGGCGGTGACGGCGTCAAGCAAAGCACGGATAGGTCGATCATAGTTAACAGCGAGCAAGCCAGATTTTTTCGTGGCGAATCGCTGTGCTCCTTTCGATTCTCGTGCATTTAGGCGGACACGCTTCCATCCGTCGCAAGACAGTGCTGGCGCTAGCAGATTGCGCGAGAGTTTTTCTCGGGGAATGTAGGGAAAGGCAAGGGGCAAGGCAATGCTATACAGCGCCAGCGCAATCCCTTTACCGTTTACCTCGGTCGGCGAAGCACGAAGCCAGATAAGAAGGTTGTGTCACAGTGCGTAGTTTCTCGGCGAAATGTCTCCATATAGCTCTTGGCAACTTTTACCTGTATTGCTTTCCGATCCAAATGGCATCACCTAAAGAGAGAGGTGAAAAAAAAGAACCTTTAGGCAAGGAGCGTCATAGATGGGGTGCACCGTTGTGAAAGGTGTTGCAGATGGTTATTCTCGAGTTTCTGTTTGTGTAGTAACTTTTTCGGGGCTCGCTTCCCTGAGTATACAGATAATTATGAGAAATATTAAATAAATTGAAATAACAAATATGACCCCAGGCTTACCGATTCGAAGTTTGCAATCTGTTTTGCGGAGTTGCCGGATGTATTGTAGCAAGTTGATTACGCTAAAAACAAAAATCCGATATATACGTGATTCGAACCCAGGTCTTTCAAGTTGGAAGCAGACTTTCTACCCTCCACGACCTTGGCGGAGCCACTCGCAACTCTTCAACCATGACACGTTGCAGACTACCGATCAAAGAGCCACAAGTTACTTGCCACAGTTCGGGCATTACTTTCCGTACATTAATCACGTGGGTGTTCCGAGCACTTCTTTGTTCTGGTAAACTCTCCATTCGGTCTGCAGCGTAGTTCAGCTAGGTGCAGGTAAACTGGCCATTTTTTTCCATTATTGCGGCTGGTGCAAGGTTTTTAGTGTCGCCCTTATCTTTTCGCTTGTTTTAGAAAACGGCGCGTTTTTTTTTTTTTTGGGGGGGGGGGGGGCTTCGGTGTTGCACTTCGTTTGACACACCACTTTTTTTGACCGATACGGCCTGCTCACACACGAAGGTTGTTCATGCTACGTAAGTTACTTTTTTTTCACTCGCATAGATTGCAAGGGGCTGTTTATCGTTTCAGATGAGCGAGATACTTAGCCACGTTCTGTACACCATATGCATGTTCCATTAGTCAGCCCGCCATACATCCACTAGTGTCCCGCCATAATCTACCTTTCTGACACCAAGTGTGAACATCAGCGCCTGAGCGGGTAGGTATTTGTCACGGTGCAGCAAGTCACACAAAACGTGGACCTGAAGGTGGCGATGGTGGCAGGCTTTGTCAAACTTCATCCATCTGCTGGCGAGATTTCAATCATGAAATTTTATAGTTTGTTTCGGCGCTCCCATTGTCTGCCAGAACTTGTCCGGGCTATTTCATGTTTCGTCGGTTCATCTCTGCGATGGAATTGAAGAGCACGGGCAGGCACAGAGGAACAGGTAGCTAAAACTAGGCGGGATAGCTTAGAGTCGTTGTTTTTTTTGTAACATGGCGTACATTACGCGTTCTTAATGCCTATGCGACCGGACCAGTATTGTATGAGAAAGTTGTTTGGACACCGCGATTTATTGAGGAAGGGTTTTTTCCGACGTGAATAGCAACCAGAACGCCGATCGTTGCGGCTGATACTGCTAGTTCTTTGCGTTCTCTTTTCACCTTACTATCAAGGCCATCAGGCTTGCTACATATGTAAGATAGTTTAAAGATAACGTCCTTCCAAGCGGCGCTCACCATGTGCCAGTGCAACAGAGAGCATGTTGATAAGTGCACGCTTTACTCCTTCTCGCTTTTTTAGGAGGAACCACGCTTTTAATTTCAGATCACGTAAAGATGACAGATGCCCCATTCCTGCGGAAGCAATACGTTGAAGCCTGTCTCACCTCAACCCAAGGGGACATGATGTTGAGCAGTCGTTTGTTTGCTATTTTCACAGATACGCATCTACGCTGTGCATCTCATTGTCATTGAATGTATCGTAAGTTTCTGTGAAGTCCGAATTGTTTATATTTCGGCGGCAGCTCTAATTTCCCTCGTGATACTGAAAACGTCTGTTGGCCGTACAGCGGCAGGTAGCGTCGACCACGGGAAGCTCTTTTCTGTTTGTCGGTTACTGATGGAAGAGCACCTGATACAATTTTTAAAGACGATAGGCTTCTTCTTTGGCGCAAAAATTTTGGCCTGTCTGTCTGTCTGTGTGTCCGTACATTTGTAACGATACCCCAAACGGCCTACCTCATCCGCAGCGCTTACCAATATTGCTCAAGTTTCGGCGTTCATACTTGTGCGATTGTCAAATAAAAAGCAATTATTGCACATATCTGAGGCACAATAACAACATGCCAATACTTTGTATGTGTGTCTTCATACTAGAGAAGGCAGACGAAAGTAAATTCTAAGGACCGTAGCGTTTATTACGCTGTGCTGACAATGCAACGCGATGCTCAAAAAGGCAAGTGTTTTCAACGCTTTGCTAAGACGACACGGTGGTGGCACCTGCCCGTCGCTTTGCGTTCTACACGTTATCGCCTCCAAGACGGGCGCGTACGCCTTCCTTCGTTTTCGAAGAAAACTTCCAGATAGCGCTCGTGTCTAACGTGCCTCGACGTGCTCATTCGCATTCGCTGCACAGATCGATACTCTCTAACGCAGCACCTTTAGAATACAATTCACGGATTTTTTTCGCGCAGAACACCAAATAAACGTGTCGTTCCCTCTCTCTAGACGCAATAATATCGTCTTTAGACGATATTTGCAGTAGAACATTCAGATACGAGGCCAATTTTTTTACGCTATCCGCTTTTGAACTGGTTTACAGATGTGTTTGTTCAGATTCTTCCAGTAGTTGATATTGCCCTGCCGGCTACAACTTAAGTAATCGTTCACAGAGGATGTCTATAAAACAAAGCGAAAAGTAGCGTCCGTGTCGCGCGCAGAGTATGCGAATTCTAACAATTTTCTACTCGTACCTGGGAAACCCTACGTGCATTCCTCGAAAATTGGGTGTGAGCCATACGCACTTTTCGATATCTCACACTGGTGAAGAGCTTTTTTTTTCTGTCGTCTTTCTCACATTTTCCTGTTGATTTTATAGATTTTTTTACTTTTCTATATTTATTTATTTATTTACAAAGTTTCTGCAACGCTATAGTGGCATTACAGCAGGGTGGTTTACACACAAAATTCCATGTGGTTACTAACATTTGTGTTAATGGTGACGCTTGAAACATTCTAAGAAATAAAACAACATATATTATTACAGCATTCAATCAAAAAATGTTTTAGTACAATATGACACGTAGAAAACAAGAACTAAAAGTGAATACGCATGTCACGATGTCACAATGATGAAAAAAAAGCGCCGTTGTCACTCAAGTCTACAATATCTTCGGGAAGTTCATTCCAGTCTCTAATTGTTCTTGAAAAGAAGGAGTTAGGAAAAGTTGTGGTTTTGAATGCGTATTGTCCTATTTTATGTGTGTGTTGGCATCTTGTGGAACGATATGTTCGTGCTAGTAGGTATTCTGACTTCTCAATTCCCGTTAAGGGGCAAGGAGGATTGAAAAAGGAAGGACAGGGAGGTTAGCCAGTTCTCAGACCGGCTGGCTAACCTGTACTGGGAAAGGGGTAAGGGAGATAAAAGATGAGAGAAAAGAGACGTTAAAGGAAAAAAAAAGGAGAGAAGGTCATCAGACGATCTACGACGCTACTTACAGTCTGTCTCTAAAACCACTTGCCCGCAGAAAGCGCAACAACGCTCTCAATGTCTTGCGTGCAGAGGACGGTCTCGGCCAGTGTCCTAATACCCTTTCTTCCGACAATTAGCGATTGTCTAGTCTATCTAAAACTTTCCACAGTTCTTTTCTTGCCACACTGAAGCGAGGACACTCGCAGAGAAGATGGAAGAAAGTCTCTGCGCAGCCACAGTTGTCACATGTCGGGCTGTTGGCCATTCCGATTCGAAACCAATAAGCATTCGTAAAGGCCACCCCGATCCACAGACGGCACAAAAGTGTCTCCTCAGCTCTGGTTATTTCTGATGGATGACGGAGCTGTAGGTGTGGGTCCAAATTATGAAGGCGGACGTTGGTGAATGCAGCTGAATTCCACTGAGCGAGTGACAGTTCTCGTGGAAGTGATCGAAGCCTTGCAGCGGCGTCTGTTCTTGATAGTGGTATAGCTGCACAAGGGGCATCATCATGAGCAGATCGGGCTGCTTCATCTGCACGGTCATTTCCATCAATGCTGCAGTGGCCTGGTATCCATTGATACGCTATGTCATGTTTCTCTTTAGCCCGGTGATGAAGCAGACGTATTTCAGCAATTAGCTGTTCGTTTGGTCCATGACGATATGGCGAGGCCATGCCCTGGAGGGCTGCTTTGGAGTCGGAGAAGATTCACCATGTCTGCTGCGGTTCTTCAACTAGGAACTCCAGAGCGACACGAATGGCGACGAGTTCTGCCGCCGTGGATGATGTCAGATGCGAGGTCATGAACTTTATCGTGATGGATTTCTCCAGAATTACCATTGCGACTGTTGAACTTTCGGAGTGACCGACCCATCCGTGTAAATTTGAATGCGTTCACTGTGTTTCTCATGCAGAAACAGTAATGTTGTTTGTTTTAGGGCCAAAGTAATGTTGTTTGTTTTAGGGTTTGTTTTATTTAGCATTCCGGAGATGGTTATCAGAGCTTCCAGTGGATGTAGACACCACAATGGCAACGACGGTCTTGCTGCGTGCGCGAAGTTCGTGCGAATCACCGTGCAATGTGGGGCAATAATAGAGCAGAACGCAGAGCATGTCCTGGAAGTTGGAAGAGAGGCGAGGTGATGCGATTGAATCCGGGTGGCATGTCTTATGTGCATTCTTAAAGCATCGACACGAATGTAGGTTGTGATAGGGTGTTCATGAGCGATTGCTACAGTCGCTGCTGAGGATGCGCATCTCGGCAGCCCGAGGCACATTCTCAGTGCTTGAGCTTGTAATGACTGGAGGACACGTACGTTTGTTATGCGGGCCTTGCCAAGCACAGGTAGGCTGTAGCGCATGAAGCCAAGAAAAAGTGCAGCATACAGTTGAAGCATGGCTCGTACCGATGCACCCCATGATTTTCCCGCAAGAAACCTTAGGACGTGGGTGATCATGGTCAGTTTTTTCTTCATGTAAGCGATATGAGGGCTCCAAGACAAATCACGATCTATTATTACTCCCAGGAAACGGTGAGTCTTTTGATAGCTGATTGTGTGTCCATTAATTCTGATGCGGTATGGCGTCATTGTCTTGCGCGTAAACGCGACTAGTGAGCATTTCTCATATGACAGCTCCAGTCCTCGTCCTTGTAGGTAGTTTGACGTCAGTGTAGCCGCTGTCTGAAGCCTGGGTCGAACGTGTAGACGCGTGACCCCTGATGCCCAGACGCAGATGTCGTCCGCTTATATCGACATATGTACGGAGTGTGGCAGGACGTCAACGAGGCTGATGAGCGCAAGGTTGAAAAGTGTGGGGCTTAGGACCCCACCTTGAGGTACGCCGCGATAAGTATGATGGTGCATGCCTTGTTGCACCATCTTTTGTCTGAACGAAGAAGGTTCTGTCCTTCAAATAGCTGTAGATCCATTGGTTCCCGTTAAGCTATAATATATACTATGCAGAAGTTTTAGTCGAAGTTTCCGTCTTCTAGATTCTAGAGTTTCTCAGCTTAATGAGGCATTTATATCTTATATACTACCAAATGGGTCGTAATTTTTGCTGACAAAACGGGCTGCCTGGTTTTGAATTTTTTTCTATTGTTTCTGCAAGGTGATTTTGAGCCGGGTCCGATATAACACAAGCATATTCAAGTATAGACCTTTTATGCAAGAAGTGGAGAGCTCTCTTTATCTCTGTTGTTGCAGAATGAAAGTTTCGGCGAATAAAAAAACATTTTACTAGCCTTTAAGACCATTTAGTCTATGTGGCTGTTCCAATGAAATGACTCTGTTAAATAAATTCCTAAATATTTACACTCAGGTACTTTTTTAACTGACTTTTCATCAATATTGTATGTGTGCTGGATTTCTGAAATGTTTTTTGCAAACCTGACGTGGTTGTACTTTGAGACATTTAAGCACACATTCCACGTGGAGTATCAACGTGTTACAACGTGTTATATCAACGTGTTATATCATTACGTATTTTTTTCAAATATCTTTTTTTATCGCAATTGGTTGGAAAGGTACTTCACTTCGTTTTGTTTTTTACATTTCATTAAAAAACACGAAAGTTGTTTCGCCGGTGGCGCAAAAGACTAAACTTTCTTTTACTAGAATGGGAGTCGAATCAGCTCATGAACAAACCTAAATGCGCGTGCCACAGCTGTCTCCGCTTTCAACGGGCTAACTGAATTGTTCTAGCTGTGAAACTTCTCTTAGCGATAGCTTCCCAGAACAGGGTGTTTAACCAGATTCACTAAACGCCAGGCTTCAGGGCAGATTTTTGGGAGACTCTCTAGTCAGTCTTTACCATGGTAAAAAAAGATAATAGACGATGTCCTGATAAAGACTTGTACTACAGTCACCGTAAAGCACGAAGGTGAGCACAAGTTCACAGGCAATTAGTCGTACCTTTGAGTATCACTTCTGCACTCAACAATAGGGTCGTCTCGATTTTTTATCGCAGTGCCGCTTTCAGCCTGAAGCGATTAGCCCTGGATGAGGTCGGAGGAAAAAAGAAAAACTGCAGCTTTGTCCACAGTGCTCACGGCATAAGTTCAGAAATAAACTAACCGATACAAAAGCAAGAAAGGAGGAGAGAAATCCGACATTGTCGATTGCGATAGCATTTTTTTTACTTCGAAAAGTGGCCCTCAGGCGTAGCGAAAAGCAAGTCGCAGATGAAAAAAAAAAGGCGCAAAGAAATTAAATGGCGGACGCCTTCCTTCGGTAAAAATAGCGAGAAAAAATAAGACACAGTCAATGAATGGAAAAACTGGAATGGACAGAAAGAAAGATAGAGTCGGTATTATGTCTTGATCGTCATTCATTCAAACCTACCTTGCGAACTTCAACTTGGCAATCTTTGCTAAATTTTTATCTTGAACGCGAAAGACTTCTCGACGCCCAACGTTTTCTTCCACATTCGATGCAATTTTTTTATTATTTTCTTCAATTAAAAAAAAAACATTTACCTTGCGTAGACGTTTGAAGCAGCCAGGGAGCATACTGTAGTGGAGATGCAGTTTTCTCCTTGGGAATGCCACTGGCGAACAAGGCTTATCTCGTTCTTTTTTTCCTTCGGGTAAAACTCAAGACTCTTGGTTTACAAGTGGTAACGTGAAAGGAATATATCGACAAACGAACGAAAAAAACATCAAAAACTACAACTTTCACTCGTGTGTTTTTATTTCTGTTATTTTATTTGCGGCTGGTCTCAAAAACCGTGTAGCCGTGTGGTGCTGATCGTAAAGACTGACTTAGCACCGATGTGACATTAAGACGTAATCTTTTCTATTGTATCTTACTTTGTAGTCAGTGTTAAAATATGTGATATTCCTTAGAGACACGCTTGTTTCTTGTTTCCCCTCTTTCTGCGTTTTTTTTTTTCGAGGTCTGTATAGGTCAGCTCTTTTCGCGTATGCTTCAGTTGTTCAGTATACAGCGTACGTGTGGCAATTACTACTACTATAGCAGTAGGGATAGTATTGCATTATAGTTATTTCAGTCTTGCGTTGAGAAAAAGAAACGCAAAAGAAGAAGAAAATTAAAGTTCCCGCTAAGTTACTTGTCTGCTTAACTGATCGCATATCGCGGGTCTTTTTTCTTCTAAGTTGCTTTCTTTACGTTAGCGATTTTGTACTAGACATTTGTTGCCGGTTGTAATGACGTTGTTTTTAACCTATTTTTTAGAGCCCGAGCAAACTATTCACGTCAAATATTTCGAATATATTGAATTTTCTCGCAGATAGCCTGCCCCTCAAAACTTTACCTGTATTAAAAAACAAATATGTAAATAACCCCTGCATATAAACCACACCACAGTTTTTAAAAACATTTATGTAGTATTTTTTAATGTGGCTTATATCGAGGAAACCACCCCATATTCACTGAGGGCACAAAGGTGGCGCCATACCTTTTAACAGCGAAATGCTGACTGGACTATAGCTCTTTGAATTTTTTTGAACTTCTTTTTTTTTTGCTTGCTGTGTTGGACGGGTCCCCGTGCGATGAAGTCAGCTAAACGTGACTCTGAAGTCGCCTTATTGCTTTCACGTGGAAAAGGGCGTGTCCTGTTCCTGTTACGTGCTCGGTGCTAACGTCAATGTAAAAAAAAGGGTTATGTAAATAGTTTCATCACTGCTAGGTATATCATTCATGTCATTCAATCGTCCCTTGCTCAGTCGTTACAAAGTGTTCGAGTTATATTTACTGGCGCGGCTCATATGTATATTCGCTGCAGCGCCGAACAAGTAGCTGGATGCGTAGTCATGTGAAAATGTCGCATAATATGTGTGCATACAGCAGCCGTTCGATAATAAAGATATTCGAACACGAAAGAAGCATATTACATTAATTGAACTAAGCAAGAAAGAAGAAATGTGCATACAGGCTTTACCAATACATCATCTGGTGTACGCTTGCGGGCCTGTATCGAAATAACTATCTTCTACTAAATATAGCCCTAAGAAAATGTTTCTAGCAATCCTGTCACTGGACACACTATTGGCGAGACCCACTGGCCAATGGGAAAGAGCAGTCGCGATAGAGAAGCATTGTGCATTCGGCCGCTGATGTGGATGAAGTATATCTCAGTTTCATGGTAATAAGGGCTGCAGCGCGAGCACGAATGTGCTAGAAGAAACAGACGAAAGTCGAGGCACGGAAGGCAAAGAGGACAACACGAGCGCTGTTTTTTTTCCTCTTTGCCTTCCGTGCCTCGACTTTCGTCTGTTTCTTCTAGCACATTCGTGCTCGCGCTGCAGCCCTTATTACCATGAATTCAAACCAACTAGCCCAAATCACCATTCTTCTTCATATTTCAGTTTACTTCCTGTGCGAAATCCTCCTCACTAAAACATTAAAGAGAGAGAGAGAGAGACCATCGTTTGAATGGAATAACTCCCCCCTCCGGGCCACAAAGCAGTGTGGGAGCAGAAGCAAAAGAGAGAGGGGGGGAGAGAAATTGAAGAAGAAGGAGTTGCGCCTCCAAGCCACGCCACTCGCGCGTCGCGTCAGAACACCGAGGTTTTTGACTCGTGTCGAAGCGAGGCTCGCGAACGGAAGGTTGATTCCGTGGAGTGCGCTGCGATCGCGCACGCAGGGTCCCTTCGCACAGCGCGCGCGCTTCGAAGAAGCGCAGACCGGCGGCGGCTCGACCGGACCCAAGTGGCGGCGCCCGCGGCGGTGGGCGCGAGCGCGGCATCACGTCGCTGCTTACCGGACAGCGCCGACGCGTGCATGGATGGATGCGTACCCGTGCTGCTGGCGCTGTGGGCCTACGCCACGCTGTCCGGTGAGTAGTCACTCCACTTTCAGTAGGACTGACAACTGGGCGATACATCCACATGTGCGAAACGGCGCCACAAGGTTCGACAGGAGAACCGAAGAACACGCAAAAGAGAAGCTCTGAACTTTAGACCTGAGCTTTGAAGTCACACGTGGAGAACGCCAATATTGAGACATAAAAGCGAGAATAGTCATGCATCAACTTCTCATCTATCGCCTTTGCAGCACAAAGAAATATTGTACCTAACCGGGTCGAGGGTTACTTTTTTATGTTCGTTTTTCACCCGTGTCTAGCCCCATGTGGGTGTTTGTTAGTGTGCTGTACATGTGAATGAAAGTTAACAGTCCGGCACATGTGTTTCTGGAGTTCCTGCGTCAGTTTGTGGTACCTCGCAGCGCCGGTTCGCAAATAAGAAGCTACTTCATTCTTCGCTTTCCACGTCGTCGGCACAGATGCACAGTTAACGCACACCCCTAACAATTTAACCGGAGATGCAAAGCGGCTCCGTGTTTCACCTTTAGTACAGGACGCGAAGCACGTGTTCGCCTATCATAATGGCGTGTTTCAGTGCGCTACCGCCCTCCAGTCATATGTGACGTTCACTCGTACAAGGTCGTAATCGGCACGAAGTTTCGGGGCTACGATTTTGGAAGAAAGAGTCCCCTGACTCGATTTTCTGAGCTCTGGCTCGCCACGCGTGTCACGCTCTCTAATGAAGCGCGTGAACTATGATTAGAGACGATTATATCGTCATTGGAGAGTTCGGGAACACAAAGAGAGATAACGTGTCTTTATTCGAAGGTTCTGGCGTCAAAGTTTCCCCGGTTGCCTATTCATAGGTTCGAAGATCGTGAATTCAAAAGTTTTAGGATCACACCCTGCAGAGGTAACGGATGCTTCTCGCTGCACGTCGAATCATTTCAAACATTTATATGCCACAAAGTACACTTCATTTAAAGAGAACAACACACGTCCGCTATGCTTCCCCTGGCCTAATTGTCTGTTCAATTGATTTGGTTATTTTTAAAGAGCGTCAAATACGTGGCAAGTCAGGACTGATCGAGGAAAAAGTAACACATACTAGTTCTTTTAATAGATTGTATAGAGCATTCTAGCAACTGGCTTGCAAATATCGCATACACGAATAGGCAGCTTTCCACGAGTGTAGCTGTCCCGGCTCTTTTTCTTTTTACTTAGATTAGCAGCTTATACGCCGATTGCACACGTCATGTGAGACTAACCACTCGTTCCTTCGTTTTAGGTTGGTTAGCACTTTGTTGTCACTATGTGGCCGTCGCTTACGACGTGATGTCCTTCGGCACGACGGTTATCAGCCGCAGCATTCATGTTTATGACCCGCCTTCTCCGGCGTAGCGAAGGATTATGAGGACAAATTCGTTACTGGACGAGTGACGAATGTAGGTGTCTTGCGCTGAATCTTTCCGCCGTAAAAGTCAGAACGCATCTCATTCCGCAGACTCGTCAACTGGAGAGACGCGACGCACATTCTTTGTGACATCGTGCATTGCTTAAGACAAGAAAAGCGTTTCCAATGCCTCAAGATTTCCGAGTTCGCGGGCTCCGAGTCACTAAATTGGACGCGTTAGCAGTAACAAAAATGGACGTAAACATTGCTGTAAACTGAACTGTAGCAAGGTTTTTGACCGGGCTATAATTGGTGAAGATTCATGATAGCTTACAGTGAGCGCACTCTGACACACAGATGAAGATGAGACACTCGACTTCCTGTGTCTCATCTTCGTTAGTGTGTGAGAGCACGCTGTATGTAAACAAAACTTGGCCTAACTCAGTTTGTAAATAATTAGACGAGCAATGAAGCATGGGTTGTTGGCATGTGTAATTCCTCATTGGCTGGGGTCAGCGGAAAATGCAGACCTCTTAGCCTAATTGGTGGGTACACTGCTGTCGGCTTGTCATGAAAGCAATGAAAATAAAAAAAAAATCGCAATACAATTTTATGTTTTTTTTTTCACTTAGCTACTGACCCGATAATCACGGGTTTGATGTTGGCCGCGGTGGTCCGGTTTCGATGGAGGCGAATCCTGAAGGCGAGTTTACTTAAATTTAGTTCACGTTATAGAAGGCCAAGTGGTCAAGCTTTCTGAGCCCTCCTCTATGGCCTGTCTGATAAACATATCAAGGTTCTGGCACGCAAAGCGCGGATATTATTATTGGTTCTTTTTCTTTCCGGAACACGGATTCATCCATGCTGCCATATCAATAATATACACAATCATACCAGTCAAGACTATTCCACATCCTCAGATGTAGCGCAAGACGAGGAATAAATAAACCTACATTGATCGCAAAAGCTGGATTGACCGCTGATCTATAGCTCAAAGTTACAGAGAGAAGACATTTTAAGACAAACCTCGAGCAAGACTGCAATTCTCAAAAACTATTGCGCTTGTCAAACATATTAAATCGCCATTTTGATCAAAGTGTGTGTATAGGTAGCATTGAGTTTTCATTGAACTTCGATGTTTAACTTTGAAGGACTCAGTACATGGGGTAACATTGCGCCAGAGCTAAGACCCTTGTCTTGTTCACTGGCTATGGTGCTTTGATTTCAGGAAAGGACCTAAGTATTGTAGCTGCTTCGTCATGTCACTGAAGTTCCTAAACTGTGGAAGCATTTCTCGTAATGATTTTCAAAAGGATTACACCCTCAATATCTCCAGGAAGTCAGAAATAATGACGAAATGGGAGTAAGAAAAGCTCGATGTGCAGGCATACTTCTTTCTGTGCCGGTGAATTTTATGTTTGTTTTCACAACTCAGAATTACTGTATCGAAGCTGCGCTTGTGCGAACTCATAACTCTGAGTCTGTAGATGAAGCGAAAAGCTTATAAGTACAACAATGCGATTGGGAATGGGCCTTTCTGACATTTCACCTTCTATGTAAGCCGCTTCTTGAAACGGAAATGCCTCGTTATGTGTCCGGCAGTGATGTGCTGTGCGCGCGAGTTGTGTGTTGCTGAAGCAAAAACCATAGGATTAGCAAACTCCTTAAATGATAACACGTACGCTTCATAAACTATGGACGTATCTGTAATAGGCTTCAAGAAGTGACAGATGGAGTATAAGAAAGGTAGAGTGTTAATTAGGTTACGTTCAGTTTGACGCCCTACACGTGGGGAGAGGGGAAGAAGGAAGTAATATGTAGAAAGACATGGGAGATGCGCACTGCACATTAAACGCATAATGCAGGGTTTTAGAGGTGGTCGCTTAGTGATGTTACCTTCAGGAATTATAGATGAGTTCATGGGGCATTCTGGGCTGACGTACTGCGAGACCATGCACCCAAGGCCTAAAGTAACCGCTGCCATTATTTATAGAATAAACCACGGCTACGACTGTTGAATAAAAGGTGCGCATAAATTATAAATGTGAGGGTAATAAACGGACAATAAAAAAGCTGTACTCGCCACTAATGTTTCATTAAAGATAACTAACTCCTGTAGTCTGAGTCAAACTTTTGAAAAAATACAAGTCTGAGAGACCTAACTATGAATTTTCATTGATTCCTAACTTTATTCGGTCGTGTCGCCTAGTCCATGTTGTTAGCGTGTTTCATAAAATGCCGGAAATCTAAATGTGCAAGCCGCCTACCAGAGCATCAGGAAGGTCTATCTCTTTCTTGTGTCTTGACGTTAAATCACCGACAAAAGCACAGTACAAGCAGTGCAGTCGCATTATTATAAAACTACCTTATATCAAATTTGAACTGTTATCCATAATTAAGAGGGCAAAAAAAAGAAATGAAGAACAATAAAAAACAGAAAGAGATAAAAAAGTGTGCTTTGGAAACACTGCATCATACTAAGTTATACCATAAATACTTCGTAGGAATGCAAGCGCTTGCGTTGTCGGCAATTTTATCGTGCTATTTTTTCAACATCATTGAACCTTACTAGTTCGATAAAATGTCTGCTTTATTAGTACTGTATTAAACTAAGTACAAATGTTCATAACATAAGTGCTTAACATGCGTTGGTTTATTTTCACGAAAACGCAGGGCGTCCAAAACGCCAATTATTCACGTGCGTTAAAGATGCCTTAGCGGTTTCAATAAAACAAACGAGAAAAAAGACAAAGAAGCATCTGCGCAATGCACTAAAACTTCACTGGTGATGACAACACAGATATGGGGAAACCTTCGACAGTAGTAAACAGTGCAGCAGTTCGCACGTTGGCATAGCAGTATAGAAAGAAAGAAGGCCAAAAAAAAAGACACGCACCACTGTTGCCACCTACGTTTACGAAAAAACAGAAAGAAAAGTAAGAGGTCAAGAAAACTTATAGGTAAAAAAAAGAAAAGAACAAAAGGAAACGTGCAATGCCAAGACTGCCGTTCTCCTGTCGCCTCGTTTCGTTCTAGAGTAACGCCTTCGGTGTGCGAAGTTTCCAGCTCCACTTTTTACAGCTCGTCATTTCTGAGCATTTTACTCGGGAAGCATACGGGGAAACCGGAAGTACAGTAGAGTCAGGAGGAAAAGTAAAGTGTGAATTTACGCGGGAATTGTCGATTTTCAAGGATGTTAACGTGTCTGAAAAAAAAAGAAAGAAAAGTAAATGTACGGAAAATTTGCGGTTGCGCCATGTTAGCGGACACCCACTTTCGTAGTTGTGGACTTGCGGCCACTCTTGTAATCCATGCTGGGCAAAAAAATATATAAAAAATAAAAACGCTAGTCTCAGCGTTGAAGGCGCATTCCCCTGGGTCCATTTGTCGACCGTTCTGGGCCAGCTGTCGTGGCGAGAAGAGCGCGCTCTGACCAACCATGGTTGTTCGTCGCCAGCATCACTCATGCCGCACGCTCTTGTGCACTGGCTTCATGCGCTCAGCTGCAGGTGGTGTTTTCTTGTTGGTTTTCTCTCTAGCTAAAACTCTCGCGTGTTTGCTAGGTTCTCTAACAGTTTGACTGTGCTTACTTGCGTTTAAAACTGCGCTGCTGGTACAGATGCTGTAAACGTTCGCATCGTTTCAGCGAACTTGATCAATGAGCCATATATCGCCTGGGGTTGCTATTATCACTCTCAGCTCAGAGGAACTTTTAAGGTGCTGTCAATGGTACAGTTAGTCGTCTAGGCGGTACAGTTTTTAAAACCTGTAGCTAAAGCTCGAGTCAGTTAGATGGGGTCTGTTTGTGCACGGTAGATTTTCGTTTGTGTTCTGCGGTGTTTACGTTTAGCCAACCTAACTGTAATTTACTAAAATTGAAAAAAAAAGGTTGACAAGTTTCACTTTTCACTAACCAGTCACTCGTATACAGCCACGAAAGGCCTTCTTTATGTCTAGCACACGTGTAACCCGAGTCGATGCACTGTACTTGCGGACTGAAAGGCGAAACGTTAGGGCTAAGTGACGCGTACGTTTTCGTTTGCAGCGTCTGCAGCACGTGCCATATCGACGTACTTTTCACTCTAAAACTTATATCAGAGGCCGTGTTAGCTTTAGCGACTGTACAGGGTCTGTCCCAAAAGTCCCTACAATTTTCTTGTGACGGTTGGCAACGCTGCTTCTCGGAGTGCCATGGCTCTTCGACTGCCGGAGTTAGCGGGGGATAAAAGCTCCAAAACAAGTCCGGTTTCATTGGCCTGTGGGTTGTTGTTGAAGCTGGTCAAGCCATTTTGCAGAGGTACCTACTGCGCCTCCATCATCAACATCATCATCATCATCATCATCAAGAACAACAACAACAACAACAACAACAACAACAACAACAACAAAAAGATCGGCGAGTTTTCAGATTAGTGTCATACAGTAAAGTTTTGTGTGAAGCTTAAATAAAACCAGGCCAGAGACGCTCCGAACGCTTCAGAAAGCGTTTGGATGCTTCCTGAAGAAACGCTTCTAACTCTTCAGATGACGTCGCGATAAAACAAAGCCATACTTTTAGGGGGGGGAGGTTACGGGAAGAGAGAGAGAGAGAGAAGGAGTGTAGGAAAGGTAGGGAGGTTAACTAGACTATGCGTCCAGTTTGCTACCCTACACAAGGGGAGGGGGAGAGGGGAGTAAAAAAGAGACAAAAGGATAGACACATGTCACATCACACACACAATGCCGAGTTTCACAGGCGGTCCCTCAATGAAGTTGCTGTCAAGTATCTCAGGAGGGCTCGTGTGGCTTTCTGTGCTGATGCGCTGCGCGACCAGGCTCCTAAGATCTTTGCTTCATTAAATGGCCAGTCATTGAGTCTATTCAAGGCACACTGGAGAGTCCGGCGATCTTCATCAAATTGGGCACAATGGCACAAGGGATGTTCAATAGTCTCTATACATTTGCAGCTTTCACACATGAATGAATCTGCCATGCCAATGCGATGGCTGAATGACTTAGTAAACGCTACCCCAGTCCACAGCCGGCACAGCAGAGGTTACGGGAAAGTCTGCAGTTTGTCAATGACGATCACCATTCCGGACGCCCATCAAAAATCACATACGAACGACTCGGTGCAGAAAGTGGGTCAAGTATTGCATAAGCACCGACGAATGAGTGCCAGGAGGATCGCGGGGGAGTTTGAAATACCCAAAACAATCGTTCATTGTGTTTTGACGAAGGATCCTCCAATGAAGAAAGTCTGTGCAAAAATGGCGTCAAAAGTCCCGACGAGTGAGATGGAGGAGGAGTAACACCACGCGGGTCAGCTGCAGGCAAGCGCTGTTTCAGCCACTGTAAGGCCTCGAGCGGGCTCAACTAGAAATATTATTTTTTCTCCCCAACGGCTGAAGGAACCTTTAAAGAACTCCGCCTGGGATGCTGAAGACGGTACAAGCCTCTTCGACGACCCTTCTGAAAGAGGTTCTTGTTGACGGCCTTCAGGCCAAGATTGGGTGAAGTGTTGGCAACGGTGCGTGAAACCAGGCGGAGAGCACTTAGAAAAGTTCTGAAAAGATTGTAAACTTTCGATAAATTATTACTAGAATAAAAATTTCGGGAGCCTTTAGGACCGACTTTGTGTTCACACAAGGAACGTGATGAACGTGAACGCGGTTATCGCGAACAATCGTTTATACCAGTCATAATACTTTTTTAATAATTAAAGAAGATTCATGTCGCGTTTTCCCTTATGCTAGCAATGTACATTCTTTGAATTTTTAAAAATGTAATAGCCATACTGCACTCGTCGAGTTCATGAAAGTTAAGAGTGAATGCGTTTAGAGTGTGTTTAAGAGTGGAATTAACTTTTAGTCTAAACAACTTTACTGTGTACAGAAATCGACGCAATCCTGATCTATCGTGCATGACTGCTTTACACAGCAGTTTGCTATTCCTTTCGTTACCTGTCAAACTTAGCAGGATGTTTTAGAGTGCACTGCACAAAGAAAAAAAACAGCAGCAAATTTCTATCTTAGGCCCTTGAAACTCGTGCTGTAGTGACGTAGACTCAACACCGCGCTCGAATGTGTTACTCAGCACACGTTGAGGCAGTTTTCCGCGAAGCACATGCCTCACGGCACTCATCGGGTGCATTCTGCTTGAATATAATCCGGGCGAAAGTGAAAACAAAGCTTCCATACTTCAAGCATCGAGCCATGGATGTCTGGGACTCCCCGGTAGTATAACCACCTTCCCCAGACCCCTCGCAACCAAGACGTTGTAAAAGCTATTTCGGGACGAACAGCACCGCGCGGAGCTGTTCCTTTACAGAAACGGTGCCCTAAGAATCACCCTCACTGCTGTATTAATAATAATAATAATAATAATAATAATAATAATAATAATAATAATAATAATAATAATAATAATAATAATAATAATAATAATAATAATAAGAAGAAGAAGAAGAAGAAGAAGACGAAGAAGGAGGAGGAGGATGAGAAGAAGACGAAGAAGAAGAAGAAGAAGTAGAAGACACTCTTTTTTTTACGGCTACAGCCTTCTTGTGTACGAGAATCAAATACCACAATCCCTCATATGTTTGTCTAAGATGACCCCAAGCCCAAATCTACTGTTTTCTCTCTCTCCCTCTATGCGAATCGAGCTCATCGCTCTCCGAAAGATCTCTTCACCCAACGTGGATTTGCGAATCCCTCGTCAGTGGCCTATACCTTTGACCGAGTTACGATGTGTCATCTGACGATCGTCAGCATTCGACGTCACGTGAGGTGACGTTACAATCTTGTCGAAAGTTCTGGCGATTTGGCACGTCCCGAGGACGTCATATGATGACGTCTCGACACAAGCATTTTTTTTTTTTGCGTGACTCACGTAGACATTACCGAAACCGAAATCCGCTTTCCTGGGCTGACGATGGATCTAAGGTTTTCGCCTTACCAACAAGAGAGAAAAATTTTAATAAGAAGCTGGAAATGTTAGCCTGGCTATTCGCCTGACATGCTACTCTAGGTTCTGGGTGATGATTACGATACATGTGCTGAAAATCACATATCACAAACAGATTACTCTGTTAGCAAAGTTTTATTCATGCTCGTGATGATTGATTTGTGGGGTTTAACGTCCCAAAACCACCATATGATTATGAGAGACGCCGTAGTGGAGGGCCCCGGAAATTTCGACCACCTGGGGTTCTTTAACGTGCGCCCAAATCTGAACACACGGGCCTACAACATTTCCGCCTCCATCGGAAATGCAGCCGCCGCAGGCGGGAATCGAACCCGCGACCTGCGGGTCAGCAGCCGAGTACCTTAGCTACTAGACCACCGCGGCGGGGCTTTCTTCATGCTCGTGCCCCGTAAGAAAGTTAACAGCTCTTTCTTGGCATGCAACTCACAGGTACGACTTTGTCATACGCCCAAAATGTAGTTATAAGCACGGTAAGCCTTAATGAGAGTGACCTTACGCTTAACTGTAGGTTTTTAACGCCTATGAATGCGTCAGGCAGACTTGATGGAGGCAACAGAGCACGCAATAGAACAATCAAATAAAATAGCAGACTGAAATTTCAAAGTTCATAAGCATGCCACAAACACAAATGTAATAGATAACAATTCAGGTTATAGGCACGCACACGTAACACAAGGCAAAAATAACAGTCGTACATGAAAGTTCTTTAACATTGGTTTCAATGAAGTAGTTCCAATAAAAGCATGGAATAACGTCTTAGTTGGTGTGCATAGACGGATTCAGGTGTCGTCAAACAGGTCTAAATATCTGCCGAGTTCAAAAGGAATTCGTGTAGCTGATGAATTGGAATGTGTACGACTTCAGCGCCCACAAAATTTAATTGCATGGAGTTATCATTTCTACATCGAGGCACCTTACATAATTCACAGGGTTTAGACTGGTTTGAACAAGACGACCAGTGTAGCGACACCAAAAATATTTTTCGACAAAATCGAGGTGGCACTGGACGACATCGGCCTTAGCTCACCACGAGAGATGCAATCTCTAGCGGGGAGTGTTGAGACATATTTGCTCTGAGAGTCTCCCTCGAGAATTTCGTCGCGTGGTTGTGCATTCCACCGTCCTTTGCCATGCTCCAAGAAGTGTATTAGGGGTAGGTTCACAGCAGTCATTTTAATTAGCCTTCACCCCGCACATTTCCGAGGGCAGTCCACAGTCTCCCGTTCCCGGATTAGAGCCTGTATGTTTTGGGTGGCTGAGTCTACGAAAATTCCAGATGGTAATCGGCAGCCTATAAGGCCGTTTCGTCGCATACGCTGTACCTCACATTCCATGGCACACTGTGAATGCGACCTGTTATTGAAGACGTGTACCACTTCTTAAGTAACACTATGCACGTTACGTTTGTTACGTGCATGCATAGCGTGCGAAACTATATAGATGAGGTTTTTCCCGAACTTGTAGTCCTATATTAGCCGCTATCTTCTTTGTGAGACGAAATCTAGCGCAATTTGTGAGGAAAGGCTCACTGCAGAAAGACAATTTAGGCTAAAACTGGGGTAGAGCATCTGCTATGTGACAGAACTTTTAAAAATGTGCCATGATTGCATTCTAACGCTGCTAACGTAGGGAATAGAAACTTGCAGGTTACTAGGCAAGCTGGAGAAACATGCAATAAGGGATGATACAAGCAACGTAAGGCGCGACGGTATATACCAGAGCTAGAAAAAGGAGTGTGCTCAATATTCTGCTTTTTTTTACGAGCGAGAAATGTTCAGGGCTGCGGTCGGTGTAAAGCTATGCAAAATGATTAAAAGAGACGTCGAAGGAGCGGGGAGTGTTAAGGATTGGTCGTGGCTAGAAAATGGTCGTACTCTGAAGCCAATACTTTTGTACACCCTGAATGATAATTATAAACATCACCGTCGTTGTAGCGACGGTTGTTGTTCAATTAAAAACAAACTCTGCCTTATCAGCTACGGTCCCAGTGGCACCATATGTAACCTGAATGCATAATTGCGGTTTAACTAGCTTCTTCTCTCTACCTACGCTGGCGATTAGGTTAAACCATATATTGTATACCACGGGGAAAAAAGATCCAGGCTATGCTATCTCCTCGGATGGTACCGGGATCCATGTTGGTGTGGGTTCATGGCTAGCGTAATACGACAGATGTTCTTTCACGCGGACGTCCAGAATGGCATCACGATCGTGCCCCGGTCTTCAAGCGGCCAACGCGTACTTGACCATGATGCACAGTGGCACAATGAGGAGAAATCGGGTTGGTCGATGCCTCTAAGAGAGCTCCCGCCGTAGAGGTTGTATAAGCGCGGTGGTTACATTATTCATCACGGGCTCTGTTTTCAATAGTGTAGCTTTTATTTCCCGCAACAAGTGAGTCGTAAGTGTGAGGGTGTAGCAAATGGCACTTTCTTTATGCTTAGCCTGATAACTTACCCAAGACCTAACTAATGGGCTAACTTAACTAATTAACTAACTGGACGTAACGAACAATACACCGCGATTGTTATAAGCCGTAATGTGGGGGACTCCGGATTGGTTTTGCCGACACGTGAACGAAAACGTGGTCACACGGTGGTTTTGTGCATAGGTCATACTGATGGGGGAATCGAGCCCGCATCTTCTAGCTTTGCACTGCATGCACCACCAAGTCATCACAACAGGTTTACTAACATTTACATGGTCATCATGTAACCGCCTTATGTATTTTACATGAGAAGACGCTAGAGGGGCACTACATGTGTGAACAATAAATCAACCAATTCTATAAGATTGTTTGCCGTTAGCCTATATTTGTTTGTGTTATTCCGTCTTTGAGTACGCATAAAAAAACGATATGGTAACAAATATCACACATAAGCTTTCGCTTCATATGAAAAGTTTCTAATACTTGCCATGGTACCAGTCATCTGTTGCGAATAGGTTCAGCCTAATAATTATATATCTAAGCTTGGTGACAAAAGAAAAAAAAATGTGCACGGCATGCAGGGATAGACGTGTACCACCCGTCGTTGCCTCACTTGTGCTTGCCTGTGTGAGCACGAAGAATAAATTAAGAAAACAACCATCGAATCAACATCAAGGGATATTTTAATAATTAATTGATTAAGGGATTCGTGATGCAAAGCTGTTTTAAAACAAGAAAGTGTATTTAAACTCGATAACACGATTAAATGAAACCATTTATCAGGACGAGAACCGTCTAGATTTTGGTCTGGAAAAGAGTGCACAATCACTTGGCGTGTCTGTTGTTTCAGAGTACCTTCTAAGCTCACTTAGATATTCCACTCACTGAGCTCACAACGAGAAGGCCTAATTCGATGCGAACAAATGCTGAGTGCCTGTATGCAATGGTGGGGGGGGGGGGGGAACTAAAACAGCTGAGCTATTCGGCCGTTTCTAATGCGTTTGGACGTTAAGGTCTTATGCATAAAATAGGACCTGGTGCTCTTGTATCGTCTTCTCATGTAGAACACAAACAGAGGTAGCCGGCGCTGAATCGGTCAGTGTATCGCGAGAGCAAACACATCTCGCATCGGCGAGTTCAACGTAGGTACAACGTAGGAACTATGGGTACAACTTTTTCTACAAGTTTACGTGACCGCTAATTCGATAGACAAACACGCAGAGCCTGAGCGATGTCTTCTCTATCTCTGGAACATTCGAAGGCGATTCTGGAGCCCAACCATCTAGTCGGTGTTACGAGCAATTTCTGATAATCAAGGATGCACGACCATTTGAGACACCGTAGATATATAAAAAAAAACACTAATGAAGGCATCTTCGCTCTATTGGTGTCAAACCTTCAATAAGCGTGAAGCGAGACGGCTTTCCATGTTTCTCTATATCCTTCCTTCTTCGTCTCTTTCTTTCGTTCCCCTCGTTCTCTGCGCTTTCTTATTTTTTGTTTATGTTCATTACTTTTCTGTCTCTTTCTTCCTTTCTCTCTTTCTTTCTTTCTTTCTTTCTTTCTTTGTTTCTTACATTATCTCCTTCTCTATTCCCTTCCGTTTATTTTTGTAGTGGTTGTTTTCTATTTTACTACCCGTTTTGTGTCTGTTTGTTTTATATACTTCGTCGTCTGGCCTGCATCACGACCCACAGAGTGAACCTAGAACGCTGTATGTGGCTATAGAGTCTTCAGCAGCAGACTGCCTCTTAGAAAATACCAAAGAAACAAAGTAAACTCTAGAAATATACTCGGAGAACACTAAGGATTGGCAGTTTCCGGTAGCGGCCAGACATAAAGCCGGAAATGCGAACGATAGTGATCTTACTTTCATGTACGTGTAAACAAAAAACATCCGGGCAACATTTCGTAAAACTTATTAGAATTTTCACCCTGCAGTAACACCCCTCGCTCAAAAAGAGCAACCAAGATACTCTTACAAGTTCCAAGTCAAAAGGACACACTCATCAATAGTTTTTCGAGACATGCCAGCGCTTCCCGTGAGACATTCATAGGGTTTCCGGTTGGCACTGGATTCTAGTTTGTGAACTTTTGTATCGCCCATGGAAAAGAAAAGCAATGCATTCGGAGCGTGCTCCATTTAAGGAACACTGTCAGCGCCTTTGTTTTTTTTAGTAGTTTACGATCTTAAGGAAAGTGCGTTCAGCTAAATGAGCATCCTTTCAGTGGTCTGGCTTTGCGGGTGCCATTTTTTTCTTTTTTTCGCTCCCTAATTAGGGTAAGTACACCAGTGTTCTAGCAGGTTTATTTTTTGGTAGTTCGCCCTTTTTGTTCATTAGAAGCCATTCTTCGTAGAGAAACTGCACGGCATAGCTATGTCATAGGTTCGTTTGAACCACGAACTTGTCAAGCGTAAGGTTAGGCGCTTTAAGTAACTGAATTATTTAAGTATTCACTTTTAAAACAATCTTGCGTGTATCATTATGCAAATTGAAAGAGAATCCGATGTGTCAAGGCAACGCGGCCGAGGCCATTTACCTGAACTTGTTGAATAGGAAGTTGCATTACCGTCCTTTTTACCACACTTACTGCGGCTTCCTTGCCTTTCTTCGTTCAGCGCGCGACACGGTTAAATTTGAAACTGCTGTAGCTGAACTTTATGATGCGTATGAATGAGCGAGACATGTTTGTAAGCCTACGAGAGAAAAAGTTTGATTGAGAGAGCAAAGTAACTGCCTGCCTAGGTGAATTTTTTTAGTCGCCATCGTCGTGAGGTTCCATATTTGGTCCACAAGCGAAGCTACGGAGGCCTCCTTTTCTTTACGCCAGAATTTCGTCGAGACACGCCAGCCTATCCTTAGTTTACAGATTATCCAGCTTGTTGCTGTATAATTCATTGCTTCGCCACTGCGGCGGAACTGTGATTTTTTTCGTTCAGTTCTCCCCACAAAGATGCAGAGGAGAAAACTGATCATAAGGTTGGTTCTATTACTGCTTTTAAACGAAAATCGCTCCTCTCGTCTAAACTTCTCATAACAAACCCTCAGAGTAGCCCTTTTCTGACGTTGTCGATGGCGCGAATAAAAAGATTAGACGAGCTCAGCCCGGAAGCGCAATCGAGGGTTGATGATCGATTATTTTTACTGGCTGCCACTGACGACAGCCTAATGATGAATTGCACGTGGTTAAGGCCAATATTAGCCAGTAATAGCCTATCGCAGCCGTTACGGACTTCGCAGGCGCGTTGTGCGTAGCCTGTTTTTAGACTGAACGCTATTGACGGGCTGTTTTGCTTTCATGGCTTCCTGCCAACAAACATACTGGTGCGAGATTTCACGCTTAGCGTCGGCTCTATTATAAACCGCAAGATGTGCTCCATGTCCCGGTTTTTTGTTATCCGGGAGCGGCCTAGTCGAGTGGACGTCAGACAATGCGTTAAAGCACAAATAGTGCACTTTCAGCCGCAAATAGGTTTGTTTAGTTTCACATACGTGGATATAATAATAATAATAATAATAATATAATAATAATAATAATAATAATAATAATAATAATAATAATAATAATAATTGTTCAGACTTACCGTCTTAACACCAAGATATAATTATCAGAGATGCCGCAGTGGAGGGCTCCGGAAATTCCGACTACCTGGGGTAGAGTGCTTTAACAGGCCCCGAAATTTAAGTAGAAGGGCCTCGAGTATTTCTGTCACCACCGAAAGTGCGACCGCCGCGTGGTTGGTATACGATTCCTTGACGTGCAGGTCAAAGCTTGAGCACCATGACTACTAGACAACCGCGGCAGTTTCTGCGTATATATGTGCATAGATTTGGTCATCAAACAACTCTGGGGAGTTCGCTCTCTATCCTACTAGGGATGACAATTAATGACCTTTTGAGAAGGTCGAGGATGTCTTTAATACTTTAATGAGCTACGGACGTCCGGCATTATCCTTGGTGTTGCTTATTAGTATAACTAAAACAAAGCAAGTTGCTTTCCTTAGTACGAAAATGGGATAATTTTCCGAGGGGGCTCCTTTCTGTGTTATATACTAATGAAGACGACCGACAACTGATGAGACCATTGTGTATGATGAACTCGCCCCGTTAAGAACAACACACAATTTTCGGCCAGTGAGATAAGCCTCAATTTAATGTAAAAGAACAGTTGGATAACTTAAAGCAGTTTGATCAGGAACATATGTGCTATAGGATCAAAAGCCTTTTGAAAATATATAAAGATGCAATCAATCTGTTTACCGTTATTATTGATAAGCCTATATGTCTTGAGAAAAGTCAATCAATTGCGTGTTACAGATAGTCCGCTCCTGAAATAGATAGTCCCCTATGAACACTTGCTATAAATTTTGTGCAATTTTTTGATGTTGTGGCTGACGACGATGAAAAATTATGCCTGAAGTTTTGTGATGGGTCGGAGCTTTCAACAGCCTATTCATTACGCAATTCGCATTGTGTGATGGCTGGTTGTTCCTTTGCAATTATAAAGCGCTTTATTACTCATATAAACGCGATTTCTTTCCCGACAATAAGCTTTTCTAAGGCCAGTTTGCAAGAGAATTTCAAGCACCGAAAAGTATATCAAAAATACTCGAGGTTGTGAGAAGAAATTAATGTGTTCATTCATGGTTAGATGGAATCCCAGCTTACTATGAGGAATTTCAGAGTGTGATGTGCTTTAGCAGCGCTTGACGGCCGTAGTTATTGTTCTGTCATGTTTTTGTTTGTTGTGGTATATTGATCTTCTCCCCCTGCGTGTGAAGTTCAACCGAAAATAGAGAAAAAAACGACGTCAATATACGCACAACTATTGCTACTCAGTGGATGCATCACTACGCGAAAGCAAATGTTGTAGTTTAATATACGCATTGTAATTAATATCATAAAAAAACCGGCATGGTTCAGTAATAGACGCAAGGGACCCGGGTTCGAGTCCTATGGTGTCCTTGGTGATCTTTTTATTTTTTGAGCTTCGTTATTTATTTATTTTTAGCGATAGTGGTTACTGACACCGGTGGCGGCGAACAACTACGGCACACGCGACCCATGTTGTAATCTCATAAAAGATTTCGCTGTAAAAACTTCATGTCTCATGATCAACTTATTCAAGTTCAGTTAAAAGGACCCACCACGGATGGCTGCGTGCAAATTGGACCAACTTCGGCGAGTGGTCCTAACATTTCTTGAATAATCTTGGTCAACAGAGAAATTTGTTCTTTTCAGTTTTGGAGCAGCCGCAAGTACTAATTGTTAATTTTCAAACGAAAGCAATTTGACAATCGGCGGCCTGCTGTGTACTGACCAATACGGTGCGCTCTTTCAATAGACGTTACACTAAGCGAAATATTCAGTTTGTGAGAAAGAAAACACTTCTTAAAATTCCGCCCATGTTTCGTTCGAAGAATTCAGGAGGTCATAGATTATCGTAGTATTTTGTCGTGATCAGTTATCTAAGTCATGTTGGCTATCATCGAGCGCCTTAACCCTTATGAAAATCACTTTATTTTCCAATGTCAGACTGTGATAGAATGATTGACTGTATTGATCATCAATGATTTTGCAATACTCATTGGTTTGCTTCAATACTTCGTCGACAATATTTCTGATGAGGATTTTGCAATAAAAATGTCATTGATTCATTTCTATCAAAAAAACCATGTGCGAAATATTTCGTAAACAATATTTCTGTTGAGCACTTAGCAATAAATTTTTTATTGACTAATTTCTATCATAAACCATGTAAGAAGTATTTTAAGCAATGTTTAATCAGTAAAATTGAGACGCGTGCTCGCTCATGTCCTCGAGCGCGCGCGCGTGAAGGAGGGGAAAAAAGAAAAAGAAAACAGAGGCGAGAACTACGGAAGCTGAGAAGTTTCGTGTTCATAGTGCGGTCGCTCTTTAGTGCATGCGTGACAGTACTGAAACACTAGCATATATGTTGATGCTCGTGTTCTACAAAACAAATTGAACTGATCATTTTAGGAAAGCATGGCAAAAAAGAAACAAACGGAAAGCAGCGAGACAGAGAAAAATCAAAATTGAAAATCGGTTGGTTGATGTTTGATTAGTGGTTGCGTAATTTGATGATGAACATCAAGTACAGAAGTCAGAAGCCAGGTGCAGAACTCAGCAGAAAAGCGTATGCCACCGACATTTGCTTACTCTTTCGAATATTAAGTACAGTTTTCATATTCCTGCATGGATTTGTAACAGTGAACCACGGTCAAGACAACCAGTGTACTGCTGTGGAGATAATGTGGCAGCTATAAAAATCCCCATTTACTAAAGAGCAACTGCTAGCAGTAAAAATAAATATTTTGAGGTTCGTTCTGCACCTATTCTTGACCCCAACTGCCCGCGGACGTTCGCAAAAGAGATGTGCACAAGCATTATTTATTTGGAGCGAGACCTACCTGTCCACCGCTAATTGTACGTCATACTTGAGCTTGGTGCGCGTTTTGGCATTCACTTGAACAGCTGTGTGAGGCTGAATAAAGGTAAGAGTAGCCACTCCCCATAAATAAGATCAGTTAAAAAGTGAAAATGAGTGAAAATCACTCTATATCGTGAAATAAGGCACATAAATTCTAATTGCGGAAATAAGTAATCATCAAAATGCTAAAAAAGCGCTGCTGCCCCCGCGCGATGCTCGTGGCAGTTCGCGGCAGTTCATGCGTACAAAATGCAAATTAACGTTAGAGTAGAAACGCTAATATACCCATTAACGTTTACGTGCGGGAGCGCATTGTCTTAAAACAGCTGATAATAAACTGGTGTCAGTGACGAGCGTGTGCCTCGCGACACAAATAGGCGAAATTGCTCACAGCACACGCATGTGCGAGAAACATACGTAGGTTTCGACAGCCGAACACAGCCTCGTCGTGCAGGTATCCACGAATTTCGGTGAGCGAAACACCCGTGGTTCATGGGCAAGCCCTAAAACGACGCATGAACACACGTTAATCGTTCTTGCAGAACGGCGCACCACGAACCGAAGTCGGAGCCGAAAGTGGTCACAGTTGTTGTCTCGAGCTCATGAAGCCCTAAAAACTATTCGCTGATCAAATGCATGCGCAAACAAATGCATATGGCACAAAAAAAAAGTTCAAAGTTGTGCCGACGGTTCGCAAAAAGCCACTTGGTAGATATATACCCCTGCAAAAAGACTCGCCTTCCCGTGGTGGCGCCGTGGGTCTCAATAAAGAAAATAAAAGTGGCGCTGGGGTGCGATGGTTAAAACATCTGCTTCACTAGCATGAGGTGCCGAGTTCGATTCCAGTGCTGGAGTGGTTTTTAGATGTAGGCAGATGTGATACAAATGGTTTTCTAATTGCCTATGGTCGTAATATCTTCCACAATACTGGAAACCACTATCGAGTGCTAAAAATAATATTTTTTTTCTGCATTGATGAACCATTGATGGCTTTCAATTGAAAGTCGTGGGTCAATTATCAATGCTTGTCAACAATTTCCTCGATGGTATTTTAATTAAACCGTCACGTATTTTCAGTTCCATCTGTTGTCATTGGTCAATAACTTTTCTTAGTTTTTTTTCAATAAAATTTTTTGTAGGGTAATTCATAAATTGATTGTTTATCAACTGCATCTCTTTATCAACTGCATCTCTAAGAGGTGGTACACACGTCGCAATTATTTGTGGTTTCTAACTGTATTGTAACGGTTCTATGTTAAATTGAAAGAAATTGATATACGTTAAAATTCTTCGCGACATTGGTAGAATTCGTACCCACAACCTTCGGATTACGCGTCTTGTGCTCAACCAGTGCCGAGTGGAACCACCTTCCCCCCTCCATCGCCTCCACTGAGGACGTGTCATCCTTCAAGACTGCACTAACCGATCATATCTTAAGCCTCTAATAACTGAATATTGTTTGAACATGTATTCTAATTAATTGGTTGTATTATTGTGTTCTGTTATTGCTGCATTTTTGTTATATTACCCACCCCCTCTGTAACGCCTTTATGGGCCCTGAGGGTAAATAAATAAATAAATAAATAAATAAATAAATAAATAAATAAATAAATAAATAAACCATTTAGGTTATAGACAAAAAAGGATGCTCTCTCGATCACTTTCTTTTTTTCTTTTTTACGGTACATAGGGGTGTTAGCCAGCGCCACGCCCAATTCACAAGTTGGGAGTTTTGATTTCTCCGATAAAAAGGGCAATTTTGGTTCAACGTAATTTTTCTCAATAGATGATAATTAGTACAATACAGTAAAGAAACCGCAGGTAATATCTCTTACCACTTTCCTTGCTTTATTTGTCTGTGGGTTTTGTTATTTACACTACTCTCTATATATAGCTTATTGAAATGGATATAGCTTCTGAAGATAGGATTGCCTTGGCCAACATTACATCCTTCAGTCAATTCTAGCAGAGAGGGGGGGCGAACCTCCCTCTACCCCTCCCTCAGCAACACCCCTGGCGTTCGAATAACATAACACGATACATTGTAAAAACCATGTAGGAAATACATAACGAAACGACCTTTTATAGCAATTCTTCTGGCGTCGTCAAAACTTTGCAATTTAGGTGCGAGGTTAGGATGCGCTTGCGTCTAGAGAAAACTCGATCCGAAAATGCAATAAGGAGACACCACCGACAGGAACCGTCAGCAAGATTCAAGGAAAGAGGAGGCGAATTTCAAAGGAAATACGAATCAAAGTACCTGCCAGTATGCATGCCTTCGACAGCTGAATACATCTATCGTCACCGAAAAAGTTCGACAGCTTTTTAGATGCCGCGGGATCTGCTTCCGTAGATAGAGAAAAACTTTCACAATCCAGCCAGCCACCCGGAAACGTTTTCCAGTGCAGAAGTGGAGGGCATCGCACTTTTTGTGTACCTTCTGGAGCCGTCTTTCATCACCAGCCGCGGCTCTTCATGGAAGGCAAGCGAGCGAATGTTTCTCGTATACACGGTTACGCCCCTCGCCTGCTTTCTCGAGGAGGAGCCAGCAGAGACACCGTGCGATGGAGAAACAAATATGTATGCATGCGAGACTGGCGTTTGTCGAGACACGTTCATCTCGCTTTGTTTTCCGGTATGCGAGGGTGGTCCCTCTAGTACAAACAGACGAGCGACGAGGAAAATACGAAACTCGCCCTTTAACAGGAGCTATGCGGAAACTGCAATACGTAGTGATCGGGAGCCTTACAGACCACACACGAAACGAGCGATTGTTTTACCGCTGGAATATTACAGAGTGCAAGCGCCACGTCGACGTGAAAACATAAACAGATACAGCAGATGTACACTAGTCCCAACATTTTAACTTCTCGGATTCACGTTTTAGCTTCGAGTGGGCCGGTGTATAGGTGGTGCCACGAAACATATGGCCTGCGTGCTCTTTGCTGCAAAGGTTTCTTGCAGTTCCATCCGGGAAGCGTGGTGCCTGGAGCAAGATTTTTGGGTTCTCACTAAATATTTGAAAATCGTCCTATTTATGTGAACAACTTTCGGTATAGGTTTCTGGGCACCCAGTTGGGCAGTGACGTAGCAGTTTAGAGGGCTTGGTCACATTTTCACACAAGGCTGTGGCGCACGCTATGGCGCACGCTGTGCTGCATATCGTCTGCTCTCGCACACACGCACCAGCAAAACAAACGCACCGGAAGTTGTCATGGATAGCTGCAGCTGCACCAAGCAATGTAGCAACCGACGTTTTGCCGGTATGTATGTTGCGCAGGTGGCGCAGGTCAGGAGGTCATTGACGTCCCTATAGACCGGATGTGACGTCATTATAACTTTCGTAGCCCTTGGCATAGACATACGTGAGTCTGGACGCGCTAGCAATTGGTATTGACCGGAAAAATGTGCTTGTCGGTAGACATTGGAAATGAATGAAAATAGAGCGAGAGAGAGAGAGAGACGTTTTATTAGACAAACAGGTATTTTTGCCGGCGCCTATATAACGCTGGTCGTCGCTATTTTACATAGGGATTAAGAAGGCGCCTATATAACGCTGGTCGCTATTCTGTATAGGGATTGAGAAGGAGACTAAATGATTTCAGAAGAAAGGGAACAAAAATATAAAAAGAGCCTTTAACCAAATATGTAGGGACCAAGTGAACCTGATCAAACTATCTACAATGAGGGTATCAGGTTGATTTGATTGATTTGTGGGGTTTAACGTCCCAAAACCACCATATGATTATGAGAGACGCCGTAGTGGAGGGCTCCGGAAATTTTGACCACCTGGGGTTCTTTAACGTGCACCCAAATCTGAGCACACGGGCCTACAACATTTCCGCCTCCATCGGAAATGCAGCCGCCGCAGCCGGGATTTGAACCCGCGACCTGCGGGTCAGCAGCCGAGTACCTTAGCCACTAGACCACCGCGGCGGGGCAAGAGGGTATCAGGTAAATCAAGGCTTTCCTCTGTGACGTATTCTATCATTAGAGCCTCCCGACAAGGCAAATTTCGCACAGGTGAAAGTGAATTAAAACACACTCTAAGCGTTTGCTGTGTTCTGCCATTCGTTTGGAGTGTTCTGCATACAGAGAAAACCCACAATAGTCTTTTTCTAGCCTCGAAATTTGATGGCACCACCACTTTTTGTAAGTTCGCTTATGTTAAAAGCTTTACATGAGAGAAAGAGAGAACAAACTGGGAAGGAAGATGAGTAATCCTATTCTGTAGGACTAGTTAATTTATGTTGAAACGAATGAGCATTGTAACACGGGTCCCTACTATACGTGTTTAAGCTTCCGTTAGTAGGCGCGGATGTAAGAGAAGTCTATTTTCTTTGAATTTAAAATGCGGGTAGTGCAGATCAATAAAGGAAGCCTTTCCTATAATCTGTTATTTATTTCCGCTCGAGTATACTAGCGAAGTCAAATATTTGATAGCAATTTAGCCGAAGTTAGCGTACTTTTTCAGAATATTGGTCTGTTTAGGAAGATATCGCATGCTTATAGAAACGATGCTAGGGAAAGGCATATGTTATGGTGTAATGTGGGCCCAGGATCCCGAATAAATCAACCGGCAGTCAGGTGAATCTGTACACACAACACAGACTTTAACACAACCGATAACTCTTACAATTCACACACAACACACTATAGTGTTCCTTATTTACATGCCAAACGTCCTACGCGCCTCGGCACACGAACTGTCCTACTCGCCGTTATGACTGTTGTCGCTGCAGCGAGGTCGGTCGTCACCGGTGTTCCTGGTACAGTCACGCTGCCTTGACCGTGGTGAGGTGGTGGTGGTGGTGATGGTGGTGCTGCAGGCCGGTAGATCACCAGGCCACTGCAGTGCAGGTTAATGGCCCGTCGCCAACATGAGCCGCGGCCATCTCGTGCCACCACTCGGGCCCCAGGACCTCAGGCCTCGAACAGACTATGCTGCCGGTCCCCGTGTCAGCGCCGGCCACAGAGCGGGAGCCAGCTCACCAGGTCCGCAAGGCTGCCGGACACCTGGTTGAGTGACGCAGCCCGAAGCAGGAAGCCAGCTCACCAGGTCCGCAAGGCTGCCGGACGCCTGGTTAAGCGATGTCGCGACCCGAACCGCTGACCAGCAGCTGCCGTTCGAACTGTGTCACGCTCCAACTGCCCGAGCCGCACGCCCCGCTCGTGCTTCCTTTTCCTCGTCTTCGCCTCCAAGGCGTACCGCAGAGCAGAACTGCCGTTCCCTCTTCGCCCCGTCACGGGCCACACAATCCACATCATCACACCACCCCCCACTTAAGATAGTTGTGAGCAACCATTCCACTCCACGCCAGGCGGTGAGTAGGCAAAAGTGCAGGCGCGTTTGTAAAGAGGGAACAAGTTCACACGAATCCGAATGGTTGTGATCCACACAGCACGTAATGAAAAAAAAACACACATGAAAAATACACAAGTGGAGAAAGATTAGAGCAATTCAGATGCGACTTAAGTAGTCCGCTCCTACATTGTCTGAGCCTTTTATGTATTTACGGTAAAGCTGTACTCTTGCATTAGTAAGCTCCATCGTAACACTCGATTATTGACGTGTTTGGCTGACTGCAAGTACCGGAGTGGCTGGTGGTCGCACTGAATAATGAAGGGTTTGCCGCATAAGTAAATTTGGAACTTCTGAACAGCCCACACGAGCGCTAAGCATTCACGCTGTATTGTGGAATAGCGGGCCTCTCTAGGCAGTAGATTGCGACTAGCATAAGCAACCGGATGTAAAATATCGTCCCCACTGTTCTGCAGAAGCACTGCGCCGATGCTTGTGCTTGAGGCATCAGTACGGAGCATGAAAGGCTTCGAAATATCCGGTGTTTGCAGTATAAGACTTGCGGCGAGCTTGTCTTTCAGCACGGTGAATGCTTTTTCTTGCGTCGGTCCCCACGATACGATGTGATGTTGGCCTTTCTTAATAAGGTCAGTCAAGGGCTTGGAAATCTCTGCGTAGTTGGGAATGAACTGCCTGTAGTAGCCCGTAAGACCGAGAAAGGATTGTACAGCTTTCTTCGTCGTGGGGCGCTTGGCGGCTAGGACCTTGTCCAGCGTTATCCTCTGGCAGACGTCGCACGACTTGACAAACCGTCTGATTTCTTCATGCATACCTGGTCATTAAAAATCCCCAAGGATACGGTCTGTGGTACGTCGCACGCCTTGGTGACCAGCCATAATGCCCTCGTGTGCAACCTTCAAAATGTGTTGTCGAAGTGTCCTTGGCACGACTACTTGCTTGAAGGTCCTCCCCGTAGAAAGGCGGTAATGTCGATACAGTAGACCAGCCTCTTCAGAAAAGTGCTACGTCGTGTCTTTATTGGAGTGAAACTCCTTCCCAATCTTGCTGAAGCAACTCTTCAGACTTGGGTCGTCTTTTTGGCTCTCAGTTAGCTGCACTCGGGTCACTTCTAGCGAACCAACTAGCGGAATCTTCATCATACTCTCCGTCTTCCCCTGCGTCCGGACGACGGCAGAAAGCAAGGTTGACTTTTCCCAGCATGCCGGGATTTTGCTCGAACCAGTCGATTCAGGGAACAGGGCGTCAGAGTACTCCCAGGTAGTATCTGGCTCCTGTGGTCCTTTTACTCCTGGAATATTGCCGAGCACGAGGTCGTACAAAGGGTTAGTCATGCATAAAGCGTTTACATCACCAACGAAGTAGGGCGTGTGTATCTGTATGTTTGCTTCCGGTAGTTCCTTGGCCTTTCCATCCAAAAGCATAACTCTTGCCGTCTTCCCGGTCAGGCATCGATCCGGCACGAACTCGCGTCGGACGATGGTCGTGTTGCTCCCTGTGTCTCGTAAGACACGTGCGCGTTGTCCAAGCACCCGTTCTTTGACAACTGGCATGTTGTCGACTAAGAACATAGGTTGGTTCTCGCACTTCTTGGGGCATTCAGCAGCGCATGTCTCATCCTTGGACTTGGCCATAGGGAAGTAATTCTGTTTTTTCTGTTCTATCATGGCACAAGACACCGACTTGTCCTTGCTCTGATCCTTGCAATCGGTGGTTTTGTGGCCAAGCCGCCCACATGTTTTGCATTTCACAGACTCTTTCGGAACCGCACGACAATCCGGAGCGCTATGTCCTTTGCGGTGACACAGAAAGCAACTCGGCTGTTTGTACTGTGACATAGCACCGGGTTTATTTGCCTCCTTTGTATCATCTGCAATTTTACCAATGTTATTGACTCCCTGTGCTTCGAGAAAGCGGTCGGTGCACTCTGAAAGGGATGTAAGGGTTTTGCATTCCCTCTCTTTCAGGAAGATGGCCAGCTTCGGATTACAGCAACGCAAGAATTGCTCGGCTATAACATGGTCACGAAGACCCTCAAATGTTTTGGGCACATCAGCCATCTCAATCCAGTTATCAAAATAGCTCGAGATCCTTGCTGCTAGTTGTTTCCCTGTTTCGCCATCTTCAGGCCGGGCTTTCCGAAATTTGTCTTTATATCCTTATGCCGTGAATCTGAAGTGCTGAAGTAGGGTTTTTTCACTTAATCATAGTCGAGGGCCTCGTCAGCAGTCATTCGACCAATGACAGTGAGTGCCTCACCAGTTCAGCACATGCTTACGGCTACTCCCCATTTATCTCTTGGCCATTCTTGCCCAGTAGCCACGCGTTCAAACCTCTGCAAATACGCGTGCAGGTCATCGCGTCGCTCGTCAAATAGCGGTATTAACTTCTGCGGATTCAGGCATGACGGGTTTGCCGACGGGCGAGTGCTGCCGCCGCCGATGGCTGACTTTGAGCACTTTCCTGAAGCTGGAGCTTAAGTTGGAGGATTTGCAGCTGCCTCTCGTCTGCTAACCATTGCCTCTCGCCCGCTAACCGTTGTCTCTCGGCTGCTTCTTTGGCCTCTTCTCTCTCAGCTGCGCGCTCATCTCTCTGCCTAACTTGCTCTCGCTCAATCCATTCGCGAAGTTCCGCACCAGACAAGCCTAACTGAGCTGCTACAGCCGCTAAGTTATCGAGATCCATGTCTCTCGTCTTGTGCTGCGTGCACACACCTGACTGGCGATTTCCGCGTTCGAGATGTTACTGGCGGGATCCTGGCAGGCTCGCCAAGTTTGTTATGGTGTAATGTGGGCCCAGAATCCGGAATAAATCAACCGGCAGTCAGGTGACTCTGTACACACATTACAGACTTTAACACAACCGATAACGCTTACAATTCACACACAACACACTATAGCGTTCCTTATTTACATGCCAAACGTCCTACGCGCCTCGGCACACGAACTGTCCTACTCGCCGTTATGACTGTTGTCACTGCGGCGAGGTCGGTCGTCACCGGTGTTCCTGGTGCAGTCACGCTGCCTTGACCGTAGTGAGGTGGTGGTGGTGGTGATGGTGGTGCTGCAGGCCGGTAGATCACCAGGCCACTGCAGTGCAGGTTAATGGCCCGTCGCCAACATGAGCCGCGGCCATCTCGTGCCACCACTCGAGACCCAGGACCTCAGGCCACGAACAGACTATGCTGCCGGTCCCCGTGTCAGCGCCGGCCACAGAGCGGGAAGCCAGCTCACCAGGTCCGCAAGGCTGCCGGACACCTGGTTGAGTGACGCAGCCCGAAGCAGGAAGCCAGCTCACCAGGTCCGCAAGGCTGCCGGACGCCTGGTTAAGCGATGTCGCGACCCGAACCGCTGACCAGCAGCTGCCGTTCGAACTGTGTCACGCTCCAACTGCCCGAGCCGCACGCTCCGCTCGCGCTTCCTTTTCCTCGTCTTCGCCTCCAAGGCGTACCGCAGAGCAGAACTGCCGTTCCCTCTTCGCCCCGTCACGGGCCACACAATCCACATAATCACAGCATAGTTTGTTCAAAGGTCCTGCTTTCTCCTGTGTTTGTTGTCGTCGTACCAGCGTAGTGTAACCTGGGTTGATTCACGTTGTTACAGGTATAATGAAGGAATGATGATAACAAAAGGAAACAGCAAGCATCATCGCAGAGTAAGGCACCATGAGATCGGCGCTCGAGCTCCTCCATCTTCCTCGTCCTGTCGCTATCTCCAATCTCCCACCTGCCTGTTTGGTTCGCCCAATAAACCTCCTTACATTTGGTGGATCGTGCTGGGTAACCACATCGCCTACAACCTGGAACTCCGATCTCGCACCCTGCCGTCGACCATGCAAGTTGACGCTGCCCAACAAACAATACCTCTCGCGGCCGCTACTTGCCCCGGCCCGGTTCAACAGCGAGACCCCCCGATCTTTGCCGGCACCGAAGACCAGGATGTCGAGGAGTGGCTGTTGTCATACGAGAAAGTCAGTGGACCCAACAGGTGGGATGACGCTGCTAAGCTAGGCACTGTCAATTTTTATCTCACCGACGTGGCCAAGCTGTGGTATACGAACCACGAAAGCGAGTTCGCGAATTGGTCCGCCTTCAAGGAGGCAGTACGTGCCGTTTTTGGTCGTCCTGCCTTACGGAAGCTACGCGCCGAACAATGTCTGCGCACATGGGCACAGGAGCCAGGTGAAACTTTCACATCATATATAGAAGATGTGATTGATCTCTGCCGGCGCGTCGATGCTTCCATGAGCGAGAGTGCGAAGTACAGCACATTATGAAGGGCGTCGACGATGACGTTTTCCAGATGCTTCTCGCGAAGTCTCCAAGCACTGTGGCAGAAGTAGTGACTTTGTGCCAAAGCTATGATGAATTGCGGAGGCAACGAGCTCAGACGCGACGCTCATTCCAGACAATCCAACCAGTGACCGCACTGGACGCTATGGCTGACCAGGCAAACCTTCTCGCACAAATGAAAGACTTCGTGCGAGAGGAAGTGGCTCGGCAGCTTTCTCTGCTGCCTTTTGCTCAACGCCAGGAGCTCTCGCACCAACAGCCACTGCGACACCCACCACCATTGGCTCCCATGCTCCGACATGTGGTCCAGGAGCAGATTTCTGAGGCTATGCCGGTGCCCTTGCAGCAGCCCACCGTCACCGCGCCTCTTAGTTACGCTGAGGCACTAAAGCGGCAGCAGCGACACCACCCTCCGTCGTTCCAGGGACTGCCGTATACCTCAGCCCCGACTCAGCCGTCCACCGCCTGGGTTCCTCCCATTGCCACCACAGCCTCGACACACCCGTCTGCCGCATGGAGTGGTCCCCTCGTCGCCAATACTTGGAGAACGCGCGATAACCGGCCCATCTGTTTTGCGTGCGGCGACCCTGGCCATATCGCCCGTTACTGCCGTCGTCGCGTGCCGGGATACACAGCCGCCCGGACACAGAACAACTTCATGGACCTTTCTCCATCCCGTCTGGAAAATTCTGACCCTCAGTCAAGCTCGTCTTCACGGGAATGTCCGCGTACTATGTGTGGTCGCTCACCTTCACCCCGTCGTCGCTCCCTGTCACCCATGCGTCGTCGGCCAGCTCCTGAACACGAGGGAAACTAACCGCCGCAGTTCAGGAGGCAAGAACTGCGCTGTCGAAATGCTCAAGTCCTCGGACATTGCCGTCGAATATTGTCGAAGTTTTTGTAGAAGGTACTCGAGCATATGCTCTAGTGGATACTGGTGCTGCCGTTTCTGTGATAGACGCTAAACTTTGCCGCAAGCTCCGTAAAGTGACGACGCCTCTTAATATGATGTCCTTGCAAACAGCGAATGGGGACCCGGTTCAGCCTGTAGCCGCCTGTACTGTCCGACTGATGATCGCGAATGACCACTACACTGTTGAGTTTATTGTCCTGTCGTCATGCTCACACGACATCATACTTGGATGGTATTTTTATCGCGTAACCATGCCGTTATTGATTGTGCAAGATCGGAGCTTGAACTTTTTCCGTTTTACGACCAACCAACCAGCCGCATTCAGCCCGCCGTACACAAACTCGTCGTCAAAGAAGGCACTGAAATTCCTCCGACAGCAGCTGTGTTGCTCCCCGTGTTCTGTGACGGCATTAGGAACGACGCTGCATTCTTTGAGCCATCAAGCCTCTTCCTTAGTCGAAGATCACTTCTTCTGCCTTATTCAACCCTCTCTATTTCTGAAGGAAACAGTGCTCTTTGCCTCATCAATCCCCTTCCGTATCCCGTTGAACTGTTTCAAGGTGAATCTCTTGGACACGTGCATGCTATTGATAAAGAACAAATTTTTACCATGCCGCCAGATTGTTCCGGTGACTACGACGCCATAAGTGCCCTCAACCCTTCCAATATACCACCTTGCGAGCTTTTCGATTCATCGATTGCCGACGGACTATCGCCATCTGAACGCTCTGAGCTCCTTCAGCTGCTCTACCAGTTTCGTGAATCCTTTGACGTTGCTCAACCTACCCTTGGCCGAACTCCCAGTTTTTTCCATCGCATCGACACAGGTTCCAACGCGCCAGTACGACAGCGACCATACCGTGTTTCCGCCGCAGAACGTCAGGTTATCACCGAACACGTTGACGATATGCTCAAGCGCGACGTTATCCGACCTTCCCAAAGTCCATGGGCATCACCTGTCGTTCTTGTTAAGAAGAAGGATGGTACAATTCGCTTCTGCGTTGATTACAGGCGCTTAAACAAGATCACTCGCAAAGACGTATACCCTTTGCCCAGGATTGATGACGCCCTTGATTGCTTACAAGGTGCCGAGTTTTTTTCGTCGTTAGATTTGCGTTCGGGGTATTGGCAGGTGCCCTTAGCAGATGGTGATCGTCCAAAAACAGCATTCGTGACACCGGACGGGCTATGTCAGTTCAATGTCATGCCCTTCGGCCTCTGCAATGCGCCGGCCACATTCGAGCGCATGATGGACTCGGTTCTGCGGGGTTTGAAATGGAACATATGCCTCTGCTACCTCGACGATATCGTCGTCTTTGCACCCGATTTCTCAACACACCTTGTACGCCTGAAACATGTCCTCACGTGTCTGAAGAATGCGCAGCTCCAACTGAATCTAAAGAAATGCCACTTCGCTGCTCGGACGCTCACCATTCTCGGTCACGTCGTATCAAAGGATGGTGTTCTTCCCGACCCGGCTAAACTACGCGCTGTTGCTGAATTCCCCAAACCAACAACTGTAAAACAGTTACGCAGCTTCGTAGGATTGTGCTCCTACTTTCGTCAGTTTGTGCGCAACTTTGCCTCCATAATTGCCCCTTTGACCCAACTTTTAAGCAGTGCCAACGACATCTCATCATGGTCTTCCGAATGTGATCACGCATTTACCACTCTTCGCCGTCTCCTGACATCACCGCCTATATTGCGCCACTATGATCCCACGTCTGCAACTGAAATCCATACAGACGCCAGCGGTGACGGTCTCGGTGCAGTTCTCGCTCAACGCAAGCCTGGATTCCCTGAGTATGTCGTCGCCTACGCCAGCAGAACGTTCAACAAGGCTGAGTTAAACTACAGTGTTACCGAAAAAGAGTGCTTAGCCATACTTTGGGCAACTGTGAAATTTCGCCCATACTTATATGGCCGCACCTTTGCTGTAGTTACAGACCATCATGCCTTATGTTGGTTGTCATCGCTGAAGGATCCATCAGGTCGCCTTGCTCGTTGGGCTCTGCGACTTCAAGAGTATGACATCCGCGTCGTGTACCGTTCCGGCCGCCAACATGCTGATGCTGATGCACTCTCGCGATCACCACTGTCGACTGAGGCTGCCTCTATATCTTCTATTGAACACGCGCTGTCCGCTCTTGACATCGACACAATGACCTCTGCACAGCGCGACGATCCATGGATAACTTCGCTTCTGGACGTCTTATCTGGGGTACCGACATTTCCCATCACTCGAGCAATGCGACGCCAGGCTTTGCACTTCACCATTCGAGGTGGCCTCTTGTACCGGCGAAATTACTCACCAGACGGCAGGAAGTGGCTGCTCGTTATTCCCCGAAAGCTGCGCTCTACAATCTGTGCATCATTTCACTCCGACCCGCAATGCGCTCACGCCGGTGTCTTCAAGACCTACGAGCGTTTAAGGAAGCGGTACTACTGGCGTGGGATGTTTACTTTTGTTCGACAGTTTATTCGCGGCTGCCACGAGTGTCAGCGACGAAAACAGCCACCGAATGCAGGAGCAGCTCCACTACAGCCGCTTGCGTGCCCTGACCGCCCATTCGATCGCGTCGGAATCGACCTTTATGGACCACTGCCATTGACCACAACAGGTAACCGGTGGGCTATCGTTGCTGTAGATCACCTGACACGGTACGCCGAAACCGCTGCTCTTCCTACGGCGACCGCTCAGGACGTCGCATCTTTCATCCTCCATCGGTTTGTGTTGCGTCACGGCCCTCCTCGCGAGCTCCTCAGTGACCGGGGCCGTGTATTTCTATCCGACGTAATCCAAGAACTTCTCCGTCAGTGCCATATTGTACACCGGATGAGTACTGCTTACCACCCTCAGACGAATGGCCTGACTGAGCGGTTTAATCGGACCCTGGGTGACATGCTCGCGACGCATGTGGCATCTGACCAAACGAACTGGGACCTAGTTCTTCCGTTTGCGACCTACGCGTACAACACTGCTACCCAAGCCACCACCGGCTTTTCTCCATTCTACCTTCTATACGGACGTCAACCATCGCACACAATTGACACTTTGCTGCCATACGCACCAGATGTATCTGAGTGCACGACCGTGTCTGAAGCCGCCCGTCACGCCGAAGAATGCCGCCAACTAGCGAAGCAGTTTACTACGGCTGACCAGCAACGCGAGAAAAAGGCCCGCGATGACAACCACCCTCCTGCCGCCAAGTTCGCCCCTGGAGCCCTTGTATGGCTGTATGTACCACCCTGTGCGCCTGGATTGTCTAGCAAGCTACTTTCAAATTACCATGGCTCATACCGCGTGGTAGAGCGCACATCGCCCGTCAATTACGCCATCGAACCGCTTACGCCACCCGGTGACCATCGTCGGCGTGGACACGATATTGTTCACGTGGACCGCTTGAAGCCGTACTTCGACCCGCTCGTTCCTACTTGTTAGATCGTCAGGATGGCTTGATCTTTCTCGACGGGGGCAATTATAATGAAGGAATGATGATAACAAAAGGAAACAGCAAGCATCATCGCAGAGTAAGGCACCACGAGATCGGCGCTCGAGCTCCTTCATCTTCCTCGTCCTGTCGCTATCTCCAATCTCCCACCTGCCCGTTTGGTTCGCCCAATAAACCTCCTTACACAGGTAAAAACGCGGTTGTTAAAAACGTGGTGGAGTGCAGGGAAGGTCAGAGTGGCTCGATTATTGGCTCGATTGACAACGAGTGTCCACCGGGTGAGGATTGATTGCCCTGACCGGATGGGGCAGAGGATCAGTGTTCCCGAAAGCCACGAGGGAGGTGATGTGGAGGTAGGCTTGAGCATGAGCCGAGTCCGCGATGATGAGCCTAAAAGTGTTGTTCATTGAGTGGATCCGCACCACGTCGCGAGATGCGGGTCGGGGGTCTTGCAAGCACGCTGCCTGCAGCAAGGAGGTATACAAGTGCCAATACTGGAGCTTGGCAAGTTCTACAGAGCCTATAGGGCGATCAACGACGTGAATCGTGTCAGCTGGAAGACGAGAAAACGGAGCGCGGTGATGGGGCTGTGGAGGCGAGGCACCTGCTCGCTTCGAAAAGGGCGAGCATGACGGCTGGGAAGTTGGCGTAGTGGCTTTGGCGGCGGCGACAAGGCTGCTCGGCGTTGCTCTTGGGCGCGGAGGCCTGGCGTCAGCCGGGATTTGTCCTACAATTTTTCGACAGTGTCCTGCTAGGAGATAGGCGACAGGCGGACAGCTAGGAGATGGGCGACGAGGCAATGGTCGACGGCTGAGTGGTCACCCATCGTCTATGGGCTGACGTGCGGGCGGTCGCACTTGAGCTAAGACTAACAGGCCTAGCTCAATTACCGCCGTGGTCGAGTGCTTTGAAAAACATAAAGCTTCATATTAGCCTTAGCGTAAATATTTAAAAAGGTAAGCTGGGCAAATAAATGATCATGCTCCTTACATTTTTGACAACTAAGGAAGGCATATTTCAATATACAGCTTGATAACTGCATTCGTGCTATACGCCCTTAAAGCGTTTAGAGAAAAATGGTTAAGCGTTTGTATTTTCTATATCTCACTCGCACAACTGCTATAGTCAAATCTTTGATGTATCGTCAGTATCCATCCGAAAGGAATTACAAGAAAAAAGCCAAGTTGCTTGTATATGCGAAGGAATACACTGCAATCATACATCATAGATTAATTCCAGTCTGCCGATATAAGCGGATATCCATTAACAACAGCGCATGCGCAATCTATATTGGGCATGGTAACTATACCCTTGAGGTTTGAAAATGGTGGAGAAATCGCATTCGACTGATGATGAACGAATTTGCAGGTTCGTAAATGCTGATATTCGAACGTGATTGGGGGTGAGCCACACATTTATTTGGGGCTTGGTGTGGTGATATGGAGAGCTGGCGCAGCACCATTTACGGTATGGTTCATATAGGCCACCGGCATGTGCATTATTTAGTCGCACTGCGCGATTCTTCGTATAGCCTATACCTGCACTTCCCTTTCAATCAACTGTTTTGAACGAACCAGTGGAGGGGGGGGGGGGTCATTGCCATCGTATCGAGGAAGGTCTTCTTCTCGTTAACAGAATATAAGAGCGCTCGTTTGCCCTCTAAAGTAAAGAATTTTCTTATCTTCACTCGAAACAGTGTCAGGTTAGCCTGCAACGTACTAGTCGTACGTACCTCGAAACAAGATTTCCCTATTTGCGCTACGTCGCAAGCCGAGATATGCTCCTTGAAGCGAATGCTGCACCCTTTCCATTTCGCCCCAGTGTTTATGGCTTCCCGGCGGCGATTCGATATTTTCCTTCGGAGACGTAACGTAACTCACGAACGCGCAAGCACTGATCGCTCGTATAGGAGCAGTTTGGATGGGCTCTGCCTCCCGGGAGACGGAATAAACGGCCACAACCAAACGTTGGAAGACGAGGAACAGCGCATGGTCGGTCTATCGGTGACTTACCAAGCCGGGTCAATATTTCAGTTTTCTTGCGTGCACTGTGGGGCGAACATGAGATGGCGGGCAGTATAGGTACACTTCGCCTCACACTTAGCAGACAACACAGTGAAAGTTGAGGGAAAAGTTCGGTCAGCAATATATATATATATATATATATATATATATATATATATATATATATATATATATATATATATATATATATATATATATATATATATATATATATATATATATATATATATATATATATATATATATCCGTGTGTTTACTAAAGAAACGTAAATATAAAAAATGCTACTACACACAGACCAACATACGCCGCATAACGGAATTGTTGATCTCTGCCATAAGAACGTCTAGTTAATTACTCCGCATTAAACTGAAAGAAAACACATTGTGGTGGCGAAACAAGAATGAACCATTTTCTGGGCTGAACACCTCTACTGCAGGAAGTTTCATTTTTCTCCACTGCATTGACTGTTGTATGTGGAACGAAGTATATAGGTGTTTTGTGCTTTCGTTTTGCTTGGACGTTTTATTTATTGGTGTATTTATGTATGTATTTATTTATTTATTTATTTATTTATTGATGCTGCAGTCTCAAGCAGAGACTATAGCAGGGGTTATTCATTGATACATGGTATTAAAAAGAGGCACGATAGTTTTCAAAAGCGGGAGAATGGTTAGACCACTTTTCCTAGAAATCTCTTTGTGTGTCCATCAAAACTGTAACTTCCTTCCCATGGAAATGCGTAGGGCTCAATAGAAAACACATTTAGGAAATCGAAATCATTGATAAAGAAACATTCCAACGTTGGCTCCAGTTACATTTTTTGTCAAACATTTGTTTTATCAACTGAAGCTATACCAGCTTTACCTTAATCTTTGTCGTGCTTGACTGAGAAACATGTAGATGAATACGGTGACCAACGATTGAAACCTAAAACTTGCAAAGTGTGGTGGTATTCGGTACCTCGACCTTTTCAGTGTGAACAGTTTGAAATGCCTGGCCTTCATAGTATAGAGTAAATCGTACCCCGAGCTGGCGAATTTAGCAGGGTCGGACATTAAGCCCTCGAACAAACCGCGATTTCATTAAGCGCGCGAAGTATCATGCCCTCCACTTCGCAGACTCTATATGGGGTGGTAGGCCGAACCTGATTGATTGATATGTGGGGTTTAATGTCCCAAAACCACCAATGATCACGAGAGACGCCGTAGTGGAGGGCTCCGGAAATTTCGACCACCTGGAGTTCTTTATCGTGCACCCAAATCTGAGCACACGGGCCTACAACATTTCCGCCTCCATCGGAAGTGCAGCCGCCGCAGCCGGGATTCGAACCCGCTACATGCGGGTCAGCAGCCGAGTACCTTAGCCACTAGACCACCACGGCGGGGCGGAACCCCGAACCTTCAAAGCATGTAGGGTATAAAAAATGACGGAGATGACCACGTTGAGCGATGCTTATTCATGCTGTGAGCACTGCAGTGGAGCTTCTGCAGCAGTTTCCTGATGCAGTACACTTATCCGACGTATTGTAGAAGAGATAAGTGATGAGAACTGCACTGTGCGATAACTGAATTGCTGACTACTGTCACAAGAAAAATAAGTGACAGCGGGGGTCACAATAAACTTATGTGTAGAGGCCAGTCATTGGTTGGCTTCGTAGTTTTCGTAGGCGCACATTTCAAAAATAGCGCAACCGTTGGTGACTGGCATCCGACGTTGACAGAGCTGTTTGATATACTTGATTGCGTTTCCCTGTACCTTCGCTAGCCCATGTTTGATTACGTTATAATGTTCACATCCACTGACATACTCACAGGTACATGCCTCCACTGTGCCTACAGAGGATACAACTGTACGCCTAATGTATTCCCTGCGTTCAATTGTTCTAGAATGTGCGTAAGCGCGTTAACATTATTCATTCATTTCTCGTGTTTGTGCAGTAACAAAATGTTGAATGATCAGCGATACCACCTGAAAGTGATGATCGTATAAATCACAGGCTCTTCAGCGTCCACATTTAACACAGTCGTCCAACAACGCCCTTACTAAAACCCATGGGCATTCCGACACGCTCCTAACCCATTACGTTGACAGGTTTTTCGTCGGCTAGATTCCGTGATACCCATCCTTGTTTGCACTGGGCTTAGCTATGACCCGCCAGCACTTTGATTAAACCGCGTTGGGAAACCATGCGCATTATTTTTTGTTTTTTTTTTAATTTATTTGGTTCTTTCAATAATTCCTAAAATAAATAAATTAGCCCAGCTGTAAGTGCGTTTACCGGCTTTCATGGTTGGCATGAGCGATTGATAAATCCGCTCGATTGAGAACAGATTTCGCTTACTCGAGCCATGAGCTTTTGCAGGAGTTGCTTTTAATTTATAGTAAAATGGCAAACTAAGAAATTTTCGATCCGTTGCACGATTGAGAATAGCGTGGGCATGCCTAATGAACTGCTGTCGTTATCGTTTTTTTATTTCTTTTCTTGTTTCTTTCTCTTTTTCTTTTTTTGTTGAAATAGAAAATAAACAAAGATGTTTTTCTCTTCTTTCTTCCTTATTTTCTTTCTATCTCTTTGCGCAATGCTCATTCAAAACTTTTTCCTTCCTTCAAGCCGGAAGTTGGACGCTTATTCATGTACTTGGCAGCGCAACGATTCAGTAGCTACAGGAAAAAAATTGGCGGCCACGCGTTCATATCCAGGCCACAGTGAAATTTGGCAACGTGAAACGACATGTTACAAGGATAAAGGATAGGGCTGCCATATCAGAAAGGGCTGGTCGCCGAAAAGCCCAGAATTGAAAGAGCATGATTTTATCAAAAACTAGGCGTACGAATACGCCACTTTCGATGGCTGCATTGCTGTACTGCCGTCAGTACCTTTAACACGAACACTTAGATGCGTGTCTAGGGCTATTTTCATAGATGCCAGCCGCGAAGTACTGGGCACTTTTGCCGAGATAATACCTCTGTAGGCTTGGATAGTAAGCTGGCATGTATGGTTAGCATCTTGGCAACAGAACCTAAGCGTACGTGGTGTCAGCGTCAATCAAACTGCTGCAAGACACGCGGTGGATCGTTCCTGTTAAAGGTGCTGACAGCTGTACACTTGCTGGCGCCGTGTTTTTAGTGCATAACGCCACCACTGAAATTCGTGAGAAAAAAAAAGAACGCTTCAGAACGACGATAATGAGCATACCAGCATGTGGCTGTTGCAGGTTCGAAGTGTTACGAAATCTGCTAAGCTAAGGAAGGTACAACGTACGGTAACGGCCGGCCTCGAACAACGACCAGACACATTCGAATCAATGGCGCAGCAATGGACCCTCTGTCTTTACGTCAGCCCACATCGCTGTGATTGCGAAGCCCTGCGCGGAACTTCCCATGCTACGCGGACGACTTCGGAAGAAAGGGCGAAGAGAAAGAAGGAAGTCGTCTCAGTTTTTCTCCGAACGAGCGGGCTCCCCGTGAACTCGTGATGGAAACGCCCCACGGCATCGTTTATTTTCACGCGGCGTTTGCCTGGGCATGGCCGTTTACTTCGGACGTTTTTCGGCCGGCAGGGAAAACGTTCGGCTCGGATGGAAAACACGTGCTCCGTGATGCATGCGACGGCACGCTCACGTTGAATGCCTCAGAGGAGAAAGGAGATCATTCCCTTCAGAGCGAGGTCGCTGACTCGATAGGCGACGTGCTCTAGGAGGCTCGCTGGACGAGTGTAAGAGCGCTCAGGGGACCGTTCGCAAGAATGTGACATGTTCTGGCAACGATTGCGCTAGCGTGCACCGGCGCCTTCGTAGTGCACTACATACTGCACTGTCTAGAGTGGGAGAAAGAGAGAGAGTGGCGAAGGAAATGCAGGGAGGGTAACCAGGTTGCACCCAGTTTGGTATTCCCCACTGAGGTAGGGGGAGTCTAGGAAAACTCCTGGAAGAACTGTCAGTGAGGAAACAATGGGCCGTAGTTTCTTTTGTAGGCAGACGTGTTGATAGCGACAACAATGCGCATTAGAAAACCGTAAAAACAACGTTCATTGTTTTACCGCAGCAAACATCCTTTTATTAAAGTAACAATCATCGGCTTCGTCACTTGTTGCGTGCAGGCAAACGTGAAGATTTCGCAATCGATTGCTGCGAACACACACGCGCACACAATCGGATGTCGCTACGATGGCGTCATGAATGGTGCAACAATATAACTATTTTGCGTCATTTCCCGCTGCAACGCTTGTAAAGTGCGTTACGGTGGTACAGTGGTTCCGATGCTCACGTGCAGCCTCGATGGTCGCGCGTTCAGTCCCGGTAGCGACGGAAGTGAAGTGCTAGAGTGTTACACCGCATATGGACAATAGTTCTGGAACTTCCCACTGCGGTATGCTTCATAGTCATATCGTGGTTTAGGCTCGTAAAACCCTAAATATTGTTATCATAGCGCATTGCAAAAACATTGAGATAAAAAAATGCAGGTGCACGCAAAGACACCCACCGTCTCGGCTCATTCAGTCTTACAACCCATGACACAGAGTGATTGAAACATGGTACGCGTGGACCACCCATCTGGAAAGCACTGCACATGCCGAGTACAACCGGTATGGCCAGGCTAACTGCAGCAGATGAATGAAAAGAACAAGTAATGTGCGAACCCACCTGCATCGTATTCAATGGATTATTTAATTTACGTAATTTTCATAATTCAGTTGTATTCGTACGTTCCATTGAAAGTGGCGAACGAGCTCTGAAGAATGCCCGGAACGATGGCTCATGAAAATTGAAATCTTTTTTTTTTGTCTAGCAAGAAATGTTATCTTTCTTTCAGTTTTTTGTTTTAAATAAGCGTATCTGTACTTCATTTTTTCTTGCACCTTCCCCTCTACATGTGCGTCGAATCTTGAGAATGAACCTATATCACGCCAAAAAGCGCAGAAAGAATTCCTAAATATAGCTAAATATATGCACGTTTCTTTTTGTGCACACTCTGGATCGTCAGATGAAGTCATATTCTTTCAATAAGATTTGTAAGTGCGCGCATGTAAGGCTCCCATGAGACTTTGTTACTTTTGTGGTGTAATGAACATTGCGTAAGATCACACTTTGGCGTAGGACGAAGGTAAACATAAATATACATATTGATCTCATTTTCACAACGTTTCATCGCTTGCCTTCACAAAAGCTCATTTGCTTCACGTAGACCCAAATACCGGCTCTCAGTTTACATAGCTTTTGCTGGCACTCCACTTTTTTATTCACATCATAAACATCAATTAGATCCTGCTTTCGCACAAAAAAGTTTTATAAAGCCCGCTACAACTGAAGTCGTCTAGGTCCTTTTGTAAGAGCACACATTAATGTGCGAGGTACTTTTGATAAAGTTCTTTGAAACAAACGTGTGCCTGGAGGTAATGAGACGGAAGTTCACACAATGAATGCCAGCGTTATTTTAGTCGCGAATTTTGTTTCATAACATCCACATGCATCCGCGGTTGGTCGGGGGCTGTTGAAGCACATCCGTGAGCAGCGATGTCCCAAATTTTCAGGTGCTGGCCATCGAATAGAACACAGAATTTCTGAATAGAACACAGAAATAAACCCACTCGCATTTTGTTCGGTTTCATAACGAATTAAGTAATTTTATAGTACTCCTGATCAGAACTTCTCACGTAGTCACTGCTGGAGAATTTTTGGTAGACACCACTATAATTCAGGTTTGTTTGACGTCTACTAAAACACCACCTTTCTTTCATTCTTTCTTTTGTTCTTTTTTTCGTTCTTTCTTTCTTTCGTTTTTTCTTGCTTTCTTTCTTGCTTTCGGTGAGCGTATGGGCTGTCATTTCAAAGAAAGACGGCTGTTTTTGGCAAGCTCATTCACGCAGTTTTCTTTTATATTCTCCATTTCTTCCTCTAAACCTTCACATTGGATATTACTCACCGTGGTGCAGTTGTACGCCGAAGAAAATACAGCTGGAATCAAACCCCAGATTGACGACGTTCAGCTAAGATCCAGCAAACGCGTAACCACTAGAGAGATGACGTGATCGAAAAAAAAATGGACAAAAATTGGATGTACCACAGCTTGCCCAACCCATTTTAGGAAAGGGCGACAAATAATACTTGCTCAGATTACAACTTTGAATGTTCGGCACATGCAAAAAGTAAAAATCAGAAATGTAGGGGAGCACAGAATGAAGTGGAACACCAAACTAAAACCACAAGACCTTATTGAAATGCAGTCACGTGAGAAAAAATTGTAGTCATCTCTTTTTTTGCCTAAGCTTGAAGTCTATGATCACCGTGGCGCGATTATTGTTCGACTTAACCGAAACGAACACGGAGCGGTCGCACCGCGCCCGCTGCGTGGGTGCATAACGCTCACACGTCAACGTGAATTCTGCTATCTGTCGCTCACGCTACAGCGGGACTGATCGAAGACTGCCTGCATCGGGAGACCGAGCACAGCGAATTCGACTGTCTAGGTAGCGAGCCTTTGTGAACTTCTTCCGTCCTCTATACACATTGACGGAACAAGAATAAGAATGTCTCCGCTTACTCTGCTGTTTAGCTTCTCCGTATTGCACGAAACGGGTCGTTAGAGACGCCCTCTAGTGGAGCATCGTAGCACGAGAAGCGTTGTTGCAAGCAGGGCTGCCCGCGGGTATCGTTTATGTCGCGTTCATAATGTAAGTTCTCTTCTTTTATCTTTGACAATTACTGCACCTACGCGATAGGTAGCCGCTCCATTCTTATACTACCACATCACTGTTGTAATACGGATGCTGGCCCCAAAGTGTTTGGTTGCTTCACAGTTTGCTTGTTTCATGGGCAGCTTGAGCACTTCGACGTCGTCTCTCCATTAACACATCAACTGAGTACTTTCATATATTGTTTGTTTCGGGTGCTGAAATATAATGAGTTATTTGGGTTCGTTTGGCTATACCCAGCCTACTGGGTATAGTCAGAATCGTTATTCTGCAGACTTTGCAGAATAACTCGAAACTATGAAAAGCTCGAAACCTTTAGTCTACGTCAGTGTATGTAACATATATTATCTTTTTCATTTTGTCAAATACCTGGAGAATGCTGCTGTCCCTTCGTACATAACAGCAGCTAAACCACGAAAGGAAGGGCCCTGAGCAAACAAGTTGTCGTGAACGTCAGCAGTCTGAAACTTGTAGGGTACAAAACTTGACGTAGTCTAGTTAACCTTCCTACCGTTCCTATAGTATTTTACTTTCCCTCTTAGTAAGTACCTCGGCGCCCATCTCGTTTAAATGCGAATGCATTTCTTAGTCGAGCTATGTCAGGCGTCCGTCGGGATCCGTCTACCGCCCTCTCCAAGAGCAACAGCTCCGGGCGCGCGCGCTTACTCTCACCCCTAGACACCGGAGCATGTGGTGCGAGAGTGTAGGAGAAAGCAGGTGCTGGGCTTCGCCTCTCTCTTTTTTTTGCCGTTTACTCTCCTCCCTGCGCCTCAGTTTCCCGTCCGCTCGCGCCTCACTTGACCGTTCGCTGTCTGGGCGCCCCTCAAGAACATCCGCAAATATGTGCTCGAGATACCACTGTGAAACGCCAACGCCGAGCCGAGAACGCTATTTGTTTTGTTCACTTCATAGTATTTTTCAACTGTGCATGCTAGCTGCTTTTCAGTCGTGAGAAACCGCGTTTCTCGCGACTGAAAAACGCCACGAGTGGCGAATGGCGTATATTGGCGGCACGGTAAGACAGAGAAAGAGAGAAAAAAATTATTCTTTTAACGCTGAGATTTCACATCCGAAACGCCGTTTTGAAGGCCATGCAATGCATTCGCAATTCCTCACGATTCCCTTCGGGGAGGGGGGGGGGTCATTTTTTTTTTGATGGAGAGAAAAATGAAAAACAAAATGGCCCCGAATCTGCATGTTACACTGCAAATGTTGTCGAAAGACGATAGTGTTGCGTCGGTAGAGAGTGAACACAACGTACATTTGACGTTCTGTGCAAGAAAATTGGTGAATGGTATTCCGGAGGCGCTGCGTTAGTGCCTCAAGCGCATAGCGAAGACGAACGAGCGCATCGAGGCACGTTAGTCATGTTCGCCATGTGGTAGTTCGAAAACGAATGAAGGCGTGCGCGCCCACGGAGAAAGATGCGCGCTTGTCTCGGAGGTGATAAGGTGTAAAACACAGAGCGACGGGCAGGTGTCACCACCCTGTCGTCTTAGAAAAGCGTTGGAAGCACTTACCCTTTTAAGCATCGCGTTGAACTGTCAGCGCAGCGTGATGGCCCTTAGAATTACTTGTGTGTGCCTTCCCTAGTATATAATATAGTATAGGCACACATACAAAACATCGACCTATTGTTATAATGTCTCAGGTATGCGCAATAATTGTTTTTTTGTTAATTGACAATCGCACAAGTATGAACGCTGAAGCTTGAGCAATATTGGTGGGTGCTGCGAATGGAGTTGGCCGTTTAGTGCCGTTTGAGCTATAGGTAAGGGCGGACAGACAGACAAATTTACAGACAGACAGCGACAGACCAAAATTTTTTCGTCGAATTTCTCAAGAAAGACGGTGGTCTTTAAAAAGAGTGAAGTATCGTCTCTTAGTGGCGGTCACACCAACCACGCTGCGCAGAGATAGATAATGGGAGAGAAAGGAATGTGGGAGAAAAAAAAAAGAGATGATAGAAAAGGAGCTAGTTCAGCCGTGCCCTGTCCGCGCACGCGCGCGTCGCCTCCCAGCCAAAGAAAGCCATCAAGGAGGTGGACAGGCAAGGGTGGATGTAAATAAACATCACGTGACGAGCTAACAGACGTGTGAAGAGTTCTCCGTCACAGGAACGTTCAACTTACAACTTCCACGTGGTGAGGGCATGGATCACAGAACTCCGAAACAGCAGACAATTTTCCAAAAACAGCGCCGACAGTTGATTCGTCAGATAATTCATGAGCCGATGCAGTAGTAGAGGCGAAAGAACAGGCTCGGGTGGCGAAGCGCATGCACCGATTGCGTACCGAGATTCCGGTAGCCTTCCGGACTGAATGTTAGCGACAACGGCGAACAGAGAAAGCGGTGTTGTAGGCAGAGCAGCGTCAATATGAGAATGGCGGGAACGCGTCCTCCAGGGCCGACGACCGCTTTCAGCGGGAGTCTTTCTCGCGCGAAACTATAGCTTCGGCTGCGACGTCTGCAACCACCTGCGGCCGGACGTTTCAGCTTCGCTGGTTAACCATCAGTACGGAGTGCATGCGTGGTGTCTTTCGGTGCTGGTACAGAGTTCTCAGAATTTTCTGACCTGTTCAATTGACATATCTGTCATTACGAAGATCATTCTTACATGTTTGTTCCAAGCTAAGGTCCTGAAGCTAAAACCTTGTTATTTTGTTCATACCATGCATACCTGTTCGATGGCTCATCCACCCTTCGATCTTATATTAGGTGCAACACGAAACCTTATAAAAGGCTTCAATGAAGACTTCAAGGCAGCTTTGCTTAAAGGGGCCCTGCAACACTTTTCAATATGGTCGTAAAACACTGTCGATCGGAGTTGGAGGTCACTGTGAACGCACAAGCCAAACATTAGGGACGTAGCTCGTGGCCTAGAATTTACAAATATTTCTCAAGGTCTGCTATAAATGACTCCCTCTACTATCGCAAATGATGCCATGAACCCTACCGACGGCGCCATAAACTTGAAAGTTCATGGCCATTGGCTATTTAAGCATTGTGAGCTGTAGTTACCACAGCCGCCATGTGATGGCGTCACGGTCCCACACACACACACACACACACACACACACACACACACACACACACACACACACACACACACACACATATATATATATATATATATATATATACGTACTTGAAACCATGACGCGTTTTAAAGAACGGGTGCATTTTCTTGTTGCGCCTTTGTCACACACCTCTTCCCAGCGCAGCTCTGAATTGCCTGCTGCGTGCGACAAACTTCTACAACTCCACCTTTTTTTCGTGAGTTCTGAAATATCTTGCGGTGATTTCGCGAGGTAATAAGCTCTTTTAATAGTGTCATTCGATGATTTCTTGGGAAAGCATTGTGGCACTGACTTAATATGGCTATTTTTTTGCTGGTGTAGACTAAATATTTGCTATTGTCGGCTGATGTTATTGGTTCTGGCAACGTTGATTTTTCACTTGATAGAAGAACAGGTAACTTCCTCAAAGCCACCGTACGTTTGTTATTCAGACACTCCATGCTTTAAGACCTCATTGAAATAGCGAAATTTTTGGCGAAATGACGAAAACTATAGCGAATGAACTTCACCGGGTGCGTGCATTGTGCTTCTCACAATGCACGCACCGGGTAAAGTTCATTCGGTTTTAATTGAAACAGTGACTGACGTGCTCGCCTCTTACAATGATTCAACAGCAGCAGCCCTATAATCTTCTATTATTAGGCGCACCTCTTTCCATAGGTATACCCTTAATGAGGTCGTCTTCGCGATTAAACATAACACTATTACCATATCAGAGTGAATTATATCAGCCCCCACAGCATTTCGTTCTTGATGCAAGGCTCTACGAATCGTATATAACACACTTTCACGTCCCACAAGCATTCTTTTATATTTTCTTCCTGGTTACGTGGGTGCAGAATTTGATGATCAGCAGAATGTGTACAGCCATTTGGCGAGAAGCAGCGCCGCATACTCGTTAGCTGCTTGGAAGTGACGCGAAAGTCTCACCTCCGCAACATTAAACCTGCCGAACCAGAATCCTGGGACCGGAATGGCTTGGTCGATACGGCCGCCGTGCGCTGGGTCTTATCCTCACTCTGGGGCACTGTTAATGAGCACTGCCTGTGCTATTGAATACTATATATATCTTTTCGTGGTGGTTGCCGAAGAAAACCACGAAACTCCACCGCGCCGGCGAACATAGGTGCGTGTACATGTTGGAACTTTCGGGGGCTGCTACTTCTTCTTTTGCCAGTTGTACTTAGCACCGTTAATTTGCTCACTGCCGGTATATGAGCCGCGCGTTTCGCAGCGTCAATCTCGGGTGATTTGATGAGATATATGAAGGGCTGTACTCGCGGCTGTCTATTTGACAGCATTTCCCTGCCATCGGCCACGCATGGCAGGTAGAATAAATGTTATTTATCGCCCGGGTTTACGTTCCCGAACCTGGAAACCTGGGTGCTCAGTTGCTTTGTTTATTTATTTCTTGTTTTGCTCGGGGGAGTGCACGGAATATGGAGCCGCGGTAATTGGGCAGCCGGTTGCAAGGAGTGGAGAAACCTCGCATTTCCATTAGGGGGATTCATTAATGATGAGTAATCTGAGCTGACCTTACGTTAACTAACAGGCCGTAACGCGCGCACGGAATCGACGGCGCGTGGTTTCTGTACGAGCGTGTGCCGCAGTACTGGAGATCTAACAACGATCGCGCAATTCAGTGGTAGAATTGTGATTAACTTCACCGCCTCTTTCCTAATGGTCAAAATTCTCGCTCCCTTGAATGGCTATAGAGCTCGTTCTAATTTGTTTTATTTTGGCTCTCTTTCGTGCTAAGGCGCAGTCAGGTGTTTGAGGTAGGATTTACGTATAAGCGAGAATACGTTTTAAAACTTCAGACAAGGTCTTAATGGTATTAGTTCTTAAAGTGTGTTCTCTACATTTACACAAATACGTTTCTACCTATGTCTATAGAAGCTTTCTCTTAGGTGATCTACGAGCAGGAAACATATGCCGGCCGGCATGCAACAGCTAAAAAGTGAATGGTTTATATGTTTTATTGTTTTTATGCTTCAACCATCGATTCGCATAAAGTGCAGGCGCAACCTGTATATCGGCCGCTTGACTTAACCCGAGACGAGAGAGAAAGCAGAGATGTGTGAAAACAGTTTTTTTTTACAGACCTTGGCCGCAACAATTATTTTCTAGTCATTTTTAGCACGCATTAAAGCCAATCATTAGACACCTGCGCGCTTCCTGCGTAGAGTACGCGATCCGGCGTTTATCATAATTTTAACTTTAATGAAATAATTTTAAAGAAGTTGTTTAAAGAACAGTCACCTTCGACGCTAAAAACAAAACGTAGGCTCCTGGGAGAAACGTTGAATTTGCTTGGTGAGTGTATAGGAGGCGTAAAAAAAGATGCCAGTACTGCGTTAAAATATAGTTATTTCATTTATTCTACTTAATCTCTTGTACCTTAAAGAACAAGAGAGCTTTCGCGTGATTTCCGGAAAAAGTTGGTGTAGGGGTTGATTGACTCAATGCTCGCTTTGAAACGTTGATAATGCTCCGTGTTCGTCAAATTACGTGCAAGTGTGTCTGCGTGAGAGTGCATTTGTCTGTTAGGGCAATTGTCTTGTCGAATGCGGAGGAACTACAACTGATCAAGGCGGTACGTGGCATGTCAAAATGACGTCTTCAACCACAGTTGGAACGCTAACACCCAAAGCTTCGAATGCAATCAAGCCGATTGCTTTAAAGATGTGGCGAACGCACTCGGCTTCCGTCATATCGCTGCCAGCATGGTGTCAGAGGTCCAAGACATCCTCGATATACGAAGTGTAGGACTCGTGTGCAAGTTGAAGATGCACAGGCACTTTTTGTTTCACGATTTCGGAACGACCCGAAGAGCATCCGAAGATATGTCGAAGCTTGTTGTCAAAGGTCGACCAATCGATAAAATCAGTTTCGTGGTCGAAATAAAACATTTTGGCGACGCCAGTCAGATTGAATGGTAGATAGCTCAATTTCCACGCTTCGGTAGATCGATTGACTCACCCGCACGGCTGTACAGGTCGAGTTAGTCCTTGACGTTTTCACCGCCGAGACCCGCGAACATGGGTGGTTTGCGCTGAGGGCTGGTGACAGTGGACGAAGGGAGGGCAGCCGCCTGCATCGGTTCTGCAGTGTGTTACGCCTGGGAGTCCACACTGAACGCCAATGCCTCAGCAAAGACAATCCGTGTCAAGTCCAGCGCTCGAGCCAGCCTGACGCAATCGACTCCACGACGTCATCAAGCGGCGGCGCCGGTCTGTCACGCAACGCACAGCGAGCTCCTTCAGACCACGAGCCCGTAAAAGCAATCGGCGCCTTCCAGTCTGGCGAGTCTTACGCAATGCGTGGCAACATCCCTCGTCATTGGTGCAACCACGCGCAGTGGCGTGTCCCCGTTGGAGGATTCTGATATCACGGCCAGCGGCGCTTCTGGGTGGACGTTTGGTGACTCAAAGTATCCACCCGGTGCCTTAAAAACAGCCCTGCGGCACGTCGCCAGCTGTAGACCTATGGGTCAGAGAAGCCTCTCCGTTGCTTCGAGCCCCACGCTGTCGGCGCGGCCGGTGTCCTTGGCAGCGGCGAGTTTCGTGGCGCCCTTCGTAACCTCGTCGGCGGTGCGCTTCGTAACAGAGAGAGAAGCCGACGGATGCGTGCAAGAGAAGACATCTCGGCTCTTCTAGTCCCTAAGCTGTCTGCCCCAGCGCCGAATTTGGAACGCCTCTATTCCTATGCTGTACATAAAACTTGCCTTAACTCATCGTCGTCTCGTCCGCTCGTCTATCAGCTCTGCGCAGAAGCAGTCCCGAGCTGAGTAACACACGCTACCAAACGGTTGATTGATATGTGGGGTTTAACGTCCCAAAACCACTATATGATTATGAGAGACGCCGTAGTGGAGGGCTCCGGAAATTTAGACCACCTGGGGTTCTTTAACGTGCACCCAAATCTGAGCACACGGGCCTACAACATTTCCGCCTCCATCGGAAATGCAGCCGCCGCAGCCGGGATTCGAACCCGCGCCCTGCGGGTCAGCAGCCGAGTACCTTAGCCACTAGACCACCGCGGCGGGGCTCGCTACCAAACGGCTGGTGACCTAGGCGGCGGAGTTTGGAGCAGTGGCGCCTTCGGGACCGTGTTGGCGTCTTGCCTTCGTAACAAGTGTTAGGGCTAGGTGTTGGGACAGATGTCTGCATAGCTGTGGGGGTAACCGGGTGCAAGCGGCTACCAGACCGTAGCTCCTGGTGGGACACGAACTTAGGAGGACATCGAGATCTTGACCTCCATCTACCGCGCTGAAAGACGCAAGAAGATTTGTCCAAGCAACGCCGGTTGAACTGTTTATTCTGCAGTGTCTGTCTCGGCTCCGATCCCCAACGAAAAAGAACGAAGATGATGGCCGTGCAAAAGTAAGAACGATGAAGTACTTGAAATGTGCTTACAATGTGTTGACTTTCGACGGCTGGCTCTTTCCACACCAAGGCCTGCCACCACTACTGGCCAACGCTCTGTCTGTATAGATGCCCCACCGCGGTGGCCTAGTGGCTAAGGTACTCGGCTGCTGAACCGCAGTTCGCGGAACCAAATCCCAGCTGCAGCGGCTGCATTTTCGATGGAGGCGAAGATGGTGTAGGCTCGTCTGCCCAGATTTGGGTGCGTGCTAAAGAACCCCAGAGTGTCGAAATTTTGGAGCCCTCCACTACGGCGTCTTTCATAATCATATGGTGGTTTCGGGACGTTAAACCACATATCAATCAATCAATCAATCAATCAATCAATCAATGGCTGTATAGACGACAACATGAAAGATATCTCAGCAAATCAGCCTCAAGCGCTGGCGCCCTAAAACCATGAGGCCCGTATTCACAAACCAACTTCAACCTTACCTCGAGTTTTCCTCATAAGTTTTAAGCCGTTATTGCGCTTGCCTAACAAAGTAGGCTAGTATACATGAACCAAAATCGTTGTTATATTTTACCCTATTACCATTTCTGTGCCTTTATGACTCACGTAGAGAGTACAGAAACTTGAGGAAAACGTGAAGGAATGCCTAGGTTGGTTTGTGAATACTGGCCTTAGTGTTCTCTGGTCAACCCGATGATTTGCATTCGCAACGCTTTGGTGTTGACCATAACTTAAGCTCTCAACTGCATGGAAATCCATATCCCCATCTATAAGCAGGTAAAAAGAAAACATCACATTCTTCGCCGCCTACGCCTTCCATTTATCAGTGTAATACAGTCCTCATACTCAGGCCACGCAGGACAAGCAACTCTGACAACGGGCAACAAGACTTCGCTTTCTTGCAGACAGACTTGCCTCGTTGTCGAAAAAACCAATCTCATTATTACGGCAGGCTATTTTCCAATACGTTATCTTCATTTCTTGCGTGCTCATTCATCAAGCAGACGAACACCTGCGAACATTCGTTTAGTATTGTGTTTCAACACACCTGCCTCTTGGATTTGTCGTGAAAGCTGGAAGCGGCTTTCCTCTGCTCCCGTGAGTTACAGTTTTGTTGTTCACTAAACTGTGCAAGAAAGGGAGGCAAGATTGCGCGGAGCCAAACGGCCAAGAAAGAAAGAAAGAAAAAAAGAAAGAAAGAAAGAAAGAAAGAAAGAAAGAATGAAAGAGAGAAAGAAAGAAAGAAAGAAAGAAAGAAAGAAAGAAAGAAAGAAAGAAAGAAAGAAAGAAGAAGAGTTTTACGAGTCGAATTGAGTGCCTAACCCCGTACAATTCAGCCTTGTCGTAACAAAGTACCGCAAGAACCATAAGTTCGTTCCTTATATGAGAATATTATTTCGAACAGTACAGAGACGAATCAGCTATGAAAACTGGTAATATGGCTCACGAGGAAATATTATGTATAAAATCAAATTGGTCATGCTTTCAAACAAATTATAAACAACGTATTCCTCCCCTGTCCCCTAGAGGCAGGTCTAGCTAAACTGACCAATACATGAGAAGTTTAAATTACAGAAAAACACGCTTCGTTTGACAAAACAATATGATTTTCAGCTCACAATTTGAAGAAGGATGTGACCTTATTTTTGAGTGAAATCGTGGTGACAACGCCAAATAAAAAAAAAACCTTTCTCAATTGTTGAGCAGTAATTAATACGCTCACAGCATTACATTGTGAGCTTTGAACCTCGCACAAACCATAAATTCCGAAAGCTTAATCTCTTAGGACCTTGGAGTCAGACAGACATAATCTGCCTTTAGTCTCTTCTACCAAGGCAGTGTTTTGCCTAAATAAAATGAATTGAATTGAAATATAGCCGATATTGCGGTGGCGCTTGAAGCCTTGATATATATATATATATATATATATATATATATATATATATATATATATATATATATATATATATATATATATATTGTATTAGAGGACGTTCAGAAAGGAGATTTTTCCGTTTCAGCCAAGAACGGCCTTCATCAGAGAACAAACGAAGAAAAATCTAGAAAATCGTCAGATATAAAGAATTTAGTTCGCTATGTCAGCGTTCGTTATAAGTAGGCTTAATGACAACACTTCACTACACTTAGTCGACGCCAAAGTGAGCTTTTTTTACAATGAAACAAGGAGAAGGGGTTTTCATTGTTATAGAACCGGTGCGCATATATCGGGATGCCACTAGCGGTCCAAGCCGTTGCCAGTCTTTAATGTAGCTCTGCCGGATATCAACGGGTATACAGTGTCTGAAACTAAAAACAGGCCATACTCTTCATTAAGTATGCATAGAGGTGATCAACTCGGCCCTTGGACGCAGCCGGCCCGCGGTGGCATAGTCGTCTATTCCAAAAGCCGTGCCCGTCGATTAGGGTAATTGATTGGCGGTTTGTGTCGAGATGAAGCCTGGAGTGCTTGCGCGCTACTTGAAAGGTGCACCTGCGCTCCGATGAAGCTGTTGGCGGCTGATGCCCGCTCTGCGTATACGCGCTGTGAGAAATTTCCAGTGCTCTCTCGGCACCTGCGGCGACATCCTACTCCCTATTTGTTTCTTTCTCTGGGTGACATAGCACGGGGGACAGTGCCCGAGGTCAGACACCGAATGGGCGTGCCTTTGTGTGGGATGTATAGGCGTATGCGAACTAAGCACGGCCGGCGCTAGCACGGTTAGCCTTGAGGATGTGTCGAATGCCTTTTTATTTCAACATATATTGACGGCCTAAAAGCACGACTGCATTAAGACTTTGTCGGTACGTTAAAGAAAAACAAAAGTGAAACGCAAATGTAGCCATCGTAAGAGCCATCTCGACCTATTTCAAGGCCGTATGTTTTACCCATTCCACCGCTTTATGATCTCTTTCCATTCATTTTGCTCAAGAAGTGTGCGTTCAGGGAGCCACTATGACAGAAAATACCTTACCGTTTATTCATACGCGGATTTCGTCGCACTGATTTGTGTATGGTGAGCTCATTCTGGGTTGACTTATTTGAGAGCTTGGCATATATTGCAAACCCTCATGCAATGTTGACGGGTACGTGTTTTAATGTTTGCTATCGTTAGTAATAGTGCTTCTAAAACAGTCTGTGCTCCTTGCTATGCGCCACATGGAACGTATTTACGGATGTCCTCCAGCCACATGCAGTAACGAGACAGATATTCGTGACCGAATACGACTACCGAAGTTACTCGCCTACTGCGACCGCTGCGCGTTGTTGGCTATGCGCTGTTACAACAGCAACATTTTCTTCTTTTGATCTTTATCCAATCATCTGGCCGACGGCAAATTTTTTATAAATTACTTTTTTTAGTTTGCGCTGACCGATTGTTTTTCGATGCCCTATGGGTTTCCCTCAGGCACTCCAAGAAGATAGTAGGCCCAGAGCGTTTCTGGTGTGGCTAACGTTCTTGTTCTTTGAAGTACACGGTAATGAGCTATCTGCACAAGAGTGTCACAATTTAATGAGACAGTGTTAAAGGGCTCATTTCGCTGAAATTCTGGCGTCGGCGCCGTTGGTTGTGAGCGAAAAATTATCATCTTGTGCGCGACGTGAAAATCAAATATATCCAAATAATATAAATAAAAAATATCCAGCCCGCATCTTTCGACGGGGAGAACTCCAGTGAATTCGTCCCTGAGTAGTGAGGGTATCGCGTAAATGCTGCCTAAGTAGGCATGGCTTGGGAATGATTAATTGTTCTTTCGTCTTTATTATTTCTATTTGCTGAATTATCAAGAAGCGTTGCCTTGAACGTCAAGCGAAAGTCAAGTAAAGACGCCTTTGACTGAACTCCGAACGCGCGATCTATAGTGCCTGCATATACGGGGTCTCCAGTGAATGGTTGTGCAGCGCGAGCAGTCGTTTCAACGCGATAGCATTAGAGAGATCGTGTCGTAGAAATTTCGCCGTCGGCGTGGACACCGTTGGTTGTGAGCGAAAAATCGTCCGTGAGCGAAAAAGCTCGTTACAGAAATTGCCGCGGGAAGCCGCTGCTTGTCCACGCGTGCACGAGCGATCACACTGAAAAAGCCACCCATTCCAAGAAAAAAAAAAGTGCTCAAGGTCACGAGGCGCGGGTGATGTAGCTTCTTTGCCCCTGCCACCCCTGCCTGCTTAGCATCCAGCACTTTCGTCCGGACGAGAGAAGAGAGAATGCAATTGCAGCATGCGACAAACCTTTGTAGCTCCACTCACACCGGACGGATTCTTAAAATTTTAGCGGCGTTGAATTCGTGAGGCAATAAGCTCCATGGAAATCTATTCCATGGCTACTTGAAGAGGTGTTTCAGGGCCCCTTTAATGCATTATGTTACACAGGTGTCATGACAAAAACGAGCCCATTTGGCGATTTTTAGGCGCATTTTCAAGGCCCCCAACTATGTCGAAAAATACCGGGATAGTGCAGCCATCACCGCTAAAACACACAGGAACTTTTAAACGGCTTTAAAAATGGAAAACTATGTCCATCTAGCGTAAACCTTATCATGCCTTTCAAGATGTGTTGACCAAGCAAACAGCAAACGCTTGATAATGTGCTGCCACCTGTGAGGCATGGTCGGACGCTTTATGGCCTCCGAGATGGCAAGCGCGCAGCGTCTATCTTGGAGGCCATGCTGCTCTTGCTTTAGATGGAAAACCTGTATGTACCAGCGCGCACGCGCGTATTGTACAATGTATACTGTGTGCGTGTCTGTGTATATATAACAAAACATACTTTCAACTACGCGCTTACCGGTTGAAGGGCGCATTAGGGGCCGAATTTTACTATTGCGTTCGTTCAACTCTTAAATGCGCAGCTTAAGGACCCCTCAATTTTTTTTTTTTTGCTAGCTTACCTTGCTTGCGTCGGCCTTGCGAGGCGAGAGAAGGAAAGGGCAGCGACAATTTCGCGAGTGTCATCCTGGGCCGGCACGGGACACGAACATGCGGCACGAGACGAAAGACGCAAGCATGTGCACAATGGGGGTGTGGACGGTGCCACCGCCGCCGCCAAAGCGCGACATCGTGAGATTAAGAAGTGAGAAAAAAAATTGCGGGTCTGTGTGAGCAACATATCCGGGCGATTTGCGTGGCAAGCAGGTGCTGTACCACAAAGTCTTGCGTCTGCATGAAAATACAGTGAAAATAGCTTCCTATGCTTGCAAATGCAGTGAAAGTAACTTTCATGCTTCACAAACACAGTACAACATCTAATATTGTGGTAATATTGTGCGGTACAAGCGTACGTTGCCATCGGGTGTCAGAACATGTAATTATAATAATGACTTCATGATTCAAAAAAGAGCCACCCATTGAAAAAAAATTGCCCGCAGCTTCCCTCGGGGGAACACTGAGGAGGATGCGGAGCATATAATTGGTTAACGGGGTGTTAAAGTGCGACTTACTTGGGTTGATGGCTAAATTGGTTAACGTGGTTGTGAAATGGGGTGTTAAATTGCGACTTACTTGGGTTGATGGCTAAATTGGTTAACGTGGTTGTAGGAGGGGGTGTTAAATGAGTGAACACGTACACACGTATGCGAAAGGGTGGCGCTGGTTGAAGGGACGTCGATCATTGTGTTTGTGGATTCGTTGGAATTCATTTCACCGCGACCTTGGACGTCGACGCGCCGTACAAACCAACCGACGAGCGGCAACTGAGCGAGCGAGCGGCGACTTTGAGTATATATACAGCGCGACGGCGCATGCGCTGTCAGCTGTCGAATGTTCTCGAAGGAGAAGCGCGCGCGGCACAGATGGTGGGCGACGGCGCGACAGCGCATGCGCGCGCGTCAGCTGTCGAATGTTCGAGAAGCGGTGCGGACGGCGCACTACAAGGCGCGAGTATAAGATGCTTCCGCATCTAAAAGTGCATTCGTTACGGTGCCCATTCTCTTCAGCACACGTAGTGGGTACATAGAAAGTTACAGAGGATTTAGCAAGTTCGAAAGCATGCTACCCGTTACACAGAATGCAGCCATGTGCGAAATGTTCACTGACACAAGCCCCTTTCAACTTTATCAATTGCATTGTATTAATTCACAATTTGATTTTCTCGAGTAACATATAATAAAAACTACTCACTAAAGGCCGTTTAACATGACACAAAAAGGAGCAATTTTCAGGCCGCGAACTCGCTCGCAGCAAAAAAAAAAGAAAAAAGAAGAAGGCCCGTTCACCCGCGCCGCAGCGGTCTGCGGCGACCTACCAACATGTTGGAAATTTTCGCTCTTATTGCTGAATGGAACAAAAGTTATATTGACTTTATGTATTAAGGATCAAGTGATCTTTAAAGCCAGATCACTCATTCGGAAATTACTCGGCATTCTTTGACGAAATAGAAAGAGCTAGAATAGAGTTCGCAAAGCTTTGCCCTTAGTTTCATTTAAATGGATGGGGCAGCCACGCTTTACTGAATATTTGGCGATAAGGGAATGTAACAGTCGAGAAAACTGTATATAAGGACTGCAAACAGCGTTGCTGGCATGCGGCTTACGGCAAAAAATATAGCCCCACCCAAACGCCCATACAAAAGAACTGCCATGGGCACGTGTTTGCGCTGTGCTATATTCATTACCGTGAAAGGAAACCACAGTTGCCTTCTCATCAGCAATTTGTATAAACGAACTGTAATAGATAAAAATGTGCCTCTTTGCACTCAGCTATCGAGCGATGGCGTTACGCAACGTGCCCTAACGCAACTTACCTCTTACCTATGATATATATATATATATATATATATATATATATATATATATATATATATATATATATATATATATATATATATATATATATGCGCTTGTAAGAGTTTTTTTCTCCTTTTGTTTTTTTTGGGGGGGGGGATGAAACACCTTAGGGTCTTGGCTTCTTGGCTTGTCGGCGTGTCATGTCGTTGTCACGGTTCATCATATATTCATGCGTATGCGCTACACAAATTTGGTGAATTCTACTTCTTGCTACTGCAGTGCCCTCTATGCATAGTATTAGATAGACGTTCCTCATCACTGCCCAAAACAAAATGTGTGGCTTAGCAGTGTTGTCAGAATCCCAGACGAAATTTACCAAGGCGCTAAAGTCTCTTATCTAAAACCAGAGACACAAATATACACACATCTTCACGGATAAGTCATCCATTTAATACGTCAATTCTTGAAACATCTGCAAAGAGAAGGTGCGTTAGTGAAACGGTGGTGATTAAATTGATATGTGCCATTTACCGTCCCAAAACCAGCATATGATTATGAGATACGCCATAGTGGAGGGCTCCGGAAATATTGACCATCTGGGGTTCTTTAACGCGCACCCAAATCTGAGCACACAGACCCACAACATTGCCGCCTCCATTGTAAATGCCGCCGCAGCCGGTATTCGACCGCACGACCTGCGGGTGCGCAACCGAGTACCTTAGCCACTAGACCACCGCGGCGGAGCTGAACCGGTGGTGAGTAAAGCAGTACAAAGATATTTTCCTTGAGAAAGCACCGGCACACATTGCATGCCTCATACATCCGCCAGTTTTATGCTAGTCGAGTTGAAACATCCTTCTTCACATGCCACTTTGCCACAATGCAGTTTTTTTTTTCGTATTTGTCAGAAGATAATACAGACTAGAGTATAAACAGACAAGGGAAGGGACTCCTGTCCCTTCCCATGTCCTATGTTTGTAAACGCGCTACGTCGATTATGAATACAGACATTAACGCGACGAACATGCTTTAATGCATTCCCGGTCTCTGAGCACCAACCTCGAAAAATGCACTCGGGAATTGCGGGAACCGCGCACCGACTACTTTGTAAAACGGTTTAAGTACTGCGGTAAAGAAGATCAAAGGAACGACAAATGGCAGCAAGTGTTAAGAGAGTGCACGAAACGCATCGTTCTTCACTGCAAATGCGACGCAAGACGTTACGGCCTGCTACGCGTTCGCGTAAGTGGAAGGTCTCTACCTGCTTTATCAGCGTGGTTTCAAGAGTATAGGAAGCGTACCGTGGCACCGCTCTGCCACATTACGCGCAGTGGCTCAAATGCAGAGGCAGTGGTTGTTCTCGCTATATTCCTCGGAGAACGCGAACGTACCATTTGAGAGACAAAGCCATCCCGGCTGTTCTAAGCAAGACACTTGCTACGCGAACCTTTGACAGCTTGCGAGTGGTTGTGTGCTTGCGTCTGTTTGGGTTTCAAAGCGAAACCAGGCGTGTGTGGCACCCGTACGCAACGAAGTTCGCGCTCGAAGCGTTTTTGCGGCACCTCCGAGTTGTCGCATCGATTTTCTCATCACGACGCTCGAAGAAAAAGAAAAGGATGTGTAGCATACAGTAAGAGGCGGCTATTTAGCAATGATAATAGTCCTGGCTCCTAATGTCTCGTCGTTTGTTTGCCACCGCGAATAGATGACTGTCGGTGCCTCGCCGTGGCATTCAGGCGGATGATCTGAAAGAGGCGGACGTTTAAGGTGCTTGGAGAAAATGATGACAACTTAGTCGTATTTGCATTTATCTGCTGCGTTTTATTGTTGTCGTTCTTTTGTGTCTGTTTGTTTATTTTGAGCTGCCTCTCCTTCAAGTATACCCGCGTAAATATAGAAGATTGCAGCCTTTCTGCGAGAACGTTATCAACCGTTAGCACCAAAAGTTTAGGGACCTCTAGGCCAGATAAAAATTCCAAAATTTCTGCTGGATCTACGGCTCTATTCAATCGAACAGCGCAGTAAACGTTGTCAATGCGCTTTTGAAGAAGGCCGTAAATATAAATTCAAGGCTGGCTGACGAAGCAGCCCACACCGAAAGTGTTCTACTCGTTTAAATGTGTGTATGTATATTATTTCGCAACGTCTCACTTTGCGAGCTTTCGACGTAGCTGCTCGCGTTAACAATATAGGGACCACGCTTGCTGAAACAAGCGAATTTCCGATATGGCTTTCGTAAAGCAAGGCTGCTTATGCACTTGCGATGTCGTTTCAGCCGCATAAGATTACCCGTCTTTCCAGACATATTCCAATCACGTGCCGACAAAGCTATCACCAGTACGCCGCCGATGCCTCTGTGGCCGCGGAATACGCCATTAAGTTGCCATCACAAGACAGCCACGGTCGGCAGCGTAACGCAATACGCGGATTTGCCAGTTGTTGCGGATTGCATATGTGCTACAAGCTTTCTTCTTTGCTGTTCGAGTCTTCCTTCTCTCTACCTCCGTTCTATTTCAGCGCCTTTTTTTAGTGCGTACAAAGTAAAGCTACGGTGTTTGTCAAGAACTATTGTTCCAGGAATCAAACCGAATCACCGAAACGACTTTAATGGTTTTTTTTTTCAGGGCCGTAAAACAGCACAATGAACATAATCTTGGCGCATGGCCGGTCACATTAAAGAGGGAAACGGTGGCTATCATTGCAGAAAAGAATGGATCTGAATTATCATTTTCTCATACGGGGCCGTTATAGTTCAACGGTCGCTTAAATGTGGGTGGCCTGCCCGACTAACGCGAGAAAGGCTATTCCGGTTCTCGTTTACGTATCGAACGTGAGGCGAAGAATAGTTTGCGGCAAAAAGAAAATGCCGTCATGATAGCATATCAGTGGCGTTAAACGCTGCTTTGAAGAAAATTCTGCTTCGACTCGGTCGTGGTTACGAAGTGCGCGTATACGTTATCTTATAACGCGAACTGTCGCATGTTCTTTTGTAGTTAGCAGCCGTGTACCGAGATGATTTAGTGCTGAAGGTATAACAAATTTCTACGCTGCAGGAATGGTAACTCAGTGTGGAGGGTTCCGGTCGATAGACAAGGTACGCGTTGATAGGAAGTGTAGTGGTGCTTGTGTGTACTGTGTCTATCTTTTGCGCATTTTCTTCTCTGTGTGAAGTCATACAGAATATTTTATACTGTACGCGTATAGATGGGAATTTATCTTACCAAAAGATAGGCTAGAATATTTTTGACCAGGGGCGCCGGAAGATTTTTTTTGGGGGAGGCATCTTCTTGATTACATCTTCTTAAGGCCTCTCCTTTAAATTGCAATTTTTCACTTCCATGGCCAAAAAATGTCGGGGGGGGGCACGTGCCTGGTGTGCCACCCCCTGGCTACACCACTGTGACACGTGTGATGTTGGATTGCATGTCGCTTATTTATTTATTTATTAGCTGAAAAGCAGCTCTTTGATTAGCCTGTGTAACGCTGTCCCTCCGTACGAACGCGCCGCGCGCCGCAGGTGTTGGCGCGGTGCCAAGTAGATCCCGCTGCTGCTGCGCGTGGACATCACACTCCCCTCGCAGTGCGCGCTCACGTCACTCTCTTCCTCGCCTACCGCGCGTTCGCCGCGGCGCCCACAGCGGCCCCCTCGACCGTTTCCCCGCAACACTTGTCGCGACCGCCGCTCGCTATACCACCAGCTCGTCGGTTCACGTGCAATAAACCTGACGCGCACCGAACGTACGCGTTGGAAGATGTCTGTAGCCAGCCATTGTTTCAAAAGAATCTTCCAGCGCTCACTGCATTACCCTCGTTAGCGCCTTTCAACCGGTGACGCAACCTGTGCGCAACGCTGCTGCTTCGCATCCCATCAAGGTTCCCTTCGGGGAAATGGTCAATTTTATATTTATTTATTTATTATTTATTTATTTATACATTCCTTACTGGAATCGCCAATGGATTGAGTAAGGGGGGTCGACACAAAGAAAGAACAGTTAGTAATGACATTGAAAACAAACTGAGTAAACGAAACTAAGAACAATGTAGAATAACATAAAAAACTTTCTAGTAATTTCTAATACAACAAAACCTAAGAAACATAAATCATGACAGCAAATCGACCAGCTAACAATTACCAGACAGATGGTTCTTCAGATGATCGCGAAATTTGTAGTGATTATGCTGGAGGACGATGCTGTTGGGGAGATCGTTCCCCAGTCGTATGACACGCCGGATGGACGAGTAGTTAAAAACATTAGTACTGCCATAGACGCGGGAATAGCTGAAATCATTGTGCAGTCTGTGCGATAAGTGAAAAGAACGTTGTAATTGTGGTAGCGGTGATCGAGTGTATTCGGTATAGATATGAAACAGGAATAAAAGGGCGATGTCACGACGTACTGTTAATGAATGAAGTTAAAGTTCGAACGTTATCTGGGTTACACTAGACAAGACATTATAATTCCGCGTGATAAAACGACAAGCCTTGTTCCAGATAGCTTGTAAGTTCTGTATTGAATATTTTTAATGAGGTGATCAAATGAATGGTGTGTACTCTAAATGAGCTAGGACAAATGTTAGGTAGGTTTGCTGACGTACCGGAGGAGTAGTGGATCATAGGCTGCGACGAAGATGCCCAGTGATCTGAAAGCTTTAGCATAGTGTGTTTATTGTGTGACACATTTATGCCGAAGGACTTGTTCTCGGCCTAGTTGGTGCTTGCTGAAAGTTTTTAAAGGGCTAGTTGGTGCCTGCTGAACGTTTCACGATGTAAAGATCTTGGGTAGGAGTAAAATAGGAACATCTAGAAGCATATTTATCAACAAGCATGATAGTGATTGCGTTAGTCAGACGCATGTTGTCTTGTTTGCCTAGGAACGTGCGTTTTTATATGCAAAGCGTCTTATGGTCGAGCTCAATGCGGTGTGCAGCGTGACCACCCTTACTGCGCATGCGCTTCCCCTCCCCTTTCTCTCATCTCTATGCCCCCCCCCCCCCCTGTCGCCTCACAACGTCGGCACAGGCAACGTCCGCTAGCCTATGCTTGCTCCCCTCTCTCTCCTCTAGGTTACCCTCCCGGCAGCGTTTACACCGCTATAGCGCTTGAGCGTCCCCTCCCTCTCTCTCTCCTCTCCTACGCCTCCCTCTCTTGTCATCGCAACGCTGACGCAGGCAGCATCTTCTAGCGTGTTTCTTGATCTAAAAAACTGACTGCTTGCTCTGCACAACCGTTCACTGACCACGCCATATATGTAAGCATGGCATCTTGACCTCTAAAGTAGCACCAATGAAATATTCTCTGGTGCGTTGTTGAACAATAAAATATGCGGAGTGCGCGTCAGCTAAAGGCAGACTGCAGATCTCTAAGTCAAATCGAAGTCCTCTGTCTCTCACTGACCATTAGCAGCGATTGGCATGTTATAGTAGGAAACACCGCTTCATCACTGCGTGCTTTGCGCTCCCCAGGTTTCTCTTCTGCGCAACGATGCGATGAGCGCCAGCGTCACTGCCACCGCCAGTGTAAGCGTTAGCACCCACTGCTTCACATCTATACACGGTCCCCTTTAGCGAGAAATGGTAAAATTTTCTTCAGTCGTACCATCGATTTGTAATATTTGCCTAGCGCCACTTCTAGCCTGCCGGATGTAACCCTCGTGCTGGCGCGGTTGGAAAATATATTTTGTGTGTAATCAACTTTCCATTAAAGTTGTTAGTAGCACTTGTGGTGTGCGGTACTGTGTGTCCGTTCTCTTTTTCGCGCTATATTATGATTTTCAACATACTTTATGCGATTCCTATTTGTTTTTGGTATTCTATATCTTGTTTGCTAGGCGAGGAGAAGTCAATTGCCCCGCCATAAAAGGCACGTAGTTATACAAAGCATGATATAAATAAAAATACAAAAAACACGAGAAGTTTGCACTCAGCCGTGCAATACTGGAAAGCAAGAGCTGGATGACTCTGAGCACTAATCGGGTTGCTTCTAGGTTGTTGCTATGCTTTAGCCAGGTGAGGCCAGGCTGTTTGTACGTTTGTTCTGAGCGCAGAGAGGATCGTGCTAAGCCACGCACGGTCACGGAAGCGTGCACGTTTGTTCAAACTGCAGAGTTCGCACTTATCAGTGTTCGCACTTTGCAGAAAAGCAGGGTGAATTGCCCCTCCCGTAAATGTACGGGCACGTCATCGTTGGCCTGGGCCTTCTCTTGCCTCGGGATACTTCTGGCAGCTTCAGGGTTTTCGTATTTTACCTCACCGCCGTCGCTTCATTGCCATTTGTGGCGGGGCTGTTCTATTTTTTCTCTTTAGTGAACCAGTGGAGGGTAGTATGATTTAAACAATTTCTGTGGTACATCGCCGTTTGTGATGATGATAGCTTTCCTATAGGCCACACACTGGCACATACCCGTTAACAGGACAGTTTTCTGCGATCGACCCGCAATGAACGATTGGCTAGATAGCTTTGCTGTTGAGCCCCACCGCGGTGGTCTAGTGGCTAAGGTACTCGGCTGCTTACCCGCAGGTCGCGGGTTTGAATCCTGGCGGCGGCGGCGGCGGCTGCATTTCTGATTGAGGCGAAAATGTTGTAGGCCCGTGTGCTCAGATTTGCGTGCACGTTAAGTTTGCGGTGGAACCTAAGACGTCTCCACCGGAACTTCTAGCCATGGTGCGACAAGTTTCGCGCCATGTGCCCGAACAAGAGCAACCACACTCCGTCTCAGAAGGCGTCGACACTGTTTCGCGCTACAGACCAGCTGGATCCAAAATTCCTCTCAGGAGAGTTTAGGCTTTTCTCAAGGAGCACTCTCTTACCGTCCTTCCTGCTGATAAGAAAGGAGGCTTCGCCATCCTGACTCTGGGACTGTTTGGTTCTAAGGCTCACACTGCCGTAAGCTCTGTTTTCTCCTCTCGCGAGGACGTCCGCATTGAAAAAGTTAAATCAGAAGCAAAAAAGCTATGCAAAGACCTTAACCTCTCTCGAGTTGTCGGTGGCATCACAAATAGTAAGCATGACTTTTTAAAAGTGTTTTTAATGCAAAGACTCACAAGAGCAATATGCCTTTTAGGGTAATTGTTTCAGAATGTGATACTTGGCAAAAATCGATTGTTACTTTTTTGCAGGAACAGTTGAACCGGCTTGACGTTGATGATCCTTTCATTGTAAAAAGTTCTGATCAAGTCATAGATTATGTGAAAACTTGTGTTGATGAGCATGTTTATGGTTTTTCAGTCGACGTGACTGATTTGTATTATTCTATTCCCCATGATCAGTTGCTTCCTGCAGTTGAAGAGTGCATAGATTTGTTTGGCTCTGTTAGATTTCAAACAGAGTGTGGTGTTGTTCCTGTAAGTCGGTTTTTAGAACTTTTATCATTTTACCTCAAGACGACCTACATTTCATGGGATAACAAGCCTTTTATTCAAAATGACGGAATCTGTATCGGGTCTTGCATTGCGCCCAATTTAAGCGACATATTTTTAAGTAAAATTGACAGATCGATTTACCTACATCTTGATAATTTGAAGATAAAAAAAGTGTTCCGGTATGTCGATGACTATCTTGTTTTATTATCTAACGACACGGTAGCTGACGAGGCAGGTTTGGCAAAAATGATTTCACATTTTTCTGAGTGTTTTAAACCCTTGATTCTCACACATGAACTGCCTGAGAGCAATGCCATAAAATTCCTCGATGTCCTCTTCACCTTTCATCCTAACCACATATGTTGGGCGTACCAACCACGTACGAACAAACCGGTCCTTCCTTACCAATCAGCTCACTCTAAACTAGTGAAAAGAGGCATCATCAGTCATTGTTTTCGTCATGCTTTAAGCAAATCTTGTGAGCACGAAATCGCCAATAGTTTTCATAATCAGTCAGACCGTTTGTTGAAAGCAGGTTATCCTATGCACGTCCAAACCTCAGTTGCAGAAGGCTTGCTTCGTACGCTACGCAACCCAGGATGTACAGCGAGTCGTGATGCCGAGAAACCGAAGCACCTAGTCGTTATACCATACTTTCACAAGATATCGCTCAACCTAAAGAAATTAGCTAAGCGCTCTGAAGTTAGGGTTGTCTTTTCGGCTCCCAAGAAGTTGGTCAGCCTTTGTGGCCTTCATGACCGTGACAGAAAACCCAAAGGGTGTAGTAAAAAGCATCGAACTGTTTATGTTCCCTGCATCATATGCGTTGTTTATCGTATCCCGCTTTCTTGTGGTAAAGAGTATATTGGACAGACGGGCCGTTGCCTTAATGATCGATTAAGAGAACATTGTAATAATGTGAAAAACGGCCAGGGGAGTTGGTTGGCCACACATTGTAAATCCTGCGGCTGCGCGCCGATATTCAATGCATGCACAGTTATCAAGAGAATGTTTGATAAGCTTACTAGAGAGATTATTGAGGCTGAGGCTATCGCTTCACTGGGGTCTAAGTGCGTCAGCACTCCCTCTCTTACGCTTAGTGATAAAGAATTGTATTTTCTAAGAAATTAATTTTTTGTGCGCATCATTCATGTCATGTGATATTTTTTTTGGTGATATAGGCGAGCGAGCGGTGGTAATAAACATTATGTTGGAAGTTAGCGCCTGTGCCGTGTGTCCTCTTCTTGTGTCCCCGTTTCTTAGCGCTATTTTCAGTCGTCACAATGCACCAACAAGCCCAAATTTCGACAGTGTTCATATGGTGGTTTTGGGACGTTAAACCCCACATATCAAAACAATGAATCAATCAGCTTTGCTGTTGAAAAAATACGGGAGTGAATAACTCGAACGTAAGAGCCATCCGCCGACACGCTCGCACACTATTTTTTTTTCCTCAAAGATGTATAGGCAAGAGTACAAACTACAATGCACGGAAGAATGCACATAAATATTGGGGGGGGGGCTTAAGCTTTGCCTTTAGAAGTTGAACGCGATAGCAATATCATGTCCCTTGCGTATTTCAACCACTCAAGGCTGTTTCACGTGCCGCAATTGCGGCGAAAAAAAATCGTTCCGGTCGCTCCATTTGCTCTGTTCAAAACCGCCGATAATGGCAGTTTCTTTTCACACAAACTGATGGCGCCTCTAATAATCATATGGTGGTTTTGGGACGTTAAACCCCACAAATCTTTTCACACAATCTGCAAATGCTCCGTGATTTTCGCTCTACGACAGGAGTGGTGGGTTCTTGCCATGGTTCTTTGCGGCAGACACTGCAGAATTTTTTTAATGTAATGTGATGATCTCTGCATTATGATATCATTAAGTTTCTATGAACGGTAACGCAAGGCCTGCTTGTTTCGTCCTTTCAGAACACTTTCCAATCTGAATTTATTTTGGAATGCAAAGCATCGGCCATCACCAAAAACAAGCACGTCGACCCTATGTTGACGGGTTGACCGGCCCGGACCTATTTTAACGGGTCCCAACCTAAAATCGCCCCCGATCTGAAGCGCGGGCTTCAAAGGAGCTACAATTTGATTTTTTTATAAATAGCCGTGGATAGCAACATAGTTCAGGTAAGATCATGAGGGCATAGTTTTGAATTGTCTAGACTGCTTTAGCTGAAGCAACAGCAAAGAACGCAAAACGAGTAGTAGCTGAAATAACCATTTACGTACGGATCGTATCCCCTAAGCTATAATGAGAGCCAATTCTAGGTGTCAAACGAAGCTTGGCTAACAGTGTGATTGGGGCGTCAGTACTTCAACAAAAAAAACAAAAAAACACTGTCCGGAGCGAATTGAAACCTAATGGCTTCTCGTAAACAGATTTACTTTGAAGAAGATTGCCCTTTGCACCAGCGCAAATAAAACTTAGCCGCTTGTTTTCGCTTTCTCAACAGCGTATGCCTTACGCACCTACTCAAATCGTTTCCGTGATGTATCCTAACTGTGTCTTTACTCACAAAAATAGAAAAAAAACGCTAGAAATAAAAGAGAACCAGGAAGAGTGGCTGATTAACTTCAGGAACATTTAAGTAGTGTTTTGTTATTCTCATGCTGCTATACCTCAGGACGGTGAATAAATAATCCGAGTAAATTGTGGGGTAAAGAAAAAAAGCACTGCTCGTTAGCGGGAGAAAGAGTAACTTTAATGCTCTAGCCCTAGCGGAGCCAATCTGGAAGGCAATGAGATTTAAGGAACCGTCAGGTCATTATGATGTGTGGAGACAGCGTCACCCTCTTTATCACTGCTTGAGCAGCCATGTGAGCTTTGGCAGGTCAGCTGGCGCTTAATGATACAGCAAAGGGCTAGAGGGTCGACCTGAGAGAGAGGCTAGGAATAACGTGAAAGGCGTTCTCCGACGAGGACACTTTCGGCAGTCGAGTCGACGAGGAGAGCAAAGCAATGTTGACAGCTGCGACAGACGGGCATACGCGCCGCCAACGGTGGTGACAGGAAAATAAATAAATAGAGAGACGAAAAGGTGAGGCAGACAGGTTGGTTGTAGAAAGACGGCACTCTGGGGTCACGTCTGTCAAGTAGAGAGGAGGGAAAGTGACAGCCGGAATATATCTCAATAAGAGTACCAGCACTTCAAGCGACAGCGAAACGACGCTAGAGAGAAAAAAAGTAAGATAAATAGATGTGTTCATGCACGTTTCAGCCAAGGAGGTTTAAAAAAATTGCTGGAGTGGAAATTACGGCCCACGGGTGAAGCCGTACCTGCTGTAAGATGGCGGCTGCGGCAGCCTTCTTACTAGGGGCATGATGCGCTGTTAGCGATCGGTGATTGAGAAGGAGCGTTTTTCTCGCACGCCCAGCGAGTTTAGCATGAAAACCTTTTCTAGACAGATAGTACTCCTAGTGCGTCTTTACGGTTAATAGTTTAGTAAGCCTCGAATTCAAGGCAAATTTCGTAGGCTTCGAATTCAAGGCAAAGTCGCCGATCCTCGTCTCTGGGGGTTATTTCTTCAGACACAACAATCTTCTAATTTATGATTAACGTAGTGTTTATACTAACATGTCAAAGACACTTGATGTCTCAATAAGCACTGCCAAAAAATAGTATGTTTCTGTGATCTTTGGAGGGCGAAAGCTGGATTCACCACTGCTGGAAAAGCATTGTGGGAGCTTCAACTCCACCAATTTTTTTAACCTCCTTCGCTGTAACCGATACTTTGTGATCGTGACGGTCTTAACGGCCACACCATCAGCTTAAATATGGTCAATCATAAAGGGTTTATTTCGTTGAACTGCGATTAACGCCAACTGTTTGGCGGTAACCGCAGTTACGTTTGCGGGACGATTTAAAATCATAAGCGTGCGCAGAGTTCCCCTTCAGAGTGAGGGTGGAGGAGGTTAAGGTTACGTGAAGTCTACGTATGGGGCAGACTTCTCCCTTTCCCCTTTTTATGTGACTAGGAGGCCACGTGCACACCTACGTTTTAAGCCTAATGTAGCATTGGGCCAAAAGATTGCGAAGATTATAACCAAGATATTGCGTATGTGACGTCACAAGAGTACTGCATTTGAAATTGATAGTAAAGTGCCTTAGCATATTGTTACCGAACCAAAAAAGTGGTGTGGCCTGAAATGTGACGGATTTAAAACGGTTTGAAACGGGCACCTGATTGAAAGGTGAAGAAAATAGCAGAAGTCGTTCGTTTTTTTTTCTTTGCTTTACTTTTAAGTTTCTTTCAGCCGGTGACTCCGCTCTGTTGTAAAGTCATATAGTTCTTGTCCATGAATGTGCTGCAGTATTACCATAAAGCAGCAATGGAAGACAGTATGGCGAACCAGCATAGCGGAATGGACCACTTTGTCGCCATCATTTATGTCACTATAACCAGTTCATGATGCATTAGGTTTCACATAAAGCAATTGACTGCAGTTATGTTAAATCCTAAACCGTTATGCTAAAACACCATGCAACCATAAAGAACGTAACAAACGTCATTGCCATGTCTCCAGTGTAAATGAGGATGACAAACGGATGACAATCAGGTGTCAGGGTGATTACAAAGGCTTTGTTTTCTTAAACTGCAACTGGTGTATTTAGTTTTTTTTCTTATTTCCGTGGTTAATTTGTACCCTCGGGCCTGTGTTGTCGACATGTTTCCAGTAGGCCAAGGATGATTGATTGCTCTTTGATTACATAATCGATAGGCATCACGCGTTTTCTGCTCTTGCATAAACAATGCTGTGGTCAACGAGCGGGCGATCTTTTTTCGCTCGCTTGAAGCACTCAAACAGGATATTTTTGGCCCGATGCTGGGGTAGAAAGATGGATTCAACGAGCCACAAAAGCGCTCATATTCGCATACCCAGGATCAAGAGTATATTTTTTGAGCTACCAGCGAAAAAAAGGAAAAGGAAGACATGACCCCTGATTAGCGAAAGGGTGAAATGCTTGGCCACTAACGTGTTCGTGTGTAAGACCTCACGCTAATTATAGTCTACATGAAAGGATAAAAATTTCAAGTGCAGCATTGAAAAGTTGCTGGAGGTGTTCCAACGCAGGTTGTTCTTGAAAACTCACAGGTTCGCTTACGCATTCACATAGGGCGACTCGAAGAGGAAGGTCACGCTTTTCCTCTCAGCCTGTGTATTGATGCTGACCCGACAGCCTTCGAAAGCTTTGTGACCTTATCAAGTACTTTAGCTCTGCCTCCAATATCAGAAGCTCCTGACCTGGTCATGCACTGCCTGTGTGATCGAACCACCTTTGACCAAGCAACGAGGTGATACATTGCAATGATGTCATCAATTGACCTTACGTCACGTTACGTCACTTTGCCGTCAGGGAAACGTCACGATGACGTCACTAATTTATAGCAATCTTTTACGTAATCGCAATCTCATGCGGTGGCGTCATCTCGCGATTATAAGTTTTTTTTTTTTTTTCGCATCGCTCGTCGCCGTCGCTGCTAAGCTTGAGATGATGCCGACGCGGCACGCCGACGGTCACTTTGCAGGTTTAATGAGGTATTTAAGGGTTTCTTCTTACAATAATATCTTGCATTTTCTCCCATGCCACAGAAACTCGTTTGCTTGAGGCGCAAAATATTCACGTATAGAAAAGGAACAGTCAACACTACGTTATAGCACGTAGTTTAAGTCGTACATTCGCACTCATGGTGCAGCAAACTTAGAATTTCTTAGTGGCATGAGCAATGAGTGACGCTCTTGATTCTCTCCCGGGTACTTTCTGTCGAGCATCAGTTCAGGTTTTCTCGAATATTCCGAATGATTTTTGAACAAAAGAAACTCTGGTACAAATCGGACATTTCCGACTCAAGTTCAAAGTGATAATAAATGCGTATGATATAGGAGGTTGAATTTACTAAAGGGCGACTCCGTGGCAGGATAATTAGTGAAAATTATTTTATCAAGTCTATTCAAAGAGCAATTGGTTTTCTTGTGAGCAGCTGGCATCGTTGCGGCACCTGGCGGAGCAGATTTTAACCATACGCTTCTTTCTACGATGCCCCCCGAGACTCACATTGACAGCACGACCAAACACAGTGCTATCCACAGGAATCCACAAGGTCGAACGAACGCAGAGGTGTGAGTGCCTCTGCTAGACCCTTCAGTCAAGGATTAGTCGCCTGCAACTTTTTCCTACGCCCGTATTAAGTTGTTCCTTGTTATGCAGCATGTATTAGCTCATAGTTTCACGCACTTCTCTGAAACCAAAAGTTTAGTTTAGGTTTTCAACATCAATAACAAGAAAGACATTACACCGACAATGAATCTATCTAATAATAATACATGCCACATTATTCATATAAAAGGCCGCGCACCGCTAAAACCACGAATCGCCGTGATTTCTGGCATACTTTGTATGACGAGAAAAATTGAGTGATAGTGGACTATCATGCGCATGGCCCCGCGCTAAAGCCAGCCGTATATCACTTTATAAGTCAAGGAGTTAAATTGGAGTGCTGTGATAAAACAGTATCTCATGCATTAAACATGCAGCATGTTTCAGGATTGCACAGCAATAATTTCAGCAGAGAATCAACACTTTTGTAAACAAGTCTAGGTGTACGCACCGTCATGTTCGAAGTGCAGTCCGGTACGCTCACTTTTCAACGTGTGCTCATGAACATAGTTGTGTTTACGACCTGACGAAATTATAGAAGTGGTCGTAAAAAGCGGTTTAGTGCAGAAATACGACACGCAACTTCTTGTTTTACACGCTGAACGGCGCTGCGATTGGGTTTGTACCAGCGTAATTTTGTCCTCGTTTCGCGGACAGGATGCCAAGGCCTGCTTGACTGCGCCAATGACTGCTTTCTGTAAGCGTTCGTTTCATCGTGTGGCCGTAGCCATTAAACACTATTACCTCGCCAACTTCTGTAAAAACTCCTCACCGCAGAAACGAAGCAATTACCCATTCGTAGACTGAACGGTTGGAGAATACACCGGCAACCGTTTGTTCTTTCCTGGCAGGGCTGTCGCAGCCACACAGTCCCGAGAGACATGCATAAGTAAATGCCCCGCAGTAGTACACACAAACAAGTACCTCTGTATACGTGGAGTGCCACCACTGTGTAGTTTGGTGTACTACGCGCATAATGTACAACGTATACGACGTATGGCGGCAGGGGCTGGCGCGTGGCGTCGTAAAGGCGAAGTGTGCGAATTAGACGTAAAACCTTGATGTGTGCCCTTTGTGCAAAGGAAGCTTGGTGTAGTGTCTTTGCGGCTTCGTAGCGAAATAGCGATGTAGTCAACTGCGTCACGTCAGACGAGTGCGTTACGCTACACAATATACACCCTGGAGACCAACACAGCCACCAGTTTTGTATTTTTTGCTTTTCGATGAACACTTGACTCACAGCTCTTTGCTTAGAGCACATAAAGCACTCGGATGACGGTGTGCGGGCGAAGAGCGCTTTCGCGAGTACGTGAGCAAACTCGTTAAGAAAACACAAAGGCGTAATGTAATTACCTGTTGCGTGCGGCGCTCCCCCGCATGAGAGAAAAGAAAGGGGTGGCAGTGTGTGACCAAACAAACAAAACAACAGGATGAGTACATAGTACCGGTGTTCAGAGAGGCGGCACTGCCATGGACTGGACCAAAGAAGAGTGAAGTTTCTTTCCAGTCGTGCAAGAGAGTCTGCGTCAACGCGAATTGTTGATAAAAATACAATAGTACCTGTTCGTCGAGAGTAATTCAAAGAGTAGACGTGAGAGCACGAGTACAGAAGCTCGTTCATTTGAACAGGAACCTGTAGGTGTACGAATCCTTGCGAGTACATCCATGTCAATTTTTTTTCTCAACGCCATTATCTTCTGTGCTACAAGCCTGCTAAATTTCTGTCTGTTCAGAGCAGCAACTGTTAATCAGTTATGCTGAATCGACCTTTAAGCAAAATATTCGAGCACTCGGTGGCGAAACATTCGTATATCATGGAAGTAATTTGCGTAGAACAAACGGGGACGAAGAAATGAGATGATGATGATGATGACGATGATATCTGTGGTTTAACGTCCCAAAACTACCATATGGTTATGAGAGACGCTGTAGTGGAGGGCTCCGGAAATTTCGACCACCTGGGGCTCTTTAACGTGCACCCAAGTATGAGCTCAAGGGTCTACAGCATTTCAGCCTCCATCGAAAATACAGCCACCGTAACCGGGATTCGATACCACGACCTGGGGGTCAGCAGCCGAGTGCTTTAGCCACTAGACCACCACGGTGGGGCGAAGAAGGGAGACGCATGGACAAGCTCCGCGGAAAATACTTTCATAAATTTGTTCCAACTAGGCCAGCTGGCCGTACTGCTTCAATTCGTATATCAATGCAACTTTAGTCATCAGCACCCAATATGCATGGAGGACACTTAGCTGCGCATGCAACACGCACCTCTGCTCGTTGAAGGCTGCAGTGTCACTACAGTAGTTTTGTATACGATGTGGGTACTCACGTGTTTATTGCTAATAGGTTGCTTCCTCGTCAATAACGTATACGCAGTTATGAGGCTGCAAACCTGGTTTACGCTGTGGTTGATGGTGATGAAGAGTTATGACTTAGCTATAGGTTTCGGTTGCGAATCTTTAAACTGCCCACTCATAGCGCAATTCAAGTTGTGTGACGGTTGTTGCAATTTTCCTCTTCCGTCATGCTATATTACACCTGTTGACGTGGTTCCTCGACCGACCGAGTTTCTGCATTCAGTCTTTTTCCGAATGAACTCGAAGTACTGGCGTGACTATGTGGTAGAATACTTAGTTCCTTGCCGCTTTTGGTCATGGGTTTGATTCCGGCCCAAGCCATTACCCGTTTTTCTCATAGTGCGCTATAAAAATGTCGGACATTGGCTGGGGCGGTGGCGGGGAATGTCGCTACCATAACCGGCAAGTGATCAGCTAATAACTGGTTAGCCTGCGAAACCTGCTCAAGCCGTGTGCTAGACACTTAATTCACGAACTGTAATGCAGTATGATATACTTGCAGTAATTTCTTGCTTACAAGAGGCCTTATTCGGGCACAATCGGTTTCAAGTATCAAATAAATAAATAAATAAACCATGTTTAACTTCTTAAACCAAGGCATTGGTCATTAAATGCTGCAGCCGATAGTGAGAATAAGTTTTGATCATTTTGTTTTTCTGACGTACATTTTTGTGCTTTCCCGTATGGCGTTGCGCGAATTCTGTATGCGATATATGATGAAAGGTGGGGTTACTCCAGAAGGGCACGCATTCGCTAGAGCACCGTTTGTTTCGTGTGTATGCACTCTTGTTTCATTCCGACGCAGTGGTCTAGTGGATACGGTGTTCAACTGCTGACCCGAACGTCGCGACCTGAAATTTCCTAACAAATAGCTGTAGTCCTGTTTTCTTCCTATAGGGGCAAGCACACTAAGTTTCACAAATGCTCTCACAAATGCTCTCATTGAAAGGCTGTGCATATCGGAATATGCGACGAAAATGAAAAAGGAAGAAAGAAATTATGAAAAATTAAGAAGAACGATGCCGAATCATTTAGAGTTGAAAGATGTATGTAGATTGTATATTTCCTTTCGACCTCTGTTGCCCCGTTTCGCTCTGCGTTCATTATTCATCTCTTGCAGCCATCGTTGCATCAAAAGACTTACTGCGATAAAACATCAATGACAGAGAAAGTGAAAGTGAAACCAAATGTCTTTCTTTTTTCAGCAACCGCTTCTGCGACCGGAAAATCTTTAAGAAAAATGGCCGGCCATGCCCGACGCAGAGCGTTGCGATGTTGTCTCGCCGGCTCTGTGGTAAATGTTACAATCTCAGCGAGGATGTTTATTTTGTATTTCTTCCTGGCACTCAAGTACGGGCGCCAATCTCCATCGTCTATCTATTTTTTGTAATTTATTTTATCTAAATTCACAGGGCTCTCTAAACATCGAGCGAACTGGAGCAGCTTCTGGTACGCGTTATTCTAGCGCTCCTTGATGCTAAACGGTAATACTTCATTGCTTTATCTTTAATCAGCACGATTTTCGGTTCGTATGTGCAAAGCGCAACTGCCTGACTAAAGTTAACATTCTTCGCTTTTCTGAGAACGTGAGGAAGCAGCAAATCATTTGTCACACTCCCTCCTTCTCTTTAGAGTATAGACGTGGGCGGGAATGGGACGGCGCAAAATTTCACACCCCTCGTATTGCACAAGTTCGAGAGAAAACAACCTCCGAAATGGCTTCGGTGGTTAAAATGTACCAGTGGCGTGCTTCCCACAACACTGTGCTTTTGGTCCCCGCTTTGTGGGGTAATAGTGAGAAGTAGGCAAACCATTCTTGGAATGCCACATCATGGTTTTCGGGTGTCATTATAGTAAGACACCTGCATGGTAGTGACAATGCACACGAAACAATCACCGAATCGGCCTCAGTGAGTAAACTATTACAGTTATAGTTTACCATCAGCGTGATAGCGGGGGTTAAAAGGATAGCGTTACTCTGCAGCAAACGTTCGTTTGCCAAAAGCGTCCTATAATTTAGCGGGATAGCGTTTACGTGGTTTACGTGTCCAAGCTGTGATGGTAGCGCCACCTACTGGAGAGTAGCGTTACCCTGCAGCAAAGGTTCATTGCGAACAGCGTCCTATAATTTAGCGGAATAACGTTTACGTGGTTGACGTGCCCCAGCTAGGATGGTGGCACTGCCTGTTGGAGGGTTCATAAGTTATAAAACAGCGAAAAGGAAAATAAAACGACAATGTTTGCATGTGTCTCCACGCGAAGCAACGTTAGAAGTTTATTTTGGTTATAAAAGTAAATAAATATGAACCACGCACAAAACTCGACAACATTCGTGTTGCCGATTTGTTTAAATCGATCTTCAACTTAGACCTAGAGACGTTGAAAATGGGTAGTTGTCTCAAAAAGCACGCTAACTCATCTGTAATACTCGGTAACCGAAGCTGACCGAAGGCAAGGAAAGCCATTTTAAACTGCCATTTGCTGCGAACGAAGTGAATTCTTCAAGAACTACGCCATAATCACTTCTAAGCGGACGTCCGAAAGCACCGTCTTGTTTTACGTAAACAACTTACATCACGCTAACACGGTAACGTTGGCCCGCCGCGGTGGTCCAGTGGCTAAGGCACTCGGCTGCGGACCCACTGGTCGCGGGATCGAATCCCAGCTGCGGCAGCTGCAGTTTCGATGGAGGCGAAAATGCTGTAGGCCCGTGTGCTCAGATTTGGGCGCATCTTAAAGAACTCCAGATAGTCAAAATTTTCGGAGCCCTCCACTGTATACGGTGTCACTCATAATCATATGGTGGTTTTAAGTCGTTAAACCCCGTATATTAATCAATCTATCCATCAACACGGTAACGTTAAGTCTGAAAAATAGCATATCGGTGAGTGGTACAGGTCACGTACGTTACTGCGCAAGGTCACTTCGATCCCGTTATACCGCTAAGCCCGGTAAACTATAACTATCTAATAAGGATGACCTTGCGCTCCTCTAACATGATTCAAAGGGCAGTGGGGCACACTTAAACGTATATGTGCGCACATGTGAAAAGCACGCGCGAAGTTATAAATGTTAGGGGAATCACCCAAATCCCCTCTTCCCCTTGTCGTAAGAGATTTCAAGCTACATCCGTTGATAGCGCTATACTGCTACACAGCACACAGTAATGTTACTATCATTGCAACAAGGAAATAGGCAAAGGGTGGTGGAAATAGTAGTAAAGGGTAATCATGATGCAGTGCATCGAGAAAGGCTGTAAACTGACTGCTTACGGCACGCGCGATTTTCGCGGGTAAAGAAAAAAAGGAACAAAGAAAATATCGAGGCATATAGTGGAGAACGATTAAGTACATGCCTGATCAGCATGCACCCGCACGCTTGGTTCAGTGGTGTGTTCTTGCACTGGTCGATAAGCCCTAAGCCCTGCAGTACAGTGGTCATATTTTGCTGCACTGCTGGCTTCGTTTCGCGTCGTTTCAGCACTTCCGGAAAGCTATAGGTACGCCTAACTTTGCTTTTCCTTGTTATATGTCAGCGTTAGTCTCTCGCTCACGTTACCGGAAAACTAACGTGGTGAAGTAATAGCCGAGCGGGTTACGCCAGGGTCGCTATCATTATCTGCAGCAAACGTTCTTTCTACTTCAAGAAAAAGACGAAAGAGCTCCCATGTCACATTGAAAGCTCAGGTTCACACAGATTATTTTAGCAGTTTTTAGACTTTGGCAATACAGCGAGAACAACCTCATCGCTACATTGTGGGACAGATAAAGCGATGACTTTAGCTCAAGTTATGAAAATAAACACACACTGTACAAGAATACTTTAGTACAACCAGTTTTTTTTCTCTCCTATAGATCCAAAGTGACACATTGTCGCGAACGATGGACAGTAGTTTCGTACAATCACATCTACTGGTAATCTTTTATTGCCTATTGGATCTATTTGTAGGAGGAAGACTTCATTCACTCAGCTGGAATAAACTGTTGTGGTGAAATTATAGTATCACAGAGTGCTCATGCTGATCCCAGGATGCAAATACTAAATCTGCAAATCATTCATTCCGCCAATTCTAATATATAATGGTGTGCAGCGTTCGATGATGATAGTGTCCGACACTACGACTGGATGATGGCGGTTAAGAAAAGTTGTCGGGTCAAGCTTTTATGAAACTGTCTACGTCAGTGGCTACTTATACGAAGCTGCACCATTTTGTACTCGTGTCAAGGGTGAAGTAGTGCATAACAAATAAAGCATGCCAACCACGTCACACAGGAAACAAACGAAACTGAAGATCTTCATTTCTCTCTTTCTTCCTTTTCTTCGTGTCGTTTTTTTTTTCGTTTTCCCAATGTACGATACCTTACCGGATAGCTGATATCACCGGATATGCTGGGTTTTTTTCTTTCCTCCGAACTCTCCCTCTTTCTTTTTATCCCCTTTCTCAAAACCCCAGCGTAGTGTAGCTTTTATATTTGTTTCCTCCCTTTAGTATTCTCTCACCCAATTTTTTATCGACGATACATATGCCTATCATCGTATCTGCAGAAAAGCAAAAATATCATACAAACGCATGACGTAGAAGAGGCATAAAGCGGAGTATACTTGCTGACGGCGAAGTGGCACAAAAATATCTCTTCTTGCTCAGGTATGATTGATATGTGGGGTTTAACGTCCCAAAACCACCATATGATTATGAGAGACGCCGTAGAGGACGGCTCCGGAAATTTCGACCACCTGGTGTTCTTTAACGTGCACCCAAATCTGAGCACACGGGCCTACAACATTTCCGCCTCCATCGGAAATGCAGCCGCCGCAGCCGGAATTCGAACCCGCGACCTGCAGGTCAGCAGCCGAGTACCTTATCCACTAGACCACCGCGGTGGGGCTTGCTCAGGTATGCAGTCATTAGTTATTTCAGCACTAAATTTTACAAATTTTACGTTGCTTACACAAAAAGATCACGCTTGTGGGCAAGATTAACGGCGTACACAAGATATGCAAGGTAAATAGAATGGAACTCTCTGTAGCCTTGAAGCCGAAACGGAAACCAATGAAGCCAGGACAGAGAGTATGTCGGGGGAATGCACCGAAGAGCAAAAACGGCGGCAAGCTCGCAATTCACTCCTACAGAGAGCCTTAGTGCCACAGACCGTTTTGTGTTGTTGTTGTTGCATATGGCGCGATATAGCCACGGTTGCTTTTGCCCCACAAAACCCGACACAACCAAGAACCAACCGGATAGCGTTTGCACGTAAGGGTGCTGGCTCCATACGGGTGCTGGCTCGTAGACTAGTCTCTGCGAGCTATATAGAATGCGAGCGGCCTTAGGGCAATGCGCAATGCTTAAAGGAATGCAGCCGTCGCAAAGACGAAACGCAGCTATCCTTTTGCTGGCGGCGATGCAGCTGCGAAACGGAAAGCGAGTGTTCTTACAGCATTGCAGGCACGCTGACCTCCGTGTACATGCGTTTTCTGCTGCCTACGTGCATGGCTCCCGGAACGTCTTCCAAATGAAGCTCGGCCTTACCCGCCTCTCGGGCTTCTGTTATTCCAGTTGCATTTCTAAGCCCGGCAGTTGCTTTCTCAGCCACGCAATGAAATATGCATAACCTCCGCTTTGTCCCTACGTGCTCCCGAGTCGCGGGAGCACGTTAGTCTTTGATAGCCCCACCTGTGGTTTCCTCAGCATGTGTGCGCACAGGGTTGTATGAGAAGAGGTACGTGTGTGCTTGCTTTGCGCATGAGTAGGTGCGTCAAACTTGAAGTTGCGTGCTCGATGTTCATAAATTTCCTTGCGCATGCTGTGACAAAATACTGCCGCCATCTGCTCTGGAGTCGGCGAATACTCACCAATACGCTGGCATTTCTTGCGATTTTCAGAATGAGGAAGGCTCGGAGGTGCCACAAAGAAGGTGGGCTTTTGACATGCCGCTTTTGATTTTTCCGTGGAGAGAGGTAGAGGTGGTGTTTTAAAAATAAAGTAAACGCATTTGTTGTAATGACGTGAGTTAATTGAAACGTGTTCTTAGGAGTGCTGGCTTGTTGCTGGGGCCTCAATTGAAAAAAAAAAGAATAAGCAAATGCGTCACCGTATCTTCAAAGAGTAAACTTGCGTTAACATCAACGTTAGCTTTAACTCTGGTGTGCCTGAATAAAACAAACGAAACAAAAAATCATATTCGCGCTCAAAAAAAGAAAAAAAAAGTCCCCATGCCAACAAGAACGGCAACTGTAAAGACGACGACCGCAACGCAACGACGAACACTTTCTTACTGTTTCGTGAAAAAAAACCATACGTCTATACGTTCGTTACACGCGGTGATTCGTTCGTCAGTCACTTCTCGTCCTGTTTTGCTTTTACAGCGACAGCTGTTATGAGATCACAACTCGGGTCACATGCAGTTGTCCACTGCCGCCACCGTTGTCCGTAAACACATCGCGTAAAAAAAAAAACTAGTATGAAGGACACAGCGGGGCTCCGAACCCGGGTCTGCTGGGTGCCAGCCTGGTAATATACCACTGAGCTACGCTGGTGCGTGAGACTTGCTGGCAAACTTGCCTTAAGCAAGCTTGATGTCGGGAAAGCAATCGCGTTAATACGACTTATAAAGCGTTTAGCGAAAGAACAACCAGTCGTCGCATAATGCGAATAGCTTATCGAGTGGGCCGTCCAATGCTCCAACTCATTACGAAAGCTTCTTCTTGTTCCCCTAATAACTGCGGCGTATACCCACATCAGCCATAATTGCTCATCGTCGTCAGCCACTGCATGAACCAATAGCAAGAGATTATTTGCAAGTGTTTAGCACATACCACGCTTCTCAGAAGAATTACAAAAAATAGCATAGCGAATACCGACCTACTACCCAAAAGCTTATCAATGCCCTAGTGGGTCTCAAGCAACTGTGCTTGCAGTAGTTACTGCAAGCACAGTTGTTTGAAAAGAGTGTTTTGGAAAGGCTCTGACAGGCTGCTCTTCAAGCTTTCGCTGTGACTCTGCTGCGCCTTCTGCGCAGGCCTGGCGTTTTTACAGCATTCGAAGTTTCATATGCCAGGACGGGTGACGTAGCCGCGCAACGATGATGAGAATGCTTTCCTCCTCAATGGTGAGCTTCTCATAAAAGGAAAAATGCACCTACCGTCGAAATACACGAGCCAACATAAACGTACAACCGCAACAAATACGTAGAGTACGGAATGGACGTGACAACATACCGAGCTGTATTTTTTATTCTTTTCAAATTCGCCACAAAATCGTTATTGTAGCTTAAAGCAATTGTCTCCATTCATGTTTTAGCCGGCGTGTAGTTCCGTCGGCTCTGCCTTCACGCTTGCATGCACGTCAAAAGGGGAGAAAACCCACCTGGTATTTTGCCTGGAGAATAATGAAAACATTCTCGAGGAAAGAAAATCCTACCCCATGGCGCGATAATGCGAAACTTTACACGAGGTAGCTGTCCGCAGTCGGCGGATGAGGGGAGCAATCACCGCAAACTTCTGCGCGTTTTATTTTTCAAATATCTTGGTAGTCGACTCTCGTCCACGTAAGGGCAACGACCGCACAAAAGGAAGAGCACGCGATTGTAACGAATGATATCTACCCATGGAAAGTCAACTCTTAGAACTCGTTTGAGTTTACCGTTCTCACTAATGCCAGTTTTGGACATAATGGGTCGTCATTAGCGCGGCCGCACTATCGTTCGTCAGATTTATTGGCAATAAAGAGAATGACTTTACTAAAGAGAAAATGTTTTACAACCATTTTAAAAGTGAGTGTGGCGGCTACGTATTTGTTTTACCCAATTGAGAACTTTTGTATTTACCTATATATGCCTTTATTTGTGTATATGCTATCTTTTCTTTATTGTAACGATCAAGTTGAAAGGGATAGTCTTCACAAAATAACAGTGACCACAACTCCTTCATTCATTTTTCTTTTCAATAAAAAAAATGGCCCCGTGTCTGCATGTTACAGTGCAAATGTCGTTGAAAGACGATAGTCTTGCGTCTGGAGACAGTGAACAAAACGGTATTTAGATGTTCTGAGCAAGAAAATCGGTGAATGGTATTCTGGAGGCACTGCGTTAGAGTGCCTTGAGCGTGCAGCGGAGGCGAACGAGCGCATCAAGTCACGTCACACGTGAGACATTAGCGCTATTTGGCAGTTATCTTTCAAAACGAAGCGCGCGGCATGCGCGCCCGTCTTAGATGTGATAAGGTGTAGAACGCAAGGCTATGGGTTGGTGCCACCCGAGGAGGATTAAAGAAAAATTGCGGGAGCGGAAGCTCCCGCAATGCCTTGCCACCAGAAGTGAAGCCACCTTTTGCCACTGCCAAGATAGCGGAAACATGCTCATTTCTGATAGTGCCCACTTGAAGATCAAGTGGCTTTGATATGTTATGTAGATGCTACGTTAGTTCTATATCAAAAAGATAGTTGTTCCCGACGAAATAACACAGATAAACGAGTATGGATGACTGAATATTCAAAGAACTTTGCTTACGATTAGAGGCTCACTAAGGAAAACTAGTAACTGTAAGATACACTTGGAGCACTATGTGACCCGAAAAAGTTTCCACATTAAACTCGTTGCGCGTGCGACGGAAACGCTTCGTTTTTAATCGCTGAAGGGTGATACTTTATCGTGCCCCTAGTAAGATGGCCGCCACAGCCACCCTCTTGCCAGATGAATGACTTCACTCCTGGGCAATCATTTCCACTCCAGCAATTTTTCTTTAAATCCTCCTTGGTGCCACCACCATGTCGTCTTAGCAAAGAATTGGAAAGATTTGCCTTTTCGTGCAAGCGTAGCATGGTCAGCGCAGCGTGATAAACGCTACGGTCCTTAAAATTACTTATGCGTCCCTTTTCCAGTAAAAGACGCACATACAGAATATTGACGTGTTGTTGTGGTGCCTCAGATATGCGGAATAATTGCTTTTTAATTGACAATCGCGCAAGTATGAACGCTAAACCTTGAGCGATATTGGTGGGTGCGGCGGATAAAGTCGGCAGTTTGGGATATCGTCCGATTTCGTTTGGAGTACCGTTAAAGGCGGAAAAACAGACAAATAAACAGACAGACAGACAGACAGACAGACAGACAGACAGACAGACAGACAGACAGACAGACAGACAGACAGACAGACAGACAGACCAAACGTTTTGCATCGAAGCTCCCCAAGAAAGACTACCGTCTTTAAAAACTATCACCACTATTGGCATAGTGTCATAGGCCCGAAGGAGAGGGACGGTGGAGCCTATATATCGGTAATATTTGAATGTATATATACACGCTAACATTTTTACCCATGCACAAGCATAAATTGGTAGCCTCTCACCACCCAAAAATAAGATGCCTCGGTCCACCACCACCCTATCTCACGCTAGCACTATCCGAGCTTCATTCAGACGGCGTGATTGTTAGCTTCGAACGTAATTTTGTGCCGAGTTACCGCCATTAAGGATCGGGAAATTATTGTTAAGGGGACTCGGTAAACAGATATATTGAAAAATAGATTTTTTTTGCGCAGTTCGAAATCTGCTGCTTTTTCTAAACCGAAATCATTCACTCGTTTGTCTCAGGGTGAGCTCTTTTTGTCTGAAAATGAAATATTTTATATCTTGCGTGGGGAAGGCGACACCCCTATTCCTTGCGTAGCAAAGTACTTCTCGAATTTAAGGCTTCCCAACTGTATGAAAGGTGCAGTGGGAAATTCAGCCGAGAATGTGCCTCGTTGCGTACTCTGAACGTGCCCACGGCGAAAGCAGAGGCTTCCAGCTTTTTGACGGGAAATCGATATCTGTCCGAAGACGTCTTAGTGATTCCATCATTGACTAGCTCCAAAAGTATTATGGTTTGGCCGTTAAAAGAAATGTAGGCAGCATGAAGGGCTAGAGGAAAGCTGTCTGAGCCACATATTTTCACGTGGCATCAACGCGTAATAACTAATCCCACAGCATTTTCTCGAAAGACGCAAACGCGAAGTGCAAACACAACGAAGCCCATTTGAATGGTCTATTACATTCGTAACAAACACCTCTGTAATCGGTTCTTGACGCTGCGAAGCCAATTTATGAGTAGCTAGCCAATCCAAAACTATTTGCTACTAGCCTCCATAAAAGAAGTTGAAACCCCAAAAGAATCGTTCCATAATGAAGTGTGGGAGTACGCTCTAAAACCGTTTTTCTGGGACAACAAACATTGAAAACATACACTCTTAATACTGTGTTTACTTCCAATGATGGCAGTAGAGCCTGGGTCAATATTCTGAATGGCTTATGAATTTAAACAGGCATCAACACAGAGCGTGGCCTACACATCTTTCTCCGCCGTTGACAGTATCCTCTTTAAAGGGCAGCACAGATGGCGATAAATTAGACTCGCCACGCAAGGCGTCTTATTAAAAAAATTGATATTGGCGACGCGTATCTGGCTCGTGTCCACTGAAAGGGTCCGTAAATTTGCCGTCATTTGTATTTCTGTGATTAAGCAAATTTTGCGCTTTAGACTCGATGATCTCGAAGCATGTTTTTATCGTGGTTTTGTTCCTTTATCTCAGAAACCCGACTATCTGTAAACATAGTCGAGCCGTGGTGGTCTGGTGGCTAAAATACTCGGCTGCTAGCGGCAGGTTACTGGATTGAATCCCGGCTGCGGCGGCTGCATTTTCAATGGAGGAAAAAATGCTGTAGGCCCATGTGCTCAGATTTGGGTGTACGTTAAAGAACCCCAAGGGGTCAACATTTTCGAAACCTTCTATTACGACGTCCTTCATAATCATATGGTGGTTTGAGGACGGTAAACCCCACATGTCAAGCAATTATTTATAAACCTGGATTTCGGCCAGTATTGAGACATTATACTATGAAATATACTAAAGCAGAATAATTTTTGTGGAAAAAAAACGTTTCTTCAAACTATATCAAATACCTATTACTGAGTATTTAGGCACGTGAAAGCAAAAATTTGCAGAAAATGGGGTTCACAATATTCAGATATAAATGCGCTTCAGTAAAACGAGAAAAGACTTCTGATCGCAGTGATAGTAAAATAATTACTGCAGTTCTTACTGTTATGAAGAAAGAGGTACATAAGCATTGCATAAGTAATTGGCCGGTGTAGGGCCTACGCTCTTCTCTTTAAAAGAAATGTGGCCTCTTGAGCAATTCACTGCTTGTAGTCGTGGCAAAAGTAATTATATTTAATTTCTACTTCACGTCACCATTCAATGAATTCTTCTCCGAGTGGGTCGGTCTTTTTAGGTTCACCGCTGAATGGTAGCTTTAGCTAAAGTTGTACTGCTGTTTTAGGGGAAGAGTGACTTGTTGGGCGACTTGGTTCATTCTTAACGTAGTTTTTGGCGCGAAATAAACACGAGAGACGGACAAGCGCTATGAATGAACCATCTCGCCTAACAAGTCACACTGCTGAAATACATTACTAATTCATCGCGCTCTCTTCAGTATTTTATGAGCGTTCGTAATTCTATAGGCGAGTAATGTTAACGTACCGTCAACCACAAACGTTTGCGGACCAAGCGAGCGCGTGCCAAACTTGCTGCCCGTACCCCCTGTAGCGGTGCGCCATCTACCATCGACCACAGTCGCCCCGCCGCAGTGGTCTAGTGCCTAAGGTAACTCAGCTGCTGACTCGCAGGTCGTGGGATCCGATCCCGGTTGCATTTTCAATGAAGGCAACAATGCTGCTTAGACCCGTGTGCCGAGATTTGGATGAACGTTGAATAATCCCAGGTAATCAAACTTTCCGGAACCCTCCACTACGGTGTTTCTCATGATGGTATGATAATTTTAGGTCGTAAAACCCCACATATCAATCAATCGACGACCGCAGTGCTAGGCTGAAAACGGCTCTTCAGGTTATGGACTACCTTTTCAATTTTCCGATTCCGCCCAGCACATTGTTAGTTCGCAGTTTTCACGTGGAGCGCTTATTCGCAGTACGACCGTCACATTTACATTTTTATAGAAGAATCAAAGCTATCACGGCGAGCTTCCAACGGCGTTCCGTTGGCAAGGTATCATTTTGTGATAAAGATCGCGGCTGATCACAGTTATGCGCTTAGACTGCTGGCGAGGCTGAATGAAACAAGTAGACGTATAAATGCCGAAACTGCGCTTCACGTTACAGACTGAAAATTATTTGTACCCGGCCGTTAGAAGAGAGAAAGACCACAAATTACGGGAGGGACACTGCTCGGTCTCTGCGGTGCTCTTGATCGCCACTGACGCAGCGGAAGTGTCGCGAAAAGGCTTTTGGCCCCACGCTTGCGCCGTCCGCAGCGTACATACGGCGTCACGGCTGGTAATACGCCGGGGCAACGACGCTTCGCATCCTGGTGGGTGCCGGGTATCGAACTAGAAATAATAAATTTCGCGGCGGCACAAGTGATATCAGCATATAGAGGGAAAGGGCGCCAAACCTAGAGGGGCAGGGAGCCACGGAAGCACTCCTTTCCCATTTCGCACGCAAGCGAAATGAGTTAGTCCTCATTTAAGGTACGCTGGCCGCTCGAGCGACGCAATCATTCGTCAACCGTAGCTACTTTTAACAGAAAATTAATTTCTCTGATATAACGCGGGCAAACTAAAGCTGACTGATTTCTCTGACGACAAAATTTGAACAGAAGTGACATCTAAGTATCTTTTTAATCCCGCGTATGGCACTAAAGAACACGTAGTGTGGAAGTGTCAGTCAAAACAGCAGCTTTATTTCAACAAATTATTATTATTATTATTATTATTATTATTATTATTATTATTATTATTATTATTATTATTATTATTATTATTGTTATTATTATTAATATTATTATTATTATTTCATGGGGTTGGACGTTTCAAAACCTCGATATGTTTATGAGGGACGCCTTAGTGCTTTCAGCTCCACCATCTGAAGGCGGCCCTGTCCAAAATGAAACGAGGCACAGCGCCAGGTCGGGATCGAGTGACGGTTCGGCTCCTAGCCAACCTCCCTGACTCGGCGTACATTCACCTCCTCGACTACTTCAATCAGATCTGGGAGGGGCGCGAACCCCTACCGCTCGATTGGAAAACGGCCTTAGTAACTTTCATCCCTAAATCAGGCGAATCTGTAAACATCGACAATCTCAGACCAATTTCCCTAACCTCATGCGTAGGGAAACTTATGGAAGCCATGGTCCGGGACAGGCTCTCTGAATACTTAGGGGCCCGACACACTTTTGCAGACACTATGTACGGCTTCCGCCCACATCGCTCTGCTCAGGACATCCTCCTGCAACTCCATCGTGACGTTGTCGAACCGGTCGAACATCCCAGTGACGACAAGGTAGTTCTCGCCTTAGATCTCAAGGGAGCTTTCGATAGCGTTACCCATGACATCATCCTTACCAATCTATCACAAACAAACTGTGGGCATAATGCTTTTAGGTACGTCCACCAATTCCTCATAGAACGGCAGACATACCTGCGTATTCAAGACAAGGAGCATGGACCGTACCCCCTCGGTACGCGCGGAACACCACAGGGAGCAGTCCTCTCTCCTCTTCTGTTCAATCTTGCCATGGCTCACCTTCCCTCATTGCTAAACGTTGTCCCAGGCGTGCAGCACGCTCTGTACGCCGACGACATCACGCTATGGGCAACTCAGGGTTCCCTTGGTAGCATCGAGACATGCCTGCAACATGCCGCGTCGATAGTTGACAGCTACGCCCGCGGCTGCGGTCTCGAATGCTCACCCACCAAATCGGAATACGTGCATCTTCGCCCCAAACCGAACGACACGACACAAATTGAATTCACCTTGTGTAACAGGGCCATTCCGGAACGCGACGAAATCAGAGTCCTGGGACTCTTCATACACAAACACCGCAAAATTGACACCACTCTGCGCAAACTACGCACTGTGGGGGATCAGGTGGGCCGCATAATCCACCGGGTTTCGAACAAGCGAGGAGGTCTCAAGAGCCGTGCTGCTCTGCGTCTCACCAACGCTTTCGTGACCAGCCGGATCCTTTATTCGACACCTTACCTGCGTCTGCGTAAATGCGACGAGAATACACTAGACTGTATACTCCGCAAAATTTACAAACGTGCCCTAGACCTCCCCATCTCAACGTCGAACCAACGTCTCGCAGACCTGGGCATGACAAACACGTACGGGGAACTTAAAGAGGCTCATCTCAATAACCAGTACCTGCGCCTTAGTAGGTCTCAGGATGGGAACAACCTCCTACACCGCCTCCACATTTCCAACACCCACAAGGTGGAAGAGCGTACCGCGATCCCCGAGGATTGGCGTGGTGCACTGATCATTCCACCTCTGCCCCAAAACATGACAAATGGGACTCACGATGGGCGGCGTACAGCGCGGGCTACAGCCCTACAGCAACGGTATGGCTCACGCCCGGGAGTCTTCTACACGGACGCATCCGGCCCCCACCACGGCGGGTGGTACACGGCCGCTGTGGTTCACCAAAACGTACCTATTCAAGGGCTCACCTTTCGAGCACCGGACATCACACACGCGGAGGAGGTCGCCATAGCCCTCGCCGCAGCGGAACCCGCATCTCGGATAATTATTACCGATTCGCGGAGGGCGTGCCAAAATCTCACACGGGGTTGCATCAATGATCGCGCCGCCGAAATCCTTAAGCGATGCTATTATCTAGATCGCCCAAATCCACGCACCGTCATCTGGACTCCTGCTCATACGGGGCTAGTTGGAAACGAGGCTGCAGATGCCTCGGCCCGCGCGCCTAATTACCGGGACCCGCCTCGCCCTCCATCGCCTGATGTTCCAGAACCCAATCTGGCTACCTCTTTCAGAGAAATCACCGCTATGTACAAATCGAACAGGCTCCGCTTCCCACCCCCAGCATCGGGCCTGCCCAAGAAGGATGAGCGCTGGCTCCTCCGTCTATATATACCAATACAGTATTGTGCCCGGCGATACTCAAACATTTCAATCCGGCATTCTCTGGGGAATGCCCGCACTGTGACCATCCGTTCGCGGATATTTTCCATATGGTGTGGGCATGCCCCTCAAATCCGGCGGTCCCGCCACTTCCTTCCCCTTCCCTCCCTACCCGAGAGAGATGGGAGGCTGCCCTGCTCGGTTGCTCGACCCTAGAGGACCAGCGTGTGGCCCGAGCGCGTGCTGCAGCAGAAGCCACAGGGGTCCCGGACTAGGGACTCCTCCTAGATTTTGTAAGGGGCCGGCCCTTAAAGCCGTCCCCAACTCTCTCCTGTCAACTGAGTGAATAAAGTTTACTACCTACCTACCTTAGTGAAAGGCTTGGAAATTCACACCACCTCAAGTTCTTTAACACGTACAGCCGCGGCCACGTCTCAGCCGGCCTTGCTCTGCGGCGCGGCACCTTGCGGCCGTAGCGGGTTGTGACGTGACCCGAGAAGGATGATGTGCGGCCTTACAAACATGCAGGCCTTCAACCTGCTCCGCACAGGTGACAACGTTGGAAGGTATGCTTGTTTAACCAAAGACCCGCGCTCGGTCAGGGTGCTTTTGTCATATCTATTTCATAAGACGAAGCGTGTTTCGACTGATAGCACACGCTTGCAGAAATGACATGAAAAAGACGCGCTCTTTCTGGCCGCTTTGATTTTGGGATCGTCTACAATTTTTTTGCACAGCTGTTAGAATATCATATCTTCATATATTCGCATGCCTCAAAAAAAAAACAGCCACAGAGCATTCATAGGTGATGCAGGCCTATTTTAACAGTCGAAACACGCTTCGTGTTATGAAATAAATGTGACCAAAGCACTCTGAGAGAGCGTGAATCTTCTGGGAAACAAGCACGCTCTCCAACGATGTCACTCGTGCAGAGCAGGCGTGCATGTTTGTAAGGTCGTGCATTCTCTTGTGCATGCGACGTCATAACCCACAACGACCGCAAGGTGTCGCGCCACAGAGTAAGGTCATAACGGCTAGGTGGCGTTTGCCGCCGCCCGATCTAAAGGGTACAACCACATCTATCCATCCATCCATCCATCCTACCACTCGCGCGATATACACAGGCGTGGTCGTGACTGTACTTACAGCTAAGTATACGGGCCTCAAGTATTTGCGCCTCAAAAAAAAAAAATGCGTCCGCCATGGCTGGTAATCAATCCCTCGACCTTCAGGCCGGCGGTCGAGTATCATAACTGCGAGACCACTGCGGCTGGTAACCCATACAATCCGAACGCATCCGAAAATTATTAACAGTCACGAGCAGGCCCCACAGTACTTGACTCGACCTCATCTGACATGATGGCGCACGTTTTACTTACGGAACTTGAGTACAAAACAGAATTTCAGGGGAAGGTGGAGGCGTGAACTGAAGAGAATGCCGCTAGAGACAATGCTTCGGCAACTTCACTTGTCATCATAGCAGCAACATTGCCTTGACAAAGAAAAGAGCAAAAGAGTACTTGTCAAAGCGCTGACTTCAGCGACATACCCTGTTAAACAATTTTTCATATCATCGGTACGTCACCAGTGGCAGTATTAGAAATGAAGGCCGACAAAGTTCAAAACTAAGAATATGCAATTCCATGAACAGCAAGGAGTCCATAATTGCTTCAAATTATTTGAACTACACGCCAAAAGTAAAATACAAAAAAGCTACACAGCCGAAACAACAAGTAATCAGCCTTTTCGCTAGACGTATTTTGCAGGGAACAAGTAGGTCGTCGTCATGACGAATAAGTCTAGCGGTACTTACGTCAGTCCAGTTCAGCTTGCTGAGAAATGGGTTTGCCCAAGTACTCATGATAAAATTATAACCCTTCAAATAATGGATCCAAATTCTTGTGCTCACCTGTTGTCACTAGGAAACCCGAAAAGCCTTTGCGGAAATTGCAATCCCTGGCTGAACACTTCGAAGGGCCAAGTAAAACGTCTGATGCCCCGATTTAGCCATCGTCGTCTAATGCATGCTTGGCTTGCTCGACGTGGCTCTGCTACTTCCCTTCATTGCACGCCCCATCAAATGTCTTATCTTTGCCGTATTCATACGTGGAATGTTAACCGAGCGAGATAACCGTGTGCGATTCAACTTGTGATGTCGCTGAACGAGTTGTAGGGTTGAGTGGAGGCAAGCGCTACGAACGAAGCTCAACAGCCCTGCCGCAGTGGTCTAGTGGCTAAGGTTCTCGGCTGCTGACTCGCAGGTCGCGGGATTGAATCCCGGCTGCGGCGGCTGCATTTTCGATGGAGGCGAAAATGATGTAGGCCCGTGTACTCAAAGTTTCCGCAGCCCCTCCACTACGGTGTCTCTCATAATCATGCGGTGGTTTTGGGGCGTTAAACCACACATATCAAAACGTAACCAAACTATTTTCAGGAAAGTACCGCAATTTTTTTAACCGAGCCACTGCGCCGCGCACCCTCCTCTCTTGCCGCCACGAACATCGCGCGTGTTATCAGCGTGACATAGCATTCTTGATTTAGAAGTGGGGCGAGCCGGGTTATAGGGCCGGCGCCTGCACGGTGGCCCTTCGGGAGAGGATATAGATAAGGTTTCGACACTTGGGAGAGGACGGTTGAACACTTTGGAGAATATATGGAGAAGAGCTCAACCAGTTCCCGCAGATCACTCGATTTTACGCTCACAAAATAAGAAATAAAAAAGACAGTTAAACAAAACAGGAGTTCTTTACAGTTCTATAAAATTTATTTTTTGTAAAAACTAGTGGAAGACAGTAAATGAAAACACCAACTACACTTCGGTCAAATGGCTTCCCGGCAACCATTACGAGTGCATATGTTCCTTGAAACCGAAGCTGGCGCTCAGTTTCCAGGGCCTGGCTAAACTTCCATCTTGTGTTTATTTCAAAACCCTACAGCACACTATATAGCTCACTTACAGCACTCGTGACGCGGCACACATGACCACAAAACAGCTAAATGCGTGGTGCAGCATAAGTGTCTAGGAAATGCAGTGTCTAGAACCAGCACTTCTCTGAAAACGTGTTGTACAACAAAAAAAAATTTAACTCTTTTTATGCCTCAGATGGCGTATTCATACACAACTTGAGACATTTCGCTTCAATAATTTAACCGCGTTAATTGATTGTGAATGCGGCTCAAAGTGACATAACAACCAAACACTGGAGTCTTGTAGGGCATGCATAACCAGGAAATTGCCAGAAGAAAAATTGTTTTCGCATTGTCACAATGCTCGTGTAGGCGATCACTGACAGACCTACAAGTCTTTTTTATTTACACCACGTCGCACGACAGAGGGATCATGTATCGGACAGCTCGGAAACATACGACATACCTGGTCACATGCCTATTACCACAAGCTAGTTGCAACTCCTTCTTAAGATTAGTATGCTTGCATAGCCGACTTAGTTTCTCTTGAGCAGAGAACACTACGGTGCAAGTCGGCTATAGATGCTTATTAATGCTGGCAGGGGTTTGATGGGTCAAAATGTTCTGGTGTTAAGCTATATTCATTTGTTTTTTTTTACGCTGCTCCCTCTCGGGTTATCGTTGTAGGAGGCTCACTACAGAACTAAATATGATGATGATCATCATCACGTAGGTTGCTGGCAGATCTAGCCTCGCGAGGTTTCCAGGCAGTTGCCCCACCCAGTAGCTTCTTTTTACTTTAGATCGAATAGTTGTGTGTTTTTTTTAGTCAATTGTGACCAGGCTAAAAACAACAGCGGGATCACAGGCCACCGTTTGCTAAACAAGCCAAAAACACTTCATCTTTTCCTCACTCTGCTGACGTTATCATACTTTCGCGTGTATTTTTGCGCAGAGGAAGCTGTGCCTCTGACCGAAGGCGAAGTCGAAGCCAAGAAGAAGGCGGACAGCGTCGAGGCGTTGACCACCATCAAGTGCCTATCGCGGAGGCCTGGAGCCACCCTCGAGAAAGAGCAGGTAATCATACCGAGTTTATTATTGTGCTTGAATAACTATGTTTAGATGATGATCATTGCTATTGTCGTCGTCAGCCTTTTTTTGTTACTAGCGCTGGACTAAGACCCTCCCAATAATCTTAAATATCAGAGCTTCTGCATTTTACACGTTTGAAAGTATGAATGAAATTGCGCAATAATATCGTGAACAAAATTATGGAAGAGGTCACGATATTACTTCTCCAAACGGGTCTTTTACCAGAGGTAATAAACGGAGCTACACGCACAGTTAAATGACTCTGCTGTTAGCGGTTAATTCGATCTCCGTGTCCTATGGGTAACATTGAAGGGTTAGCTCATGTAACTATTGAGCTGTTCTACAGCGCCTGCTATAAAGTTGATCAGTTATATATGTGCAGCGTGAAAACTGAGTAGTCTCACAATTTCTAAAAACTAGCGACTCACTGACGAATGCACTGAGTCCCCATAACCCCCGAGATCGTAAAACTACCTTGAATTCACTTTGACGTTATTGTAACTTTGGTAACTTACAGTAAGGTTACTAAAATTTTAATCATTCGTTATAATTTTATTCATTCATGCATAAACCTCGTAATCTAATGTACACCGATTGTGTGTATTAACCTGCTTTTACTTGCCACTGTTCAGATAGGCGACGGTCAGAAGGGTGTCAAGGCGCGGGACAAGGCCCGTGTAGAAGACGACGCTGCCGAAGGCAATCAAACGGGCAACACCAACAACGTCGTCGAGGAAGCAGTTTGGAGGGAGTGCGACTTGCAGCTGAGCGAAAGCTGCATCCGATCTGCTATGGAGCCCTGCCAATCCTTACAGTCCTGTGCAGACTACTCAACTTCTGTCCCCACCCAACAGACGCCTGAAGGTTAGTGTTTTAGCACAACCCTTACAGGTACGACCAATGACGAACAAAACTCTAGGCATGTGGGCAAAATGGTTAAGCTTCCTGGACATTTTCAACACTATCGTCAACGCAAGCTTTGTGTTTCTGTGATTTTATTTTTTTTTACAGCGGAGCTGTTCTGCGCAAGGTTTGCCGTGTATTGTAGTTAGAAAATTACCATCATAAACTAGCACGCACTTTTTCCATCGTCTTCTTCCTCTTCGGCTTCAATCTCAGGACACGTGAGCCAATTTTTCCGGCGTGTGACGCGATAACTCCAATGGTCGAAAGAACGAGTAGAGAGAGAGAGAGAGAAAGAGAGAGGACCAAAGAGAGAAATTTTTGTCGAACAAATTTCTTTGTGAGGCGGGATTCGAACGCGTGTACCCACGATCCGAAAGCGAGCAAAGTCGCCAATAGGGCTGTCCAGGCACGCTATCAGAGCAACATTGTATGGTGTAGTACAGCAGTAGGGGGGGAGCGAAGAAAAGCGAGGGGGCAGAGGAAGTATGTGAGGGTGAAGAATAGAGAAAAAGAAGGGGAGAATGAAATAGGTTAAAAGAAAGAAAAAGAGAAACATAGAAGGAAAGAGAAAATGAGAGTGACATAGAAAGAAACAGACACAAAAATGAAAAGCATAGCGAGAACAGCAATGTATAGTATAGCGTAGTGTAGCGAGAAAAGGGATACAGGCAGGTGAGAAGGTAGAAGCCGAGTCAATCCAGGCACCAGCTAGGTGCCCAGCAGCTCTGCTGTGACTCAGCTTTGGGCGAACTTAAGCAAGCTGCCATGATTTTTCCTTGTCTCACTTGAGATGTTACATAAGAAAAGAAAACAGTGGCCAATGAATAGGTAGTAGGGTTAACGAATACTAATAAATGTTGGCCTACTCCCGTGGACTGAGTGGAGAGAGTGAAAATAAGCCAAGTGTTCAACGACCACAATTCTATGCTGCCTTGCTACAAGTGCGTATCGTTCTAGTAAGAAAAAACTATGTATACAGTATCGCGGCATAATATACTATAAGCGTATAATTATATATAATACTCGGGATAACACAGTCGACTAAGACCATTTCGAGCTACGCACGCTTACATATAGAGTGAACTATGTAATTACAACCCGTACTATGGTTCTATTTCTAAAAAAAAACTTAACAATTGCATCAACTGCATAAACCCCAATTGTGGCGTTCATTCACCGTTATATTGGTGTGAGTCTAGGCTGTTCGCATGAAAGAAATATATTTTACTATATAACCACGCTGAAATTCGTTATAAATCAACATTGTAGACATGATAGATGGTTAAGAGATTCAGAAGATTCCACATACCTGTGGAATCGACGTTATGCGAAGCAGTACGGAGGAATCGTGACCATATTGCAATTTTGTTATTGAGCAACACGTAACAAAATGACCATAAATATATGTACAATTTTTTCCATCAACAGAAATACGTTGAAAAGTCGCATATGTTTTTTACAACCAGTTTTTCGCAGTTGCGCAACAATGGCAACAGGAACATCAGTATTAGTAACACGAGCTGCGATAAGCTAATGTAACGCTTGTTCACGCGAAGGGGGTAGCCCTGGACACTGCTACATAAATCAACTTCGGTGGATGACACCTAACTACAATTTACGTTAAATCGACCAGACAGTTGTACCATTTGAGTATACGTAATGTTGATGAAACTACATAGCCAGCATTGCAACCACAAATGACGTTTAACCATCATTACACCTGAATAGTGCATTTTTCCAGAGCAGCACTGACACCAATAGCATGGCTTTATGGTAGAATACTTGATCACCACGCAGAATGCCTTGGTTTGATTCCAGCTAATGCCATGATATATGTACTTTGCATTCGTCCAGTCAACCCTGCCAACTCCAGCTTTTTTTTTCTTAACGCTATCACGTTAACATTACCAAAGTCTGTTCTTGTAGTTCCCGGGTAGGCGTTAAATGTCGATTACCTGTGGCACATACCCGCCCGCAGTTAGGTGCCATAGGTCTGGCGGACAGGTTCTGAGGACGTACGTGACGGGATTGTCACAATCTTCGTGTAATGACCAGCGCGTTATATTCGTCAAACAATTTTACCCTTTTACAGTAGTTAATGTTCACCCCAAGTTACGCGGCTGATCATGAGAGCACCCAGACGTGGGCGGCTAGATAGATACCAATGTAGATACACACTAAAAGTGCTTTCAGTGTGCAAAGAAAAGTCTTGCATTTAAAATACTGTTGCATAGTTAGGAGAGCTGGTTTCTTTCATTGTCTAATTCTAACGCGCTTGAAGCTGCGCAAAAAAAATAAAAAAAGGGGCTTCATGTACCGACGACGAGATGGAACTACACCTTTTGCAAGAGAAACCACTATAAACCTGCTTGTACAGCTAGCCTATAGAAGAAAGAGAAGCAGGGATAGTTTTAATTCTATTCTGCAAGCTCTGCACTGCACAGCCGTCGACTGGTGCCGGACGCATGGTTGGCCGCTTTCGAGCTTTCCGCCAAATTGACTTGTAGACGAGCACGGGCGCTCAAAAAAAAAAAAAGATTAATTCTGGCTCACTGGCGTGTACGTGCCTAACTCCACTGTCTTTCTTTTTTTCGCTTATTGTTCTGTTTCTGACAATTAAGGTATACAATTTCGAATTGAACCATTCAGGAAAAAACTCGTGAGCTATCAACTGGTTCATTACTTTTCTAAGTTTTTAATTTTTTCGAACTCTTATTTGGTTTCACACTTTGTAACTTGCCACGTTGCGTGCGGTGCGTTACATCGTGCCTGTATTTTTTTGTTTGTCTTTCGTGGTGCCGACAGTCACTTATATCTATTTTTTGGACGCACTTATGTGAAGCAATGATTCCTCGGGTATATTTATTCGTGCAAGCTTTTCTCTCTCTATTTTTATGTATATATTCATTTTATTTCATGGAGTGGAGGTGGGCGGGAACCTGATTTTATGAGGACACGCATACCGGTCAATGAGGCTTTACGGTCGTGTAGACGGCTATCCGAATATTCCTGAACATTTTGTTTCGATTGCCTTTGTGCAATCCCTCCTCCCTCGTAACTTGTCTCGAGAATGTATCTTCTGCCGCGAGCTTTGAATCAGCAGTCCAATGAACCCCAATGAAAACGTCTCTCTCGTCCATAATTGATGAGGCCAAGTAAAATCGTCGCTGGGGCGTAGTCTTTTCTATGTATAAATGTAACATAGTTCTTTTCGTGATATACCGTCTCGGACTGATGCGAAATTGTGACGCTTGGATGACTTTTTTCTTCTTTCCTAGACTCGGAAGAATCACTGTTCGAATTTTTGTCGTAGCGATGCTTTCCTTCCCGAATCCCTTAAATTGCATTTTACGCTACGTTAAGCCATCACGGATCACCGCCACTCCACGTTTTAGCTCTCTCAAACGTTACTAGAATAAGTTGACTTTATCCGCGAGCGAGCTGTTCACTCCAACCACAGCGCTTGTTATCGAGTTACATTCGCTTCCCATCTCGTCCTGTACAAATGGATTCACTGTCCTCGGCAGAAATGGCCCATATTTATTTTCTATAGAATCTCATGATTCAGATCTCCCTCGCTGCGCTATTCGGTGTGTTTAACTTCAAGACAGATGCTCCCCAAAAAGAACACTTTTTAGGGGCGAAGCTCTTTAACGGCACCTGTTCGCCTCTCGTCGTAGTACGTAACATGTCTTACGCTTTGACCTGCAAGATTGTGCCGGTGGGTTTTCTTCCATGCATTGCTGACCAATAAAAAAATCTCAGCGTGAAGGTTAACTAAAAGCCGAATTCTTCTGTCTTTCATTCCCCATTAGGAGCCATTGGCATGTACATTGAGCCCTATCTGAAAAGAAAGGGTTGCTACGTTATACTCGCTGGGCGTAATCTTCTTGGTTTTAGAAAGGTTTAGCGAGCGTTGGGCTGCAGGGCCATGAATACAGTGAACTAGTATATACCATGAACTCGAGGTGGTTAAAGGTGGGACGTTGACACGAAGCGCAAGCCGTAAGAAAGTGTGCGTGTGCCACCTCTCGTTTAGCCCTTGGAATGTCCGCTGGATGGCGGTGCGTCTATATGCAGAATATATGATGAAAAGATGCGAAATGGTGGTACTTGGAGTGTTGACTAGATGTACGAACGGAAACACAGACAGATGCATGGACGGACACACGGATGGCTGCGTGAACGGATGAACGCATGGACGGACGCAGGGGCGGATGCATGGACAAACGCAGGGATGGACGCACGGATGGACGTGCGGACGCACGAACACGGGCGGATGGACGCATGGACGATCACACAGACGGACGCATGGACGGACGGAAGCAAGAACGAATGGACGGATTCTTCGCCCCACTCTCCATCATTCACCTTGTGAATATTCTGCCATTTTTCCCCCAGAATCTACGCAACACTTTGTCAGTCTTTCATAGCTGTTTACCAAAAGGAACTAAAGTAAACCTCGGAAGAATCACTGTCGGAATTTTCGTCGTAGTGACGCTTTCCTTCCCGAATCCCTCAAGTTGCCTTTGACGCTACGTTGGCGCCGGCTTGCGAAGCAGCTGGAGAAGGAGGAACGCTCTGAAGTGGTGGAAGGGAGGTCACCAAGTCGCGTTTGAAGCGACGAAACAGCGTCGCTTGAAAGGGCATCCAGCTGTTGTAACGCGCGGTCGACGCGCTCCTCTTCTATGGCAAGATATAGGACTCGTACGCCGAGCGGCGGCAAGACTTCGGATCACGATACCGAAGCAACCGAACCACTCATCGCCTTTCACGACATCACGCAGTACCACAAGCTATCAAGGAAAACTAGGCCACCCCCGCACCCGTAACTAAACAAAGCTCAACAAATCACTTGGCGGTGGCTTCAAACGAATTCATTCCTTTCCCCGTACATATATACAGACACATATACCCAGCCTTATTCACATTTCACATCTACGTGCACCACTTGCAAGACACAGACCGCAACCTTAGGCCACATCATCTGGGGATGCAGCAAGGACCCTCCCGCACCAAACCTTTTAGGAGAGTCACCTTCGTGTGAGGCTTGGGAGAGAATCCTCACGACCACAAGCCTGAACACCCTTCTCCGGGTCATCAAACGCGCTGACGAGGAGGCGACCAGGCATGGCTTGATAGCCTTCGCCACTTGGGAAACCGTCAGTTGCTTTAATAAAGTTGTTTACTAGGACCTTCTAAATGGAGAATTCTGCTCCCATCTTCAAATTTTTTCTCCACAGATTCTGGGACGCGATTCCTTCGACAATTTGGTCGAACGCCAGCCTGATGGTATCTGCATCAAAATTGCAGAGTCAAGCAAGCCGTTTAACTTCTACAATGTATTGCACTGCGGTCTCGACTGGTTGTTGCCGTAGCGTCTTGAATAAGGCGCGCAGGTACATCGGATTGACTTGCTCGTCTAAAATCACGTCCAACTGCTGGAGCGTTGCAGTATACGCGTCTTGCACGGCGTCCACCGGGCTTCCATGGTCTACTGCCGGAATCGATTCATCCTCCACAGCAAGTAGTAGGTAGGAGTTTAAACCTTCTACGCTCAGCGCGTTCAGTAGCAACGCCTTCTTGTGCTCCAGCGTGGCGTCCTTGGCAGCGGCATTGATGCAGACTTGAAAGACCGGACGCCACTGTCGCCATAAAATAGGAGGCCTACCGGGGCAGTGCAGGAGCACGAGTGGAGGTATCGCAGCATACATCCCTGCGGGGGAGCGTAGCCGAACCGGAGGACCAGGTCAGACGCGTAGCCCAGTATGCATGGTCTCGGTGAACACGAACTGGTTATCCGCAGAAACGGAGTATCGGTGGGCTGTATCCAGGGTAATAAACATGGCAGCACTAGTATCAACTAACTGTAAGCCCACTTTGGCCGGATGCACGCGGATCCCATCCTCGTTACGTTAAACTTATGCATGGTAAACTTAGTTTCGTAAGACGTAGTCATCGCCATCGGCCATACCATGCTGAATGCGCCGGTTCTCGTCCGAAGACGTAGTCATGAACATAGCTAAGTCTTTCAGTACAGTAATACAACAAAGGCGACATTTTAAACAAAGGGGTCCGATATTAGAGCTGTATATACGTAACTTCGGCTAATGCCTGTGGTCTTAGCAGGTATCGTCTACTGTTTTTTAGGTGTATTTGAGTGCGAACGTGCTTGCATGAGCGTGGGCACACACACACTGAGCAAGCTAGAAAAACCGCCTCCTCACAGATATCAAAATCCTGGGGCACTGGAATCACTGGCATTGCCATGCTACAACGGGAGCCATTCGGAGGGGGTAGTTGTTTCTTCAAGGAGCTAGACGGAACCAGAGTTTCCTGATATACACTAGAGGGAACTCTGGCGCTAGTGTCATGGGAGCTGCAACACATGGCGCTTCAGAGAGCATGGGAATGATGGGTAGCACACACATTTGTCTAATATTCGTACTTGTGGCCTGCTTCTGGCTCCGTGTGTGTTCGTGTGGCTTGAAGTTGTTTTTTCACGAAACAAATATTAGCAAATGTTCAGCGGTTGCGCTTCACCATCCTATTTTTTTAGACTTACCTTTCGAAATTGGGTCATGAAGTTCAAAAGGGTTGAATCTTTCTCTCAAAACAAAACCGAAACACAGCAATAAACGAAGCCGCAAGTACGATTCGTCGTCCGCAAGTACAAAGACTAGGCAAATGTGTGTACTACCCATCATTCCCATGGTCGCTGAACGATCGCAGCGCCAGAGTACCTCTAGTTACTTTTGGGAAACTCTATGGACGGAACGACATGGTATGACTAGTCGCGTTTATTTAGAGGCGTTTATTTACAGACTGTCTTCTCTTCACACTCCTTTTTTCCTTCCCAAGTGCAGCATAGCCAATCGGAGGTTTCTCTTCCGGCTAAACATCACCTCCCCCCCTCTCCGTCGCTTCTTTTTAGTGTGGAGTGTGTCAAACCGAGTAAAATCTACTTAGGTTCCCTGCTTTTCCTGTGTCCCTTCTCTCATTTTCCTTTCCTCACTGGCGTTTTAATGGCATTCTTTTGAAGCGTTCGAGAAGGGGACATTTTTCGTTCTCATACGCCCCTTACCCACCTGAGCCAGACAACAAATGTAAAATATTTATTATGATTTTAATCCTCTCATCACTCAGCATCTTCAAGCCAACCCCATCGCAACGGACATCATTCCGACGAGTCAACAGAGTTTACTGGGTTTCCAATTCTGCGTTCTGCATCCACCCTAAATCGCAGACATCGCTTTCGGAGACACAGGACGAAAATTCATGCATCGTTGTCTACGTGAACCATGTGTGGCTGATAACAAGTGGCAAAGCTGGTTCACGAGTGGCACTCTTTTTGTCCCTGCGAAGCCGCCCCCTCAATGCGGAAAAGTGCGTTTTAGTAGCTTGCTCGGCAAGCTTCTAATGCTCGAGCCTTGCCCAGTGGCGATGGCCGGTGGCTGGCGTGTACACCAGTGTTTTTATACACTTCTCCGGTTGCCGCTCACGGCGTCGTCTCTGGTGATTCCAACATTGCTCACTAGATGACACGTTAACACCCAAAACGCCGGTATTCTGGTGATTTCGACTTGCTTTGCGAGAACACGGAACACCCCAAATCATGAAGTACAGGGTGACATGGGATGGACATCGTTCGAGTGCACGGAAGCTAGCAGCAAGATAAATTATGAGGGGCGATTGAAAAAAAAATGGCAGCATACACACGGGGTGAATTATGGAGAGTGGCGCGAAGCATCCGTCCGTCCATTCATTCTTGCTTTCATCCGTCCATGCGTCCGTCTGTGTGACCGTCCGTGCGTGCCTCTGTTCGTGCGTCCGCACGTCCATCCATGCGTCCGTCCCTGCGTTTGTCCATGCATCTGCCCCTGCGTCCATCCGTCCATGCAGCCATCCGTGCATCCGTTATGCATCTGTCTGTGTGTCTGTTCGTCCACCTATTCAACACGCCAAGTACCACCATCTCGCATCTTTTCTTCATATATTCCTCATATAGAAGCACCGCCATCCAGTGGACATTCCAAGGACTGAATGAGAGGTGGCACGTGCACTCTTTCTTACGGCTTACGCTTCGTGTCTACTTCCCACCTAACCACCTCGAGTTCATGATATATACTAGTTCACTGTATTCATGGCACTGCAGCCCAACACTCGCTAAACCTTTCCAAAACCAAGGAGGTTACGCCCGGCGATTATAACGTAGCAACCCTTTCTTGTCAGGTAGTGCTCAATGTACATGCCAATGGCTGCTAATGAGGAATGAGAGACAGAAGATTTCGGCTGTTAGTTACCGTGCACGCTGTGAATTTTTTATTGTTCAACAATGCACAGAAGAAATCTCCCACCGGCCCCACCTTGCAGGTCGAAGCGTAAGACACGTTACGCACTGCTACGAGGGATGAACGGGTGCCGCTTTAAAGAGCTTCGCCTCTAAAGTGGGAGAGGAGGGTTGGGCTAGGATAGTTTTCAGCTACTTGTACACGAAGAATGTTGATACTAAAGGAGGAAGCGAACTCGAGAACTGTCAAGCAAGTATTTATGCAACAGCGGAATACCAAGCCAAAAGGAAACATCGGTTAAGAAGATGATGAATGATTCAGAGAGGGACATGTGAAAGATGGAAATGCTTACGAAATATTCACTGGAGGCTTACCCAACTTTCAAGCAGGAAATAGTAAGGAAAAAGATCTACGATGATTCTCGGGGTAGTTCTCTGCTCTTTCAGGCTAGAGCGGGAGTATTGCGGACAAGACGTACCGAGCAAAATACGAAGGCACAGACATGGCATGTTGTGCGTGTGTAGAGGAGGAGGAAACGGCTGAACATTCGATAATGTTCCGTAAAGGACTCCGCCCTATAGTCGAAGATAATGGCGCTGAATTTTTCAAACCATTGGAGTTTAGGGATAGTGAAGGCAAAATAGACTTTAAATGGGCAAAAATAACCATGAGGAGGCTAACGGATCGGTGGCTACAATCGAGGTGCGAGTGAAATTCTTTATGGCTAAGTGGTGTGAGCCCGATCTAAAGGGCACAGGCGGATACACCCATCCATCCATTCATCGGCGCACAGTATACTCTCGGCACATCGTTTTCCTTTCTTTTCGCCGGGAGATCGTGCAGTGAACACGCATCGTTACCACTCGGCAAACGTCCCACCACCATCAGGAACACCTGCACCGATCTTGCCTTCTCGAACTTTCCATTGCGTCCCATCATCGGTAAATCTTGGCAACGTACTTTAGTTATCAGAAAGTAATAATCTTTAAAGGCGAACGAGTGGAGGAACGCCCTTCTTGTACTTTATGGTGATGAATAGTGGCGTTATATGGGTGTCCAAAGCCACCAATGGCCTCTGGGGTATATATATTATATATAGGGCATGCATATAAAGCAACCATCTGTAAAGTGAAACGGGCCCCAGAACTCATGGAGTGACGTCCTTCTTGTACTTTGAAAAAGAACATCTCTTGTGTGTGTAAAATGTATGTCGTGCATACAAATGTAAACAAATAAACATTGCGTATGTATCGCACATATAACGACATTGTCATGTCTATATATCATGGTAGGAGAGGTTTACAGAAGATTCTTGGGTTACCCGATCATATCCATGCAAGCTTCTCTAACATGATTCACTTTGTGCATATGGCAGTGAATTTTTTTAAGGCAGTGGTGTTAACAATACATTCAATACATCTACAAGCAGTACGACACTGTTATCGAGGTGTTGAACACCCGTGTTTTTATTTAAAGCCTCCAGCCAAAAATATTTAAATTTCGCGTCACTACCCTTTAAATGTATAGAGTGTTAAATATTTCTCTTCATGACTTCTACTCTCCTCAGAGGTCGTCCCAACCGACAAGCCTCACGCGGTGCCGAGCTACTCCGTGGTGGCCCGCGAAGGCGACGAGCTCCAGCTGTCGTGCGGCTCGACGGGCGCCGACAGCTGGCTCGCACTCGGCGGCGCAACTCCAAGCCGCACGTCAACCAGGACGGCGCGAGCACCCCGGGGTAGGACTACGCCAACGTCCGTAGCACCAGACCAGAGGGGACGACTGCTGCGGTTCGGCCGCGTGCGGAGGCAGCACTCCCGTCGCTACACGTGCCGCTTCAAGTCAGCGCGTGGATACCACGTCCTGGTTGACGTCAACCTCGTCGTTCAATGTGAGTCTCGTTATACATAGCTGCCATTCAGAAACAATGAGAGAGAGAAACGGTATTCTGACCGAATTCGGTTTCCGCGGACTGTCGCACTCAGACAGAAATAGTATAATTTTCATAGGTAACTAATCGTACCTACGATGTGAGATCGAAAACACGTGCTGTGACTACGTGACGTGAAGTCGCTGCCTATCTGCCATAAATTCATTTTTTATTGATATGATATATAAGGAGATGTTGGCGTACCATTATGGCGCCGGCTACTCCTTAGCTGTTGATTGAAACTTGAACACGTATCTTGAAGCAAAACATACAAAGCAGTGCGTGGAAAATAGAAAACTCGGGCACAGATATGCAAAGACACACTTATACGCACATATCACAATGGTAAGTAAATGTTCGAAAGTCAATGTAAGAAGTCTCTGAAAATGTCCCTCGTTAATATTCGGTCCACCAGCACAAAACAGCAAAGCACACGTCTGGTCCTTATAAAGATGCATTCGCTCGTATGTACATAATAGTCGACACGTCATTCATTTCACAACACACACGTGATGGGTGTCACATGATACTGTACATAATAAGTACATGTGTTACAAATGAAAGTTTGTTCTTTGTTAATACTTATCAGCAATCCCGCTGTCTTGTAAAAAACGTGTTAATGCTTTTAAAGCGTGGGACTGTAAAACTCCAGTTGGCCACGGGCCCAGAAGTTTTTCATGCTAAATGGTCTGCGGTCCAATGCGAACAGTTCGCACTTAAGACGGCGTCTCGGCGAGTCATGATGTGGACAGTCTATGAGAAGGTGACAGACGTCTTCATCTATAAATCCACATTCGCATTCGGGAGTTTCAGCTCTGCCGATTCTGTGCAAAAAATGTTTTGTGTATACGGTGCCTAGCCTCAATTGGTGAATTAGAGTTTCCATCCTTCTATCTAATGTCAGCGTAATTTTGAATTCAATAAATGGCCATAAATTTAAAACTAGCGCTATGCATAGCGATAACCTGGAAAACAGTAGCATATCAGCGGCCCAGTTTCACTACAAGACCATGTCTATATAGCAGTGGCTGACATTCTGATGCTCAGTAGAGGTCTACTGGTGGTTGCGCGCGTATACATCTGGCTCAATAAGATGCACACTTATTCCTCTATGTAATGTTAAAATCATAACTGTAGACGTCAGACACTGGAGTTTTGCGGACACGCAGCGCCACCTGTCAACGCAGTTTTGAGTAGTGCAAAGCCCGTCTCCCTCGCACAGTTTGCTGCGCAACCAGGTGCCACTACAGCGTACGAAACAACAATTTAGTTAAATATTAGGTGTACTTGCGCATTGAACTCTTTGAAAAAGAGCTACAAATTTCTCTACGCTAGCTGGACGCGTCACCGAACCACCATAAATTGCTTGTGGGTTCATATGCTAGAACGGCAGCGAGAACAAGAAAAGACGCAACATCTCCGTGCTCTACGAAAAATACCCCAGCCTATACGCTAATGTAGCGTTGCGAATTGCTTCGGATGTAAAGAACTTAGGTTTTGCTGATTTCCGCAGCTTTCTCGAAGCAAAATAGCGAGAGTGCTGAATACGGGCCGTCGTGAGCGTGTTGGGTAGGTGAATTATTCGCATTCTCCACAACCGGTCACATTGTAATACTGTAGGTGATATGATAATGCACCAGATTGTTAACTTTGAATATGAAACCTAAAAGGGCCTCTGATCACGGTGCGCGCCGTGCAAAAGTAAATAGGTTACGCGCGCGATTGACATCGCACACGCCACCACCACCAATAATCTGAAGTGGTCGCCACCACACAGAATTATGCACGTAGCGCTTTGAAGGATCTAAGTTCCGACTTTAACGAAATTCGAACACGTTCGTTACACAGGTAAATCGCGGACTAATCGCGACCACAATATGGTTTTTCTTGCCGTTGGTGTCCGCGATTGCCGGAGCTATCTGGAAGGCCTCGCTTTTGCCTTTCGTTATTCACTGAGAAAGTGGACGCGCATGTATCCCCATTTGCAGTATATAGAAACCGAAGACAACCGTCAACTTAACACTCTACAACAGTTCAACGCACAGCGAGGGATCAATAGAGAATGCAACTGCACAGACAAAAATTTTCAGGGCCATTCATGCTGGGTAAAGCGAGCTTCGCACCACTGATCGTAAGATAGATTGCTTGTGTATGTACTTCATCTCTTTGGCATCATGCATATGCCCAATTTTAGCGCATTTAGGCATTGAAGAAGGCACGTCGGAGTGCTTGCCTTGACGTCATGCGATACTCGCTTGCACTTGAATTGCAGCACACCGAAATGACTGTAACATCTTTGCGTTGTACCCATAGTTCGCTTTGGTGAGCTTGCTACTTTTCTGAAGTGAGGTTGGATAGACGGAAAAAGCTTGTTAGCTCCTTTATTTTCAAAAAAACTGCGTCTTAAAACCAATGAAACAGGATGGCCTATGCACGTTCGCTTGTGGACGGTTTTCTTTGCACTGCCTATTCGAAAGACCGCCACTGTTCCGCTAAGCGTTCGCACTCCAGCATCGTTATTCGATAAGGCTCTGCAACTGACTGCCGGTGACGCTCACAACTATGTTTGTTCGTTTGGTTGCTTGCTTGCTTGCTTGCTTGCGCGCACGTGTGTGTGTGTGTGTGTGTGTGTGTGTGTGTGTGTGTGTGTGTATGTATGTGTGTGTGTGTGTGTGTGTGTGTGTGTGTGTGCGTGTGTGTGTGCGTGTGTGTGTGTGTGTGCGTGTGTGTGTGCGTGTGCGCGCGCTGAAATACCTCGAAATTTTCAGGTTGATGCCCACAGAAGTGAGTGTGTTGCGCTGTATGGCTGAGAAATGAGGTCTATTACAAGCAGTCTATTGCAGGGGGCAACCCTGCAATGGGCCAGTGCAATGCTGAAATAATCAGTCAACGATTCATTACGATTCTCATGTTACAATGGTCTTAGTATTTAACTTGCATGGTTGTATCGTGTCTGGTCGCAGCGCTAAAAACAGAGACGTAAACAAGAAACACAAAATTAGGGTCGATTCGCAACGGCGTACTTGATTAAAATGAAGGGATTATCATGTTTGATTGGTACAAAACGTGAGGTAAATTGAAATGATTGACTTGTTAAAGACAGCGGCTACCGCTTCTTGGCATTTTTTCGTGCTGCAACAAAGTGTGCTACCCCTTCAACCCAACCAACAATCCACTGTACACTGGAGTGACGAGTGTTGTAAGTATTACCAGCGCTGTGTCGCAGACAGTAGTTGATCTGACAAGGATTGTGACTGTAGTCTCAATGAGATGACCAAGTAAAGCGTGCAGAGGTGTCGGCGAGAATATTATTGAGTGAAGCGACTATCACATGGTGAGACATGTTGATGAGATAACCACATAACGAAACGCTGGCTGACAGGCTCAATTATAGTAAAGTAAAAGCATATTATATGCTTCGAACAAATTTTCATCGTCATGTCCACACGTAATAGTATTCGAAAATAAAAAAAAGCTAATCTGCGACCAAGGTAGCACAACACTCACAGGAATCGTTTGATGATACGAGAGACCAGGTCGATGGAAGCTAAGTGATAAAGGTCTGCGTGCTGTACGATTTCAGTGTACGAATCGCAGGTGGTTGAAATTATCTGGTGTCTTCCACTACGGCAGCAGTCATAGCCTCCTCATTCGCTTTGGGACGGTGAATTCCACAAACCAACTGATCAATTAGGTACATTAGAGAAGAATGGAGGCACCCCTTGCGGATGTCTGCAACAAGCATTATTGGGAGGGGTTACTTGGTGCTGCTTCCCTTTCAATATTTTGCTTTCCCTTTAACCTTAGCACCTTCGCGAGCCGCTTTATGCTGTACTTTCTTTACTCTTTGTAGTGGCCTCGAATGTCACTGGATGTGACCGTTGTTTGGAAGTATGGAGCCCAAAGGCAGTGCTTTCGATAACTATTATACAAGTGTAGCCTTAACTCTAAAGGAGTTTTTTTTTCTTCTAGCCTGTCTGCGTGTACGGGCAATGAAGAAACGTAGTACGCACATGGCGAACGGGACATGAATAGAATCAGAACATTCATGTTTGTATCATGCACATGGACACAAATCGGCGTCAGCTACAGAAGCAGTGTTCAATGCTTTCTTTCTCCGTTCACACAGAAACCCCTTTCCTTCCTCCCACCTTACTTCCTCCTTACCGCATTTCTCCACTTAAGCGCAGCGGAATAACGTAAACAGAGCGTTCTGCTTCAGAGAGATTCTGGTATAGGGCAAGTTCACTTCCGTCCCACTTATAAGAGGAGTCGGGCCACACTGGCCGTGCGCCACCAAAAACACCAGCCCTGTGAATTCCGCGACCTTGCTGCAAACCTCCCCAACACCGGTCAGGCTGTGCCAGGCCGCGTGTTCCGGAACAGTGACTCGCGCCACCTCGACTGCTCTATTGCGGCAGGGACGGCACCTTGCTATTTGTGCGCGGGCGCCGGCTGGCTTCCGTCCCATTCCCTGATAGGTTTTCCGAGACTGGAAGGGTGGCCGCGCTGTGAACTGGTTCTGTTCTTTTCTCGCATCACTGCCGTGGTTTTTATTGCGGGTGGCATTCGAGTGGGCGTAATGCACATCTAGGGTGGAAAGGAAACGGCTAAGGTGGGTGTTCCTTCCTTCACCTGTACGAGTCAAAGCGCGGAAAACATGAACTTGCCTCCCTCGAGAAACCGCCAGCCTGCTCGGCATGCGTGGGATGTCGTGTGGGGCCTCCGCTCGAGCGGCCACAGAATGATGATTTCGTCAAGCGCCCACCCTCTGCACGCTCCTTTATTCCTTCATAGCCAAGTCAGCACACGCCCCGTGGAGAGGTCTATGGGGAAGTGCGTTAGTTTGTAGTGGCTGACGCTGTAGAATTGGTCGTAAAGGTTGCGTGGATAGCATCGCCACTTATTTATTTTGCCAAAGTGGCGACCCTATCAGTTTTTTTACGTGTGCCTTAGGGCCAGCGCAACCTCCGCCTCACGCGAGAAGCAACCATTAGTAAATAAATTAGTGGGAGTGGGCAGGGTGTGGGAGGCATGGTTTAGGAAGCGAGTGCCAGTGGTTCCAGATGTAAAAATGTGCACCAGTACGCGATGTCCAGCGACAAACTTCTCCCATATATCTAATCGTCTCAATCCTGAATAACAAGTGAACAACCAGTTACAGCCTATTCACATCAACTGGTAGTACTGGTGTTTCAGGTCAGGTTCTCTCAATTTCCCTTATGGGCGTGCTTAATGGAGCAATCAGAGCCAGATGTATTGTTTTTGTTAGGATTAAATATAATCAAGGTCACTAAGGTTAGCGCGACTGGACATGACGCAAATGCGCGGTCAGGTGAAAACTTGTCGTGACACACTACAGATGATTTAGTCACCACAGAGGGCAATCATGTATTGCAGTTGCGTCAAACTTACATCACATAGCCGGCCGCAATCGGCAACTTCAGTCCAGGAAGGGGTGGGGGTAGAAGTTTGTACATGTAAGCTAGCATTGCCCGATGAAAAGTGGTCTTTCGCATAGACAAATATATATATATATATATATATATATATATATATATATATATATATATATATATATATATATATATATATATATATATATATATATATATATGTATATATATATATATATATATATATATATATATATATATATATATATATATATATAGAGAGAGAGAGAGAGAGAGAGAGAGAGAGCTTTTGCCCAGCGGTTATTTTTGAAAACATGGTGGCCGCGTCAAGTTCCTCGAGAGAAAATTGACTCAGACAAATCATGCCTATGTAGCTCGACAATACACGAACCCAGAAAAAAATATATTAGGGATGAGCAGAGTCTGGTGTGGGCCATACCGCCAGCGAAAGTTTCGCAAACCACTTGTTGAATAACAAATAACTAATGCGCTTAATCACGTTTAGTTGTGGCCATTGAAGCTGTACGAAAGCGCTGGCGGAAAATATACTCAAGAATGATAGCTTCGTTACATATACGCCAATTCTCTGTAGAGTTTGTATACAGTTATTTGCACCGGCTGTTACGTTCTTTGAAATATTCCTGCTTACCCGAACATCCCTTTCGCAATAGTCGTTGTCACTTTAGGGGAGGGGGGGGGGGGGAATGCTTACGCGGTAACCTGTCGCGTTCTAATCGTCACAAGAAAAAAAAGGAAAGGGAAAGCGTATATGAATACTCGCTCCTGCATTCACGTGATCTTGTATGGGTGGGAGCTTCTCCTTCGCAGTGGCGTTAGCATTGTAATAAGTTTGATGTCTGGAAATCGTTTGAGAAATGCTTGTCTTACGCCCCACCCGCGATTCTAGATGCCCCGTCAGTGGAGCCTTTGGAAGTGCGGCGCGACGAGAAGGACTCCCGGTTGGTGTGCGTCGCGGGGGCGGAACCTTCGCCAGAGATTGCGTGGCTCCGAGATGACCAGCCACTTGCCGAGCACATCGCTCCTTCACTCAGGTGGGCAGCTATCCTCTGCGAGAACTTTTTTTTTTTTGGAGGCGAAGCTCCTTACGCCATGGGTCGTGTGTCCCGTGTTTATAGTAGTAGCCACCTCTCGTTTAGTCCTTAGAATTCGCGCTGAATGGTGGTACTTCTATATGAATATATGATGAAAAGATGCGAGATGGCGGTACTTAGACCGTTTACTAGATGGATGGACAGACGAACAGATGGACGGTCGCATGGATGGCTGCACGAACGGATGGAAGGACGGACGCATGGACGGACGGAAGCACAGACGTACGCACGCACGGACGAACAGAAGCACGGATGGACCGACGGACGCTTCGCCCCACTCATCATCATTCCGTTTATATTCTGTAATTTTCAAGCACTGCGGAAGCTCTTCTGTTGTGTTCTGTTCTAACTATTTTCTCTGGAGAGTATGAGGTCCATATTGCCTCGGCTATTCCAAATCAATAAGTGCCGTTCAGTATTATTCTTTTTTATCACTACGAAAGCTAGTAAACCAAAGCGTAAGCTTGCTACTGCACTAAAAATATAGTACCCATACTGATACTGATAATTTTGGATGACTTTTGCTGGCATAAATGTTGTTTTATTTATTGTGAGAATCAATCAGTTGCGGGAGCTCGTAGGTAAGCTTTAGTTATTGTTTACTTTCCAATGATACCTTCCTTTTCTTTTCAGTCGCCGCCCAAGCACTCCATACAAATGGGGTAACCAGCGAAACCTAAAGCGTGCGGCCCCGGCGTTTAGCAGTGGGTTCCACCCAAGGAGGATTAGTTGAACCCGACGTTGCAATGAAGCGTTTCAAAATTATTCGTCACATATTCGTGCTTCTTAATGAAATTTGGGACACCTTTCGCTCGGGTTTACCACAACGTTTGTTAAATGCGAAGCATTTCTTAGCGAACTTCGGCGACTTTGAGCATATCTATCCATCTATCTATCTATCTATCTATCTATCTATCTATCTATCTATCTATCTATCTATCTATCTATCTATCTATCTATCTATCTATCTATCTATCTATCTATCTGTCTATCTATCTGTCTGTCTGTCTGTCTGTCTGTCTGTCTGTCTGTCTGTCTGTCTGTCTGTCTGTCTGTCTGTCTGTCTGTCTGTCTGTCTGTCTGTCTGTCTGTCTGTCTGTCTATCTATCTATCTATCGATCGATCAATCTATTAAAAGCGAAGAGAGGAGACAAGTTGAGGGTGAAAGAGAGCGGACAGTGGTCATCCTGTATCTGCACAATATTTCACATAGGTTGAAAAAAGTTGCATTAAGGTATGGTGTGCGGGTTGTTTTTTCAGCTGAAAACAAATTATCAAAGATTTGTCCAGCAGTAAAAAGGCTAGTCAACAAGAAAGGAACTGGACAATCGAACAGATGTAGCATAAATCATGGCAGGAGGTACGTTGAGTGCGAAAAAATTGCCCGCAGCTTCCCTCGGGGGAACACTGAGGAGGATGCGGAGCATATAATTGGCTAACGGGGTGTTAAAGTGCGACTTACTTGGGTCGATGGCTAAATTGGTTAACGTGGTTGTGAAAGGGGGTGTTAAATTGCGACTTACTTGGGTCGATGGCTAAATTGGTTAACCTCGTTGTAGGAGGGGGTGTTAAATGAGTGAACACGTACACACGTATGCGAAAGGGCGGCGCTGGTCGAAGGGACGTCGATCATTGTGTTTGTGGATTCGTTGGAATTCATTTCACCGCGACCTTGGACGTCGACGCGCCGTACAAACCAACCGACGAGCGGCAACTGAGCGAGCGAGCGCCGACCTTGAGTATATATACAGCGCGACGGCGCATGCACTGTCAGCTGTCGAATGTTCGAGAAGGGGGAGAAGTGCAACGGCGCATGCGCGCGCGTTAGCTGCCGATGTTCTCGAAGCGCGACGGCGCATGCGCGCGCGTCAGCTGCCGATGTTCTCGAAGCGTGACGGCGCATGCGCGCTACATTATACAGCTAGCGAATGTTCGTGAAGAGGAGAAGCGCACGCGGTGTGTAGAGGAGGAAGGGTGCACAGATGGCGGAGGAGTGAAGCGCGCGCGGTGTGTAGAGGAGGAAGGGATGCACAGATGGTGGAAGAAGGAGGAGGAAGCTTGCGGACGGCGCCGCACTACAAGCCTCGAGTATTAGATGCTCCGCATCTAAAAAGATGTTGTATACGGAACTCCTTTCACATGTGGAAAGGAATACGTTGGTCAGACGGGTTGGTGCATAAATGTGCGCCTTCGTGAACATGAGAGTTCACTAAAAGGGGCCCCTTACTCACACTTAGCGATGCACTGCAAGGAGAGCACCTGCCGACCAAAATTTTCCGGCACACGAATAATTGACAGGCACAACAAGCGGACGACGAGAGAAATAATGGAAGCGTATAGAATAAGAAAAGGAGGGGACAGTTGCGTCAGCCAAGCGTCAGTTCTACTAACAGATGCGGAATTTGCTTTTTTGGACGTCACATAACCCAGTGTTTTTCTCTGTGTTACGTTTTGTTTTTTTTAGGGGCGAAGCTCCTTAGGGCGTGGGCTGTGCGTCCCCTGTAGCCTGTATGTAGCCACCTCTAGTTTAGTTCTTGCAGTGTTCACTAGATGGCGGTACCGTTCCCTGTATCTAGCCACCTCTAGTTTAGTTCTTGCAGTGTTCACTAGATGGCGGTACCGTCTGCTGTATGTAGCCACCTCTCGTTTAGTTCTTGTAGTGTTTACTAGATGGTGGTACTTGTAGCTGATGATGAAAAGATGCAAGATGTTATAAATTAGAAAGCGGTACTTGTAGTCGATGAAAGACGCGAGATCTTATAAAATAGGATTGATGTCACATATGGCGCGTGTCATTGGTTGAAGGCAATCGTTCGATTTAGTGCGGCGACGTACGCTAGGGGGAGCGATGTAATAAAATCGAGTGGGCAAAATGTACAGAGGATTCATGGTTTACCAGGTTTACCTCCGGAGCTTCGCCCACTCATCATCATTGACTTCGTGGATATGGCGGAATTTTTTGTTTTTTGGTTTCTGTCTGGTTTTTTGTTTTTGTGTTTTTGTTTGTTTTCTTGGTTTTTCTGGTTTTTGTTTTTTTCTTTTTTGTTTTTTTACGTTTTCTTTTCTTAGTTCTTGACACGTGTTTGTTTCTGGTTGTGGGTGCGTGCCTATTTTGTTATATCACGTTGTTGATGATGACAGGGGAAGTCGGGAATGACGTACATGCGTGTGATGTATTTATTAGTGTTCGCTTCGAAATAAAATTCTCAGTTGCTAGTAAGCGCTTGTCTGTGTCCTCTCGGAGTGTGTGTATTTTTGCGCTTGTTTCATCATGAACATTGTTTCAACTCGCTACCATTGACATAAAGTTCTTGGCATTCGCTGAGTTTCACATGACAGGCCTGCTTTTAGAAGCGAAGCTCCCTAAAGCGGCACTCGTTCGTCTCTCGTCGTAGTCGTAGTACGTAACCAGTCTTACGCTTTGACCTGCAAGGTGGTGCCGGTAGGAGATTTCTCCTGTGCGTTGTTGAACAATAAAGAACTCGCAGCTGCGCGTTAACTAAAAGTGAAGTTCTCCTGTCTCTCATTTCCCATTAGCAGCCATTGGCATGTATATTGAGCACTATCTCACAAAAAAGGGTTGTTACGTTACACTCGCTGGGCGTAACCTCCTTGGTTTTAGAAAGGTTTAGCGAGTACTCGGCTGCTGACCCGCAGGGCGCGGGTTCGAATCCCGGCTGCGGCGGCTGCATTTCCAATGGAGGCGGAAATGTTGTAGGCCCATGTGCTCATATTTGGGTGCACGTTAAAGAACCCCAGGTGGTCTAAATTTCCGGAGCCCTCCACTACGGCGTCTCTCATAATCATATAGTGGTTTTGGGATGTTAAACCCCACATATCAATCAATCAATCAAAGTTTTAGCGAGCGTTGGGCCTCAGTGCCATGAATACAGTGAACTAGTATATACCATGAACTCGAGGTGGTTAAAGGTGGGAAGTAGACACGAAGCGCAAGCCGTAGGAAAGTGTACGTGTGCCACCTCTCGCTTAGTCCTTGAAATGTCCGCTGGATGGCGGTGCTTCTATATGCGGAATATATGATGAAAAGATGCGAGATGGTGGTACTTGGAGTGTTGAATAGATGGACGAACGGACACACAGACAGATGTATGGACGGACGCACGGATGGCTGCATGGACGGATGGACGCATGGACGGACGCAGGGGTGGATGCATGAAGGAACGCAGGGGCGGACGCACGGACGGGCGGATGGACGCACGGACGGTCACACAGATGGACGCATGGATGGACGGAAGCAAGAACGAATGGACGGACGGATGCTTCGCCCCACTTTCCATTATTCACCCCGTGAATATGCTGGCATTTTTTTCTGTGAACCCTCAATTGACGCAATGCGTGGGAATAAGTGCTGTTTGCATTCGAATACTTTACCTCCATGCTACGAGTAATACCGCAGATCAATTGACACATGTCTATCATTTGATCTCCACAAATGGACGCTTCTCAACACCTAGTGATCGCCACCTCATCCATACATATGAAAGTCCTGTGTTCAATTTTGTCAGGAGGGCCCCGCCGCGGTGGTCTAGTGGCTAAGGTACTCGGCTGCTGACCCGCAGGTCGCGGGATCGAATCCCGGCTGCGGCGGCTGCATTTCCGATGGAGGCGGAAATGTTGTAGGCCCGTGTGCTCAGATTTGGGTGCACGATAAAGAACCCCGGGTGGTCGAAATTTCCGGAGCCCTTCACTACAGCGTCTCTCATAATCATATGGTGGTTTTGGGACGCTAAATCCCACATATCAATCAATCAATTTTGTCAAGAGGGACCGCATTTTAACGGGATAGCGTTGAAGAGCTCGTTTTGCGGAAATTCCGGCGTCGGCGTCATTGGTTGTGAGCGAAAAGTGTTCACCTTTTCGTGACCAAAAAATCGAGAAAGATAGAAATAAAATATCAAACAAAAATTTTGGTTCTGAACGGGAATCGCTCCCTGGTCGTTTGTATGGCAAGCGGGTGTTCTACCATACAGTCCCGCCGCTTGTGAATACAGTCAAAATAACTTCCTCAGTTGAAAATGCTGTGAAAGCAACTTTCATGCTTCACAAACTCACGCGTCTTCTAGGCATCCTTCACAATAAAACATGAAATGTTCCCGTAATAATGTGTGATACAAGCGTACATTGCCGTCAAGCGTCAGAACATGGGATTATCATTGCAGCAATGTATACATATATAGTCACCAATTTCAAAAGACACACGGGTTACTGAATTCTTAATGCCACGTACGTAGTGGATGCATGGCCAGTTCGAGAAGATATCATACACTAAGTGCTTGAAGAACGCACTAGTAACAGAATATCACTATGGTGTTCAACTTTTCAAGGTGAAGGTTAAAGGTCCCCTTCCTTTTTTTTGTTTTTTAGCTCTTCCGTATATCGCGGCACTTTCGACGAAAGAGATAGGTCAAATCCTCTGTTATAAGGATACAATTCTGTGAATGAGCATGCGTTATCAAACTATGAAATTTTCATTTAGGGACTGAGTTCAACTTGGGCCTTCTTTTTTATTCTCCCAAATTATTAGCTATAGGTCATCAAGGCAGACTTTTTTCAGGGTTATCAACATAGAATGCATTCTGCGAAAATAGCTGCCTTCATTACGGGGAATGATACATGAAGGACAGTTCAGGCTTACGAGTAACTTCCATTTAGGGCATGGCGATGTTTTTGTTTTACCTGCCCAGGACTGAAAATGCGTCGCAAGGCTGCCTGCGGATATCCAAGTTACACCTGAGCGAAGCCTCGGGTGACGCCGAGGTTCCTCACAAGTACACCTGCGTGGCACGTAACTCACTAGGCATATCTAGCCGCTCACTCCTCCTCCGAAATGGTGAGTCATGTTGTGAAATCGATCAATCAGTTAATCAAAATTAAGCAATCAAATTGAGTTTATGAACTTATCGAATAATCAATTGTTGTTAGTTAATTATTAATAAATAAATTATTTGTGAGTGACGTGTTAATTGTTTCTTGTTTGTGGATTAATTATACTTGTGCCTTGAAAAGTGAAAGGTTGGAATAAGCAACCAGACACTATAACAGAACCAAATCAAATAACATTCGAAGCTGTCGAAGTCCCGAAAATAGAGATACAGTGACGAAGAAAAAAAAGGGGGGATACAGCGGAAGACGGGAGAACAGAATAGCGGTCTTGATACCCTTATTTTTTAACTGTTCGATGGTGGTTGAGTGGACAGGAAATATAAATAACTAGAAGAGACAATCAGGGGGGCGGACACAGCACCATCGCGACTGACAACAATGTTCATGTTCTCCTATATATGCACATAAGTAAAGCTGACAGATATAAGTGACTGTCATAACGACTGAGAAATGCGAACCTAAGTAAAACTTAGGTTCGTTTCAGGAAAGGTGTGTGCGTGTAATCTACACTGCGCGAAATGACGAACGTCGCGTGCTTGAACTCTAAAGTTTGAATTGGTTAAGATAAAGCTATAAAAAAGGTTGTTAAGTACACTTCAAGTTCTTCCAAACTTTTTGCCAGCCGCTGGGATAAAAACAAAAAATCTAGGTTAAGAGTGGTTGTGCTGACGCAGTCTATGCAATATGGATGCATTGTCTAGTTACAGGTAGAAGCTTTTTTTTTGAAATTACGACTGCAATGATTTCATACTAGAAGTGGTTTATCAACGATAACAAAACCGTAAATGCAACGCAGTCCATTCGCTGTTCTCATGGCGTGCCGCAAAACAATTTTCCAGTTCACTTGTGTTCATTCTCGAAGCAGATGCACAACCTTCGGTATTACCCACGACTGCGTGTATGCTCTGCTTTGCGCTAGTCGAGGCTTTTTGAGCGAAATCAAAGGGCTGATGAAACTTTCACACGAATAGGCAACTGCGCGTTTCGGAAGAACAGAGTGAAAAGTCTAAAATTTTGTTGGGTTGGTGCACCAGTGGGTGTTTGAATTGGCTACCAGCATATAAATACTTTCGATTTCTTAACACTTAGTGTTGGTTGTTCTGATGTCCTCGGCAAAAGAAATTGCTAAGTTATATGTTCCACGTATCCTAAAATAGAGTCTTAATAGAGACGACGGCATCAAGAAAAAAAATTAAATCTGTTAACTGCGAGCCAGCCAGGAAAAAAAAATATAATGCGTACAAAAATGTTCATATGGGGGTTTCAGACGACTTCCCGGAATATGGGTCATTCGCTGCTCTCACGAAAAAGGAAGCCTCATTGTTGAAGTGTACTATAGCGTGCCACAACAGCATTGAAAGGTGCATAGGTAAAGCAGATTTTATTTCTATGTTGTCATTGCTTAACGGACAGCACATTAAGGAGGACATCCTTTTTTCCTTCAAGGTAGTCTGGAAAACGTGGTAAAAAAAGCTCCATACGGAGATGACTTGTACACTGGTAGAAAATTGCTTTCTGCATGAAACTATTAGGGTGGTTCCACAGCATTTCGGACTTGCATCGAATTCATGTGACAGAACAGCTCTTGAGCACGCGCTTAATAGACACGGCGTTCGAATTCCTTCGGCACTGGTCTTGCCCTTTTGTGTCGGCCTGTGACGGACGGGTGAAACTTGTCTGTTGGAGTGGCCTGGTATTGGCAGGCTGATGTGTCGATGCGCCGGCAGAATTGACATGCCAACAGACAAATATGCGACATGTACATAATCATGTTTTATGTGTGCCTCTTGTTTACCTTGCGATATGCATATGTGTATCTGTCTTTTTGTGACGCATTTTTGTGTGGCATGTGTTTGTGTAAACCATCGAATGTACATGTATTTTCCACGTCATCTCATAGCAATGTTCATGTAAAGGAAGTATGTTTTGTCATCATCGTTAATATATGTGCAAGAAGAAAATGTTTTGTTGAAATGTTATTGACGTCTATGACAATATCTTTTTTCTTATGTTGTCTTCGGGGAAATGCGCAAAAACAACTTCGACTCTAATAAATTTCAACGCTAGTTGGCGAGCAAGAACATTTCAATGAACACTGAAAGTTATCAGCCCTAACATATGCCAGGCTGCATACATAGGAGGAGGCTCTTCAGACGTTAAAAAAAAGTTCTGGGATCAGGTTTGTGCCTCCAATGTCTCCCGTGAGAAACCTTAATCACAAAAATTACCAAGCCCACAGCATCAGCCAGATATTGCGCACCGAGCACTTCATGGTGCCATCGTTGCTTGGCGTGTGGAGCATACACCCAGCAACGACTGGGGCCGTCGTTGCTTCACGTAACGCATCATGTGGAGCATGCTGAGCGCACTCTCGCGCGAAGTCTTTCCATTGTTCGTTCTGCGCATTCATGATGGCCATTTAAAATCAGCATCAGCAGCAAAAAAAAAAGACTAGTGCGCTTAGCGTAACACCGACAAAAGCACGTGTAAAATAGAAAAATAGAGGAACGAAGCACGAAATATCAAAGCAGAGGAAGGAAAGAAACAGAAAGACACAGAAAGAAAATAAATAGAAGTGAAGAGAAGGAAAGACAGAGAAAAGCTGGGAAAGAAAACAAGGAAGAAAGAGTCGAGGAAAGAAAAAAAGAAATCGAACAAAAACAAACAAGGCTGCTGAGTTCCGCACTACCTCCACGCTTGGCACCTCTGATAGGAGCGCGCCCCACCGCCGCGGTCTTGTGGCTAAGATACTCGGCTGCTGACCCGCAGGTCGCGCTACTGAATCCCCGCTGCGGCGGCTGTATTTTTGATAGAGGTGAAAATGATGTAGGCCTGTGTGCTCAGATTTGGGTGCATGTCAAAGAACATCAGGTTGTCTAAATTTCCGGAGTATCCCACTACGGCGTCTCTCATAATCATATATGGTGGTTTTGGGACGTTAAACCCCACATATCAATTAATCAATGAATTATTGAACCCCTGGCGCAAAGCTGCCTTTTTGGAGGGTGTCGTGCCACAGCCGTTCAACGGAAGTTCAGTTAGGTTTTTGTGTATATAGGTCAAATATGAAAGGTGTTAAATGTAGCCCAGCATCCTTCTCTCCTGGCCAGACTATCTTTATTTTTGTCTTTAAAACATTTTCAACTTTAAAACGTCACGAGCTATGTTGTCACGAAAGGTCACCGACAGAAAGAACGGCCTTTTGTCGGTGAATCGGCGCGTACGTTTGAAGGAGGCTGAATTTCGCGTCGAAACTTGATAAACGAATAATACTACGTTTGTCGGAACGTGCACCTGTCGTTTAAATACAATGTTGGAATGTTTTCACTATGTTTGCAGATGACAGCTCAACTCCTCCCAATGCCAGCGTTGTCCAGGATCGCGACCCATTGGACGGTGTTCCCGTGAAGCGATTCAAGATAACCGGCTTTGTGATCGGCATGCTGCCACCTCTGTTCATCTCTTTCTACATTATCCTCAAGCTCGGGTACCGATCTAGGTACGCCGAGGAAAGAGCCGAGGAAGCCGGAATGATGGAAGAACCTTTCTTCATCAGTAACTAAGCCCGCCGTCTTGCCCAAACCACAACCGAAAACTACTGCCGAATTGTACGCAGCTCTAGTCAGTTCCTGGTAGACCAATACCATCCCAGGAATTCTCTGTTCTCACTTGTGTCTAGCGAGACGAGTGTTTATGTTTTAAATATTTCTCTCCAACTTCTGGCCAAGGTTAGCTGGAGTGCATACGACTGACTACATTTAGTATATTAAAGTAGTCATTACGAGTGAAGAAATTCAATGGTGTCCCGAAGCTATCAGCCTCTTTTGCACCGTATTTGGTGCCATGAGAGGCACATAGATGCGCCCAGTGCACGTTAAATACTTGTTAAACGTAGGCTCAAAATCATATCTCTTAGATTTATTAGTGCAAGCCATTGCAAAATAGTAGACAGCAATGCAGAGTCCTGAATAATGAATACGCATCCACTGAATGTTTTATGCTACGTGCCTCGTGGCACAGAATACGGCAGCAAAGGAGGCCAAAGAAATTATTTACTTCTGTTTATTTGTTGCTTGTTAGTTACTGTGTCGTTCATAACGAGCTGCACATTCGCAAGGTGTCCTCAAACTACGTGCGCGGGATCGTCGCGTTGCGTAATTGCGCATATTCATTCGCACCTTGTCGACATCGTATTCGACTACGGCTTCTCCTCCAAGAACTACTAAACACAGCAACATTAGCTGAGAGGAATTAGTGCAAGGCGGACTGATGTATATATCCCATCACAAATTGTGTATATGCAATACCATTCTCACTACTTCACAGCAACGGGGACCACCCAGACGACACTCAGGAACAATTTTAGAGGGGACCTTTCAGCCTACTTGTACACATGCCTTACCAAGAGTGCAATAGTATTGCACGTGTTGTATAGACATTGTGTTGCCTCATTTCATTGCACGTTTGCCATGTTGTTCTTGCTTCCCAAAACGAGTGATTTCGGGGTGATAACCGAGAACAAAGAAAGAAAGCCAGAAGAAGACAGGATAAGACGCCAGACTTAATGATTACCTTAAACAGCACCTGTTATTGCTTAGGAATGTCACGGGTTCACACCTGACATTCATGTATGATTTGTGGGACTGCGCTGTCCTTTTGATTGATATGTGGGGTTTAACGCCCCAAAACCGCCATATCAATATGAGAGACGCCGTAGTGGAGGGCTCTGGAAATTTCGACCCCCTGGGGTTCTTTAACGTGCACACAAATCTGAGTACATGGGCCTACAACATTTCCGCCTACATCGGAACTGCAGCCGCCGCAGCCGGGATTCGATCCCGCGACCTGCGGATCAGCAGCCGAGTACCTTAGCCACTAGACAACCACGGCGGGGCTGCGCTCTCCTTTAGGAGACGCGCCTGTGGTTGGAGGAAGCAACGAAAATTTAGTTAGTGCAGCCATTATCAATCCACATAAAGAAACGGGAATGTCTGTGCATTCGGTGTTTCTCTGCAAGTTTGAGCGTTCATTTTTTATATAGCGCTGTGCAATAGTTTCTCTTGACAGGGCTCTAAAATAATTTGCATGGGCTATACCGTCTCTGCGTGTGCATATCTTGACACCAGATTTATTAGGGTGCTGAACTTAAAAATCAATTAGTGCAAGCTCTGGCGTCCTATGGTGTCTCCTTCTTGTTTTTATTTTACTTATTGCTCTGTTTCAACTACTAATATTTTGTTAAGCTATGTCCCAGCTGGCCCAACGTAGTGCTCTGCTAAAGCAAATTATCGCTTCCAGTTTAAGGCCTGTACATTGCTTACTGTGACGATGCCTAGCAAGCAAAGTGCGTATGCAGTCTTTCCTTTGCATTTGTGACTTTTGCTAATATCTTATACTGAGATAAAGGAACGTGTACTGATCCTGTCTAGCGTTGTAGACGGGTCAGTGTGAGCTGGTTCAAACAATGGTGCTTCGGCTGTACTGTGTAGAGGATGTGAATATTTCATTCTCTTTCGTAGTTTAGCACGTAGATTACAAATTAAAGCCTTGCTCACTCAATTCTTCCGACGCCACATGCTACCTGCACACACATTGAGCCATTATACGGATCATGCTGACCATATGAGTCCATTTCCTGCTCTTATACGGCGGGTATCCTTGTAGATCAAACCTGAAAAGTGACCTCTGACAACAGTATTTTTCTAGAAAGCCAGAATCTCTTCTTTCCATCCTAAATATCAAAGGTGTACATAAAGCGTACGCGGTGTGATCAAAAGCTTTCTTCGCATTGTATAATCACTCGTAGTGTGTAGAACGACGTGACGAGGCTCGCTTGTCCAGGACCTGTTACACCTTCAGCAAATATTGCAGTTTATGTGCAAGTTTAGTGCCGACTCCTCAATAAACACATTTTTCGCGTTCTGGTCAGTTTAAGTGAATAATTTTGCTAACACGTTATGGTGTCGTCGTGCCTCTTTTCCAGCTATAGTGTGATATTGCGTGGACACCTTGTTTTGTCGCGTTTCGCTTTCGCATTTTGTCCACGCTGCCTTTTGAGACCTCTAGCACAGCACTTACGCAGCATCTCACCGAACAGCCCCGCAAAGTGGGAAGTGAGCTTGACGCTAAGGAGCCCATACGACGCCCTATAATATACTTCACTGCATCTACGTTTTCGGAGTACCAGTCTCAAAGGGAACAGATATTAGTAGACATAATTTAGGCTGTAATGGTAGTTAACATCGCGGACAGATTACGCCGTATCGACCTGTTGACTCCTGTGACACGTGAAATTGAGCCGGTAATCACCTCTCGCACTGCAACTCCATCACGATAGTTTAGATTCGATTGTGGCATTGTAGATGTATAGTGCATGACATTTACTTATACCTGTACAGAATGACCGGGTGTGCAAGGTGTATTGTATGAAGGTACGAGTGCTGGGAAAATAACTGAGTGTCCTCTAAATTCTGCCAAAATGTTACCTTTCCTTCTCACCCAAATTCTTATGTAGCTTACTAGCTTGTATGCGCTAATGTGCTGTGAAAAATACTTCTAGACCAAATATGTTACCAAGTTATCCATTAAGTCCTCCCTATTCTTGCTTCGGGGAATCGATCAATATTGACAACAACAGATTGCGAAAGTAACGCAGTGCTATATGTTTACACTTAAGAAATAGAACACATTTAAGGAAGAAATGAAATAGAACTCATTGCTCCGTCTACCATTTCGTGCAGCTATAGTGAATGACAGTTTTCGCCATGAAAAGTGATGCCAGGAAGAAATAAAAAAAGGCAATGAAATGTGCGTGTGAATTCCATGGCTTTCTCGGCGAAACACGCCGTCTAAAATAGTGGTTACCAAATAGATCTTGTAAACTTCTAAATTTTAAGTATGCTTGTGAGGGCTCACCTCAGTGATTCGAGGGTACGATGCAAGCTTGCCTTTTTTGCATAGACGCCTAAAACCATGTCGTTCATTATAGATCGCATTCTATTTTATTTAGACCTTTTTTCATTTCCTTTCTTATATTCAGCTCAATATGATGCTACAAAGATATGAAACAAAGAAGGAGATTGAGGTTCAAAACAATTAGGCGCAAATTTTCAGGTTCATTCGAGCCAAGCCTTTCACTCCAGTATGATTAGAATGGTCGATATATTCCAACTTCGTCACCGATATTCATAGTGGACGTGTTTCTTGCGAAAAGTCTAACCAATCAAAAAGAGCCCCTGTGAACAAAAATAAATTTCCAGTTTATTTTCTGGTCTTTGGTGTCTTCACGCATAATTTTAATTTTTTTTAGCGATAGTCATACTCGAGCCCGAGTAAGTTGTCATTGACAAAACTGTTTCTGCTTCAGCCTAGCGAAATGAATCCTTTTTGGTGTTAACTACATAATTAGCATGTTAAACTATGCGAGTTAGCGAGAGAGCCACCACTTGCAACCTGCGTTCGGTTCTGCTGCAACCACACCTATAATTCTCTAAGCAGATTCATCATGCATGGGAATTTTGTGCTGTGCCCTTTTTCATTCCGTTAATGTTATTTGCGTTTTACGGCTTGATTTCTGCTGACTTTCCTCAAGTTGGGGGTGCTGTAACAGTTTTTACAAACAAATATACATTTTTAAATCATGTTCTGGTTATTGGTTTTCTCACCCACAACAATTATTTATTCTTCAGAGGGATGGTCACATCAAATCTGGAGTAAGTTATCATTGGCGAAAGTGTTTCTACTTAAACTGCCGAAATAAATCATCTTTGGCGATTATAAGTACATAATTTACATGTATAAGTGAGCGAGTTAGTGAGCCAGCCATAACTGGCAACCTGCGATTGCTTCTGCTGTGACCACACCTACCATATTCTCTAAGCAGATGCATTGTGCATGTGAATTCTTTGTTGTGTCATTTTAATTGTGTTAATGTGATTTGCGCTTTAGAGCTTAATTTCTGCTTACTTTTGTCAAGGTGGTGGTGCTGTATCAGTCCACAGTGTTGTGGCCCACGTTCCCTATGCACTGTATGTGCCGACGAATAAACAACGGATATACAAAACCCGAGTCGTTGTGATTGTTTGATACAATGAAAGAATGGGGACGAATTTTCATATAGATTGTCTTTTCGCAAACGCCTATGTGCATAAGCCGTATTGTCAGGCACGTCATTACCGTTCGTTAATATGCAAACTGCACTTATGAACGATAGCTTATACATTAATGATACACCAGTGGTACGGCATTCTCTTTCACTATTTTTGTGCCGGGGTAGACATACACACACAAAAAATGAGATGACTACATCCCACGTAAGCTGCGTAGATGAGAGATAAAAAAATGTCTAGGCCTTCGCGCAACGCGTACCACACTCACAGCGAAAGTTAGACAGACAGAGAGAGAGAGAGAGAACACAACTTTATTGTACTCAGACTTAAGGAGGTAGGTGATCCGCCAAGCTAAATGTGGTGGCTACCTCATCTTCTCTGCTGGATCAAGCTGCCGGGTGGGGGCAATACCATAGTGGGTGCCACGTGAGTGTACTTGAAGTAGTTGCCCCGAGAGCGCTTAAAAAGCTGTATAGAAAGACCGACGTTCTAGCTTTTCTGTCACTAAGATGATTGGCCTTTTATACCCTTCCTTAAGCCCTCTAGAGGCGGCTATATACTTAATATGCAAACTGCACTTATGATGGCGCCCTTGTAGTATATAGGCAAGACTATATACTACAAGGGCGTGGCACCCAGTACGCTACAAAAAATATTTTTTGTGAAGTAGGGAGGCACCCAATACGCCTATACCCGTCATTATTCGAAGAAGCATGGTACCCGCTACACACCAGCAAAGAATTATGTGCTCTTTGTTGTGCTAAGGCTGACGACAAGGAAGAACTGTGTCTGTGCCTTTTGTAATGGGTTGGAAGCAATGGACGACCTGCTCATCACGTAATTCACACTGTGACACCTTGTTGTTTCATCATCATAATCATCATCAGCCTGACTACGTCCACTGCAGGATAAGGCCTCTCCCATGTTCCGCCAGTTAACCCGGTCCTGTGCTTGCTGCTGCCAATTTATACCCGCAAACTTATTAATCTCATCTGCCCACCTAACCTTCTGTCTCCCCCTAACCCGCTTCCCTTCTCTGGGAATCCAGTTAGTTACCCTTAATGACCAGCGGTTATCCTGTCTACGCGCTACATGCCTTGTTGTTTATTTATCTTCTAAAACGCTTTATAACGCATGGTAAAACGTCTGTTTCCCTGTCATGAAGTGTGCACAAGGTATGTTTCTGATGTCCTTTCAAGCACTGGTCTGAATCTGTGGTAGAATACTGGGCTGCCGTGGAGGATTCGAGATCGAAAGCCATTCTAGCTTGGGTATTTTTCATTTACTTTGTTTGTTTGTTTTCATTTCATTGTGATAGGGATTACGGACACTTGCGGTGGCGAAGAACTAAGGCGGCAGAAACGGCTCTTGGGATCTAGTAACAACCATCACTGTAAAAAAGCAAAGAAGGACGACCGTATTTGCCAGACGTGACTCCGGTTGACTAACCATTGGTGGGCGAATCCGAAAGAGGATTAGAACTATGACTGAGAGAAAGCAGGAAATGTGCAGTGAAAGCGAGCACACGTGCAGGATGGCACCACTTCGAACAAGAGAACACGGTAATGGTGGTGGTGATAATTGCAGCTTTATTTTTGCCCTTTACAATTAATTTTTATAGAGGAAGAAAAGTTTGCAACGTGTAGGAGACATAGGCAATAATCACGAAAGGTGCAATGAAGTTTGTGAGTTAGGTACATCTAATTACGTAAATTATCTCCCGAATACACGCTTTGCAAGAAACTCTAAGGAAACTTTCCTGCAAGCATAGTTTATTTAACCGGACACCATCATTCATAGATTGTTTTCCTCTCTCACTCTGCTTTCGCCACTCTCACTTCCAGTGAAAGTGCGTCACCACAATGACAGGTTTCGCGGTCATCATGCGTGGCCTGACGGGCAAAGATGAGACGGGACAATCTAATAATATTTTTAGAGAGAAAGAAAACGATAAAGAAGCACTTGTGGTCTTCGCGTACATTCACTTGAATTAGGAGCGACCAAAGCACATATGAAAAAGAAAGAAAGCCAGCGTGTGAACGAGAGTGCTTGGTTAAAAAAATCATCCTTGCAGGTTTTCGCAAACCATGTATTTTGAAAATTTGTGTGTCCATCCTATATCTCTCGGGTATTTGTTCATTTTGTTACTTGGCTGCTATATCCTGTTTCACTCCTTCCTGCCAAGCATCGAACGAAAGACGATGGTCATTCAGCTAGCCAGTGTTCCATGAACTTATCATGTCCGCGAAACGTTGACTATCTGAATCAGCGCCTTCTTTCTTTGAACGTGCCATCATTCGGTAAACGGCCTGTCAGCTTCACAAACTGCTTGCTTCGCACTGCAGAGTGACGACCGCGTTACGTTCCCTCTTCCTTCAATGTACTTCAGCCACCCGTGTGAATTCAACATCAGGAAAGATGACGTGCCCTTAAGGGTTATCGTGTTTATGCAAACACGGGGCCAAATGTATATCAACAAGATTTCGTTCACTACACTTAAGGCTCACAGGCGGTTAAAATATCACATACACAAAATACCCCAACTTGATGAAGCAGCGCTCATAAAGAAAACACCTTCACACGATCATGAAACATGACGCACACATGCGCTGACACTCGGTTTTTTGCGCATGTCCTCAAATTTTATGTTTATGTAAACAACATTCTTCCCAAGCACCCTGCTTCACTGGAATTGTGTTTCAATAATAGCCCCTCAGTATTTAAGAAGCAATCATTATACGTGTCTTGAGTGTGCAGAAAAAAGAACACGTATTCGATGATCATGATTCAATATAATAAACAACATTTCTTATAAGCTCATGCCAAGCAAGGTGAGGGATGCTTATTTACATTTTATTACTTAGCCTTTATAATTATGCTTTATAGAATGATTTACTAATTAAAAAATCGAATTGAACCCCATTTTTCTAAGCATCGTTCTTGTTGCAAAAAATAGAAAATTTATTTAGTTTTATCTGATAATAAACGATCTTGAGCATATAGCATGCGCTGCCAGCACCAGCTGCAGAGTATTGCTCGAAATGCATACCTCAAGCTAGGTAAGTGGCGCGGTGTGTTGTGTCTTCTCACGTCTATACAGGCAGCTAAACAACTGAACAAAACAACGAGGACATTATGTAGCGAAAATTGCAAACCGGCATATTTCCGAACCCTTAGCTGTACACTCAATGGCACCCGGAAAGATTTTAACCTCAGATGTGCGCACTGTAAAAGCACTTCAGGTTTAGGACACATGGTCTGTATATTCCCTTCCTACAAGCATCCAAGCAGAAACGTAGAATCCTGCGAGGTCTTGTTACGCAGCCACGACGAGAAAGAACAATGTAAGGTCATCGGTCTCACCCCGACCACCGTCCTGTCCCATGGAATTCCGGTTGACGGCTAGGAGATAAAAGGGGGCAAAGGCCAAAGCCCCCTCCCTCCTCATGCTAAGCGGGTGCAAATAAATGTTATTTATCTGTCTCTCTTTTGTAAACACACTCCTGGTCGCCAAGGGCTCCTAAAATGTAAGTAATCTGAACGCTTATTAGAGGACGATGTTTTTCAGCCCTCTGAAATATTAAGGCAAAGAATTACGCAGCATTCATTTTAAACATGGAGTGAATTTCGTGTGTGTGCCCCTTTCTCCGGTGCAAACCGAGAAAGCCGGCTCTCGTATGTGGCTGCCGAGAATGAGACTCCGACTGGTTGTATGCAGTTCGTTTATTCACCACGCGCATTCGGCGCGCTCCGGAATTCGTCTCTTCCCCAACGCTCCCCGCTCGTCTGCTTTAAAACACTGCTGCACGGGGTCTTCATAAGTTCGTGCACGGTGTTCTCGAGCAAAGGTCGCGTCCAACGGTTCCGGCACAATACTCAAATGCCTCCAGCTGTCGAGGTCTGCAACGCCATAGTCGTCAGGCCATTTCAGCGCAGCAGAGTCGTAGTCCGTGTCGAGCACTTGAAGTCGTAAATTGGAGCCTCGAGCTCGTTGTGTAGACGCTCGCTTCCGTAACTGTCAGAGCACCCGCAATGGCCCGTGCCCACCGCCCGGTCGTACAGTCCGCTGACAGAGATGCTCCGGCCCACATCACCACGCGTTCTTGAAGGAGCGCTTCCCGGAAAACACTGCCGTATCCAGTCGATGTAGGTGCTGAGCACCGGCATTTGCCGGCACCTCGTTTTTGTTTATCCGAGCCGCCGGCGCTGCGTCGCTTCGCCCGATACACAGGAAAGTATGCTCGCCTGTTACGCATACGCAAAGCGCTGTAGTCGGACTCCTCACCTGGGACCATCTCGGCCGTGATATTCTCATCTTCGGGTTTACAATGAAGGTAGCGTAGCTAGATAGTCTACACGATCTTCAATCTTTATTATCCTCCGTGGTTTTTTAGCATTTACTTCTTTTTTGTTCGTCGCTGAGAAGCGCGAATGCAGGCGGGCGTCTCTAACACTGAACATCACGAGTTTGCAGCACTTGTACCATACAAGTCGGAAAAATTTTCATCGTTTATCTAGAAGCAAAACATAAAGAAAACATTCCCTCGTGGGCATTTTCGCTCAAGCTCGAGATTCGCACGAACGATGGGATAAAGGGACTCAATTACTACCAATAGCACTTTTCACGCCTCCGTGTAAAATAGGCAAGTAGGAGACAGAATAAACGACCCATACACAAATCGAAAGCGACGTATATGGATTTTGTTTTAGGTATAACGACTGCTATGAGCAATCGCGCGTGATGACCGAGTGATGCCGTTGCAAGTATGTTGAATAAACGTAATGTTGACTTTGATGTCACTCTTCAAGTCGAAAACCCCGCAGTGGTGGTCTTGTTGCTAAGGTACTCGGCTGCTGACGCGCAAGTTGCGGGATGGAATCCCGGCGGCGGCGGCGGCTGCATTTCCTATGGAGGCAGAAATGTTGTAGGCCCGTGTGCTCAGAATTGGGTGCACGTTGAAGAACCCCAGGTGGTACAAATTTTCAGAGCCCTCCACTACGGCGTCTCTCATATTCATGGGGTGGTTTTGGGACGTTAAATCCCACATATGATCATCTTCAATTCAAAATTACGCCCATTCAACACGAACTGCTGGCAATTCACGTCTGTGGAAGAGTGCACGGTTAAGGTGCTCGGCAGTTGACTTGAAGGTTGCGGTTCTGAACCCGGCCGCAGAAGTCGCATTTTGATGGAGGCGGAATGCTTAAGGTTCCTTGAACTGTGCGTTGTCAGTGAACGTTAAAGAGCAGCAGAAGCTCAAAATTTCCGGAGACCTTCACTACAAGACGTCCCTCATAAAGATATCGTGGTTATTTTCCTTAGAGAGAGAGAGAGAGAGAAAAAGATGCAAGGAAAGGCAGGGAGGTTAACCAGACGTAGAGCTCCAGATATTACTATGAACTAAGGCCGCTGGAAACGAACCTGTGAGCATTACATAGCCCTCAATTTACGCGTTTCAATCCAGGGGCACTGCAAATATTTGTTTTCAGAGCTAAATAAATTCGCCTGGTGAACTCTACATGAGCACGCATAACTCTGAAAGACGCATTCGTGGACGACTGCAAGGTGATTTTGTCATCTTCTGTAAATAACCAGTGAGAGGGAACAAAGACGGACGGAAAAAATGTCCTTTCTTTCGCCCATCCCTTTCCTTCCGCGCTGTTTATTCATTCATTGTGAAGGCGCATTCATATTCACAGTTAACTTTGTGATTTTGACAACCTGGTGCTACTCGATGTGTGCTTAAACTAAAGTGCATTTTTGCCCCGTCGAAAGGTGGTCGCTGTGACCTCGAATAGATTACACGCCCACATGTTTAGTCGTCCATCGCAATAATGACATCCCTCCTTCAGACTCTCATTCTCAATCCCTTTAATTAATCTGTACTGAGCAATGAGTCCTTGCTACGTGCTGAGCGGTGGAATGTGACTGCATGCGAACGCTCGGCTGGCTTGCTTATGCGGCGTCGGGGAACAGGTGAACATTAGTTTGCCGCACAACCTCAATGCACAACCTCAACAAAATGGGGAATTTGAAAGCTCACCAATTTTTTTAATACATGCGGCTGCACTTCTTGGTTTCTTCTACGATTACGCACCCTGTACGATTCTCCTACTCTTTTTTGTCAACTGTTGGTCGGCGTAGCATTCACGGGTTGCCCTACAGCTGCCAGGTTAAAAAGGCTGACTCACCTATGATGTATTCATGGTAGGTTTGAAAAGCCTGTTGGTCACTTTGTTTGCAAAAGTGCAACATTTTAATAAAGAGCTGACATAAAATTGCCACGCTGTTCTTTTTAATTTCGCTAATTATTCGTACACGTCACCACAACGACCCTACTAAACCATAACTTTATTGTTTTCTTTGTCTTTTTTTTTCGTATGAGTCACACGTCTACCACATGTAATACGTAGGATTTACGAATATAACGTGTGTGAACAATTCGTCGAGGAATTCCGAGTGGCTAACGTTGTAAACCTGCTGCTTCAATATGGCCGATCCTTGTTCAAAAGATGTTCATGAACTTAATGAACATATGTCCTGCTTCTTGTACTATAACTTCGCGGGTTTTTTAAACATTATTTAGGCAATTTCTCACAGTGCGGTGCTTTTCGCGACTCTCCCGATTCCGACTTTCAAACCTACAAAAAGTGCAAGTAACATTATCTGACTTGTTCAAACTCCTCATGCGTGCTAGATAGAGACTCTACAGCAATACGAGAAAAAATTACTGTGAGTTTAGAAAAAAGTGGTTAACAATTTAGAGTACTTGTTATTTTACTATGGGAGAACATATAGCTTTCCCGTGGAGCTCCTACTTGATGAGGCCATGTCGACAAAAATTAATAGCACAGTGATTGCACTCCCGAGCGTAGTGCCTTTTATAGCCTTACTATCACTAATAGCTCTCCAAGTTTCCACATGCTTGGTTAGTTCTAATTAATGAAATAAAGTGTGTTTTGAAACAGTGAGTAACGATTCAGAGCACTAGGTGCTCTAATATGGGAGAGCGTTACGCCGTCCCGTAGGCTACAGAGTCCCGCAAAGAGAGCCGCGAAAACAGGAACGATGGGTACCTCTGAACTGTCAGGAATTACGTCCACAATGTATGCGTTATTGACCTGTCGTGAGAGAATTCTGAAGCGCAGTTGCACCAATGTGACCTTCCTTATATCAAACCGAATGGAAACCCATTCATTGCATGCGATAGGATGCGCTTCGTTCGGCGATTGCACGGGGAGCTGCGTATATTGCGGAATGCGCGTGCTTTTTTAGTTCCCATGGAATCCGGAGGCATCGTTTTCCATCTGATGCTCCTTGTTTTCTGTCATTGTGCCACAAATAGCCTGTTACATTCTCTTCGCCAGTTGCTCAAAGCGAAACAAGAACAGATCAAAGCTTTCTGCCATCCTGCTGAGCACCTGTGTCGAACGCGTTCCTCAGCATTCGCGAAATATTGCATCATACATGTGCATCTCGGCAGAAGGAGGACATGACCGCATAGACGTTTTTTTTTCTCCCATATCTCATTCTTTTAAATGCGAAGCATTTCTTAGCGAACTTCGGCGACGTTGAGCATATCTATCTATCTATCTATCTATCTATCTATCTATCTATCTATCTATCTATCTATCTATCTATCTATCTATCTATCTATCTATCTATCTATCTATCTATCTATCTATCTATCTATCTAGCCGCCTACGACTTTTAGCTTTCCTGGCCGTTTGAATAATGGTATCGATAGAAAACTTGGTATAGCATAACATGACTGTATGAGGAACATATTTCGCTAGTAATAACGAGAAAATCATGACATGTATGTCATGAATGTGAGGATTTACATGTCATGGTCCTGCAGTTCTTGCGGTGGTTTCGTTCACATCGCATGTTGCAAAACTGGTATGGTATGATATAATTGCAAGGCGAACACAAGCGATAAACCCTAAAAGTAAAATCAGGACATGCGTATCATGTAACAACATGACTACATGCCACGCTTATGATGCACACGCGGCCGTTTCGCTAGCGTCACTTATACCAAATTTGGTATTACAGTAAGTGATAGGATGACGAAGTATGTGAGTGGTCCAAACACGATAATCACGAGATGCGTGTCATGTAACAACATGACTACATGCCACGCTCATGATGCGCTGGCAGCCGTTTCGCTAGCCTAACTTATAATAAATTGGGTATTACGGGACGTGAGTGGATGACGAAGGTATGATACTGGTGCAAACATGATAAACATGAGATGCGCGTCATGTAACAACAAGACTACATGCTATGCTCATGATGTGCTCGCGGCCGTTTCGCTAGCGTAACATATACCAAATTTGGTATTACAGTACGTGAATGGATGACCAAAGTATGTGACTGCTGCAAACATGATAATCAGGAGATGCGTGTCCTGTAACAACACGACTAAATGCCACACTGATGATGCACTCGCGGCTGTTTCGCAAGCTTCACATATGCCAAATTAGTTATCACGTGACGCCAATGGATGACGAAGGTTTGTTATTGGTGCAAACATGATAATCATGAGATGCACGCCAAGTGAGAACATGACTACATGCCACAGTCAAGGTGCCAATACATTTCGACGTGACGCGGTGCGGGTGCTCGCCGGCGTTCATTTTGTAGCGTCACGCCGGCGTTGCCTTGCCAGGCGCCGGTCCTGCCATGAACTCGCAGGCGCGCGCCCTGCGGCGTTGCTTTGACGCATGCGCGTTTCAGCGCATCCGGCGTTCCTCCGTCACAAAAATGGCAGCATATCCACGGAGTGAATGATGGAGAGTGGGGCGAAGCATTCGTCCGTTCATGCGTCTGTCTGTGTGACCGTGCATGCGTCTGTTTGTGCGCCCGTCCCTGCGTTCTTTCGTGCATCCGCCCCTGCGTCCGTTCATGCGTCCGTCCATGCATCTGTTTGTGTGTCCGTTCGTTCATCTATTCAACACTCCAAGTCCCACCATCTCGCATCTTTTTATCATATATTCCCCATATAGAAGCACCGCCACCCAGCGGACATTCCAAGGACTAAACGAGAGGTGGCACACGCACACTTTCTTACGGCCTGCGCTTTGGGTCCACTTCCCACCTTTAACCACCTCGAGTTCATGGTATATTCTAGTCCACTGTATTCATGGCACTGCGACCAAACGCTCGCTAAACGTTTCGAAAACCAAGGAGGTTACGCCCAGCGAGTATAACGTAGCAACCTTTCCCTGTCAGATAGGGCTCAATTTACATGCCAATGGCTGCTAATGAGAAATGAGAGACAGGAGAATTCGGCTTTTACTTTCTTACAGCTTGCGCTTCGTATCTACTTCTCAATTTTAACCACCTTGAGTTCATTCATGGTATATACAAGTTCATTGTATTCATGGCACTGCGGCTCAACGCTCGCTAAACCTTTATAAAGCTAAGGAGGTTACACCCAGCGAGTATAATGTAGCATCCCTTTCTTGTCCGATATTGCTCAATGTACATGCCAATGGCTGCTAATGGGGATCGCAGCGTGCGCGTTGACTAAAAGCCGAATGCTCATGTCTCTCATTCCCCATTAGCAGCCATTGGCATGTACATTGAGCACTATTTTTTATTGTTAAACAACGCACAGAAGAAATCTCTCACTGGCACCACCTTGGAGGTCAAGTGTTATACCTATTTCGGGTATGTGCCACTGGTGGTTACATACGAGGGACGCCCAAGCCACGCCATAAGGAGCTTAGCGTCTCACGTCGTCGTTAGCGTCTCACGGCGTCCTTGGGCTGGCGGACGTAGTCGTCCCCGAGGGGACTAGTCCCGAAGACGTCGTTGACACGACGTCTTCAATAGTAGGAATCGAAGAAGTGTACTGCGTTCAGCACTTTGGAGGCCGGAACTACCAAGTTACCGTCAACAGTGAGGCCGCACTGGCCCAAATCGTAGACGCGTCGCACCTTATCATCCGAGGAGAGCGCGTCGCCATCGTACCCCTGGGACCCCAAGTGACCCAAGTGACCGTCCTGTTCCTGCCGTGCCGCGTACCCAGCGAAGTCCTCGCACAAGCACTCTCTCCCTACGGGAAGGTGCTGCACATCACCAGAGGACTCATGGGATCGCGCCCAACCGTTACCACTGGGACGCGATACGTCCGCATGGAAATGAAGGCTTCGTCACCGGTGCCCAACTACCTCAAGGTCGCGGGCCATCGAGTGACCTGTGACTATAAAGGCATCCAGCGAGTGTGTCGTCGATGTGGAGACAGTGGGCACTTCCGCATGAACTGCACAGCTCCGTTTTGTGGAAGGTGCGGCGTTTATGGCCACGAGGGGAAAGGCTGCTCGCTGCCGTGTCGCCGTTGTGGGGACCCGCATGCCACCGTGGCCTGCACCATCAGGCCGTCGTATTCCGAGGCGGCATCCAAGGATTTCCCTCCACTTCAACCAGGAACGCCATCTAAGAACAAGTGCGACGATTCGTCGGCGCGAGCCGTGGTGGCCGACCACGACCAGGGTGTGCCAATCGCGGTGCTGCACCAGACGCCCACTGCGTTCCCAACGATTCCGGACCTGGTAATCCCTCCAGGTACTGAAAACTTAACTTCCCCGCGTCCCGTGGCCATTTCTGAGGAATCGCAGGCCAAGCCCTCGTCAGACGAAGCGCCTCGTGAGGACGGCGTCTCGGATGGGAATATTGCATCTGAGGCTCCTCGCGTTGCTGCTCTGTCGACAAGTTCAGGTGTCATCGAGGAGTCTACATCTCAAGACGACGACGCCTGCAACTACGAGGACTCCAACAGCACCGCGAGTGAGGCGCCCCTACAAATTGACGAAGACACCAGCCCCAGTGACATAAGCCAGGACAGTGGAGACGTCTTTGCACCATCCTCGCTCAAACACCCGGACACCAAACGCCCCCGGATAACTACTCGTGACTTAGAAGCCCCCACCAGAGACAGAAGTCCCCTGCGGACTTTGACGCGATCCCGGAAGCCTCGAGCCTCCGGTGGATCGCCTGGCCGGAAAAAATGACTCAGCCACTTGCGGGGCATTGGCTCCCGCACCTGATAAAGGTACCCCTACATTTGCGTGATCCTATACTATGTTTTCATTTTCCCCATGGCTCTTACTCTAAAAGTTATTACTTTTAACGTTCAAGGTTTCCGAAATCCACAAAAACAGGCTGAGGTATCGGCTTTTGCACGTTCAGTGCACTGTGACTTGCTGTTCGTGCATGAAAAAAATTTTTTCAAGCTTTCTGATGTACTCGCTTTCAAGCGCGCGTTCAATTTTGATTGTTTCTTTTCGTACGCCAGCACGCATTCGACTGGCGTCGGAGTTATTTTTAACCGAGGTCTTTTACGTGACCATCATGTTTCCTTCGATGCCTTCGGACGCGTGCTGGCGTTCGACTGCACTTTTTTTTCGTTACGAATGAGATTTGTTGCCGTGTATGCCCCAGCGGCACGCGAGAACTCAAACGCGTTCTTCGAATCTCTTGATGCGTTCCTTTTAAATTCCCGACATGTGGTACTTTTAGGGGATTTCAATTGTGTCTTAGATTCACACGGAGACGTTCGAGGTCCGGGTCGCGGCCGGTCAAACTGGAATGCCAGAGAACTCGAACGTCTAGTGCAGCAATTGGCATTGAGTGACATTCATCAAATTGTGCATGGCAGTAATTATGCCTATACTTGGCGTCGAGCAGCGTCGAGCAGCCGAATCGATCGCGTGTATGCATCCCCCAGTCTCATTACCTACGTTCACGACACCGGGGTAATGTCATCGCCACCGACACCGGTGTACATTAGCGACCATCGGCCGGTTATGTTATCTCTCCGCCTGCCAGCGGGGACGCCAACGGTTCACAGACCATGGCGTCTCGATTGCCGCGTCCTCCAGGACTCTCAGGCTACGGAGAAATTATCCTGAGCGTTACGCGCATCGCTTATTGGGGCCGATGTAGGTGATTGGGATGGCCTCAAAGAACAGTGGCGGCATCATTGCAGTGCGTCGGGCAGAGGACTTTGCACCCGTATGTCGAAAGATGCGTCATTGTTAATCCAGAAGATACGCATTGCCAATCGAGATCCCAGTCCTTCCACTGTAATGCGGGCATGGCTACAGGAGCTCGTTGAACGGTACCAGCGTATTATGTGCGCTTCTTCACTCTCGGCTGCAGCTTGGAGCTGTAGACGTGCACCCTGTGCGCACCCTGAGGTGCTAAGGTATGCACGCAGAGCTCTGCTTCGTCCACCAGGCTCGCCTGCCCATTCGCTGAACTCTATCACCCCAGCTGCTGCGGGTATGCGCGACTTTCAGGAATTCACCCAACACTTTGAGTCAATAGCTAAATCTGGTGCTAATGTCTGTTACCCAGGATCCGTTTCTTCGCATCCTCTACTAACAGATTTACCTCATGATTCCAACATGTCAAATGACGTCCTCCTATCACCGCCATCCGATGACGAAATCAAAGGCGCATTAGACGCAATGAAAAAGGGATCGGCCCCAGGGCCTGACGGACTCCCTGCAGAGTTTTATCTACAGTTCTGGCCTATCATTGGTCCAACTATGTCACGCGTCATTCGCAAGTGTTTCCAAGATATTACACTTTCAACTTCTTTCCACAAAGGCCGTATAACGCTAGTTCCCAAGAAAGACCCAATGTCCACGCGACCAGAAGATTGGCGCCCTATTACCCTGCTCAATGTAGATTACAAGCACTTGGCTAACATTTTGGTGCGCCGAATCAGTCCATTTCTTGCAACATTAACCGCTCCCCACCAGGTCTGTTCTGTTCCGGGCAGATAAATACACACCCATACGTGGTTAACGCGTGACATCATTCAATACACCATTAGCCGATGTGTGCAAGGACTGTTGGTTTCATTAGATCAAGAGAAAGCTTTCGATTTCATAGAACATGGCTACATACTAAATGTTTTACATGCATACGGATTCCCGGATAAGTTAATTGACCTTATCAACGCGATGTACACTAATTTAGAAAGTACCCTTTACTTGGATTCCCGTGAGAGTCACGCATTTAGAGTCACGCGTGGGGTCCGTCAAGGGTGTCCCCTCTCCCCAGTGTTATTTATCTTTGCATTAGAGCCCTTCTTAAGGGCCGTTGAACATAACCCGCAGATTCGTGGCTTACCTCTACCCGGTAACTCTCAAGTAAAAGTCGCTGCATATGCAGATGATATCACTCTATATGTACATAATGAACAGTCGCTGCAGCATGCTCTTGATACATTCTATGATTTCGGTATTATCTCCGGTGCAAGGTTAAACTTTTCTAAAAGTCAGTATTTTTTCATTGGCAACCCCAGCGGTCGTATCAACATCACGTCGCCTTTACAGTGGTCTCCTGAGATTTCAATACTCGGAGTTACTTTCACTGTATTTGGTATACAGGATAGCATCTGGTCATCCATTGTACAATGTCTTCTAAATGATATCAAAGCAGCCAGGTACTTCGAATTCCCCCTCTTGGAACGCCGGTACTTAACTCAAACGGTGTACCTAGGAAAATTTTGGTACCTTTGCCATTTTGTTAAACCACCGCTCCACATCTGCAGGAAAGTGCAAAGCTGCATCAGTTCATTTTTTTGGTCTGGTGGCACAGAATTGTTATCGCGTCCAGCGTTAGCTCGACCGCGAGATCAAGGCGGTTTTGCATTCCCCGACGTTTCCGTCACGGCTTCTACATTGTGCCTCCGCACTCTATTGCGAATACTAAGCAATGATGACATGCCTGCTCAGACACTGGCTCGTTACCATCTGGGGCCATCACTACGTGTCTTCTTGCCGGATAGCCAAATAAACAAAGGTCCCCAATCAACTGAATTACCATCTTTGTATGGAGCCCTTCTGGCATTTCACCGACGTTTGGAAGCTACGTGCCCAGAGATAGAGGTGGCCGATTCTAAAGTAGTGGACACAATGGCCGCCCTTCTACGGCCCTTGGTGCCCCAGCATCGTCAATCTGTATTGAACCGCGCTTGGAAACCAATAACTGCCGCAGTGTTGCCAGGGCATCTCAGAGACTTTGTCTGGAGGTTGGGCTGGGGCTTGCTCCCCACGCGAGATCGGTTGCAGCGATGGCAGGTGGTTCGCACTTCCACTTGCCCCAACTGCGCCATGGTAGAGACCAATCGACATGCGACGTTTGAATGTGTGGTTTCCCGCCTTTTTTGGCGTGCGGTTAATGCTGGTTTTCGGGGACAGGGTGTGCGAACTTTCGTGTCCAACGGCCGATTTCCGCGTAGCCGCTTCTCCGCTCTCTTAATAGTTGCGGGGCTGTTCAGCCTTTGGAGAAACCGATGTGAGGCCGTAGCTGCCAATTGCCGCCGGCGTGCTTTGTGGCCGATACTGGGGAGATTGAGACGAGAGATCCTCGCGTTCCTCTCAGAAGAGCTTTTCTTCCTCGGGGAGCAAGAGTTTCTGCGGCATTGGTCGTGCCCTTTCGTCAAGGTGGAACACGAAAGGATACAACTCATTTTTCGACCGACTTGGTGCTAATCAGCGCCCGTTGAGTTGTTGTATATGATTTCATTTGTTACAAATTGTGTTTCATTTGGATCTATTGTATCGTTATACCCTTGTATCGTTATATCACATTGAAGTTTTGTGTACATGAGCCAACATAATCATGTATATTAGAGCAAATGTCTTCACTGTAACGTAGTGATGTTAGTCGTGAAATATAGATGTGCAGAAGTGTATGTGCCCTGTTACTGGAATGGTATGAAGCCTTTGTGTTCTGTACATGCTGTAAATAAACTTTTTCTAAACAAGGAGCTTCACCCCTAAATAGAGAGAGACGCAGTGTTGTCTGGATAACGCATCGGCGCGAAATGCAGCATGTCGAATTTTGCGCCGGTTGCCGTCAGGCCGCGACGACGGACGCTGGTCACGCCAGGCGTCAGAATATAAAGTGCTCGCGTTTTGCCAACGTAACGTCGCCATGCCGAGCGTGCGCTCGCATTAACGCTACATTGCAGTAAATTGGGCCTTTCAGGATGCGCTCGCTGCCGTTTTGCTAGCTCCACATATACCAAATTTGGTGTTACGTGACGTCAATAAATGACGAAATGTATGACTGGTGCAAACATGATAATCCTGACACGCGTGTCATGTACGAACATGACAACATATCAGGCTCATGGCGTGCTCGTGGCCGTTTCGCTAGCTCCACATATGCTAAATTTGGTATCACGTGACGTGAATAGATGATGAGGTGAACGACACGTCCAAACATGATAATCGTGAAACGATGTGATGCACGGCATCATTTACCTCCACCTCGTAATCTTGTGCTTATTTTAAAGTGGCATATCAAGATTTCCTATTCGTGCTTCGCATATCATCGATTCCCACTGTACGTTGGATCTACCAAGTTTTTCAAGAGATACTGCTGCTAGGCGCATAACTTCGGCATCGGTGATTTTAGCGGGATCATCAGATGGCGAGAGAGTGAACAAGAAGGAACAAAAATAACTGGAAGGAAATAGAAAATGGCCAGAGATCATGTCATGACACAAGCCGTTTCGAAACGGATGTGGGTATACACCCATACTCGTCCTATTTTTAGGAACTAGTAGGATTTTTGCGCGAATGGTAACTGAACGTAGAACATCATCCAACTAAAGAACCGATGTCCGTAAAGACAGTTTTGTGTCGAGTGGCATCCATGGTCTCGCCAATAACACTTTACGTCAAAGCCGCAATGACGTTGATTTTCGGCCTTAGCGATTACCAACGGGTGCATGAAAAAGTATGTACTAGGAAACCAGTGCACGTGTGGTACATATGTAATCGATAATATTCATTTCTTGAATTCACTAGCGGCATGCCTGCTGCTTTTTTGTTGTCCTGTATATGCGTCGTAACCGACGTATACGGTCTCAGGTGTGTCATTTCGACTGCTGCGCCTGAAGCGGGAAGATAGCGTAGCAGCCCTTCTGCGGAATTCTTTGCAGCCCACTTCTAACATGCTTTTTATATTGTCCAAAAGTTACAGTTGAAGACGCGTCAATGATTTTGTCGTTCGTTGTCATTTTTTCCTACTGGCATTTGCGAGATTCACGTTCTTCAATAAAGAACGCGTTTTTGGAAGTTGTTCCAGTAGCTTTTCTTCGTACTGTGGACGGAATCTTTCAGAAGGTACAAAATTAAACGCACGTAAAAAATATTAAAGAAGTCACCCATTCTTTACAAAAATATTAGGCAAGTATTCATTTATCGTCAGTGCTATGAGTAACACTAGGTGACGCTACCAGATAAGCTCCCTACACGTACAAAGGCTCGGCGGTTTTAGCGCAATAGCGTTAAAAGCACCAGCTTCAAAAAAGGAGTGGCGCCGGCGTTGACATCATCCGGGCGCGAAAAATTCCAATAGATGCAATAACAAAATCATTACCTTTACCAACACGCCCAACTGGCAGTCATCCTAAACAAAATCATTGTTCAAGCCGGCATTCAACCCAGGCATAAGACATGACAGTCAGGGGTTCTACCTCAAAACTGCTCTTCAGCTTGAAACTGCTTTGCAAAGCGATATGCTAGGAGTCACGTTATCGGGAGTAACATGGTGCGGAAGAAGCCTACGATCGCACCAGGCGTTACACCATGAAAATAGCGTGATTAGTGCTTTACAGATTCCCACCCGTTACAAAGTGTTCCTCAATAATTTATAAACATCATCCTTCTGTGCCGCAGCATTAACAGAGCGTACACCTTACTAGGGGACCGTGTCGCTTCAATTACACGAAGAAGGTTTGAACAACGAGGACAGAGAAAGAACGACGCGCAATTCTCTACTAACAACAATTTCTTGCAGCAAGGTAATGTATATAGAAAGTCGAAGCCTGCCAACACTCGCGCAGTTTACATCCTCACTGTGTTTCTTTTGTGGTTGTTGTTTTCCCGTATAGCATTATGCAACACCAACTGGCCCAACATTTTTAAGGGCTGCGAAGAGGCTACTTTGCCAAATGGTGATCTGCAGCGTAAGTGGCACTTCGCAAATGCACGTGCTGTACGTATCAGGAAAGCTTACGACATCAAATTTCCTTTTTTCTCTGCACGGTTGATGTATCCACTGATGAGCAAATCACTTCAAGCTAATCACTTCACGGCCATGAGAACAGGGCCCGAAATACGAAGCTTGAGTCTTCTCTCAACTTGTGATGTTCGGGTGAATTTTTGTAAAATTTCAATATACCCGTTATATACCTGAATAGACGTTGAGTAGTATTTTTGAATAGGGTCGGATATAAACACAAGCACCATGCTGTGGCAGTAGGTTCGCATTAAATTCGCGAAAAGCGGTCTACTTTTCAAAATTCATTTTCGTTCATCCGAGAACTACAAAGTCAACCACACGTGCTTTCTCCAGCTCTTTTCTTGGCTTCGTGTTATTTTTCTGCGGACTAGTTACCGACAGAATGTGCTGCAACTTCCTGTGTTATCCTACCTATCTTACCATTCTTAAAAAAAAACACTATGTATGACTCCTGTTAGGTGATTTTGATTTGCCACGTATGAGACTCTTTTAAAGAGGCGTGTTAACTCTCCCGCGGATCATCCAACTAATAGAGAACAATGAAGCCCAAAAAGAGTTTACGTGCCTGTCTAAAGTGAATCATACATGTCCCATGACAGGAATCTAGAAGCGAGTGAAAGCTCTCTGTTTTTCCTTCTTTCTTTCTTATTTTTTTCAGAGTGCACTGTCATATAAAAGGATAAGATCTTGACTGCCTGGTAACAGTGTAAACTTATACAGCAAAAACAGAAGAAAAGCGGGTCGTAAAAAATACCTTTGCATGACGCTTCAAACTTCCTACGCGCTGAGAAGTTTTAAAAAAAGACGGGTCAAGAAAGATGGCAAGAGTTAAGAAAGTTGGTCGGAAATCTATAACAGACGCAGTAGTGAATAGCCAGTATTCTGATAAATGCGTGGTGATTTTCATGTGGTTGATGCGGTGTGTAGCGAAACTATTCATAGCTTAACGTGCTATAGATTTTGAATGCACGCGATGTTTGATGGGCATAGTCTCTTCAATGTCGATCAGGCTTTTGTTCCTCGTAGCTGTAATCGGAACGGCTCCCTGCTCTCCATAGTTAAGTACGATGTACTCGAAATTGTTGAAAAAATTTTTTCTTAACACACAGGCCCGTTTGGTTGCCGTGCTAGCTTAAACTCGTATGCAAGGCCACGATGACTATGGAGCTAATAAACGTAATCATTACTAGCATGATACTGATTGTCATCACATTAGTAGGGACTAATTACATTATTTCATTTAACATTTATTATTAACGCCACGGTAGTTAGCATGATTTAGTTAGCGGACGAACTAGCATGCTTTTCTTTGCCCCGCCACTGTGGTCTAGTGGCTAAGGTACTCGGCTGCTGACCCGCAGTTCGCGCGATCGAATCCCGGCTGCGGCGGCTGCATTTCCGATGGAGACTGAAATGATATAGGCCCATGTGCTTAGATTTGGGTACATGTTAAAGATCCTCAGGTGGCCTAATTTCCGGAGCCCTCTACTACGGCGTCTCTCATAATCATATGGTGGTTTTCGGACTTTAAACCCCATATATCAATCAAATCAATGCGCACTAAGATCACATAATACACAGCCCTCTAACAATCAGCTCACCAAAATGCAACCACTGTCGTCGCGTTCGAAACCACGTCTTTCGGGTCAACAGCGCAGCACCTTACTATTACCGGATTTTTGCAGGAAAAAATGAAATCGCTAGTATTCTTAAATATTGTTTGTCGAATGAAGTATTATTAGTCACGTAACATAATATATAGGTGCCGCCAACGTGCTCCATTTTTCTATTAAGTAGTTTTTCTTACCACTGTAAAGCGCATCTCCCACATCTTGCTATCAGTGCATAATATTGTTACGTTAGAGAAGCGATGCTGAATCGATGAGGCTGTAGACAAAGAATATTGTAACCAGCAGTTGTGGCATGACCGGTAAATGAGCGACCGAGCAGAGACAGCCCTCGGTCGCTGTCTTTAGTCGATGAATCGAGCACCATTCCTGACACTGACACCGACACTTGCGTCTTTTCCATTTCTCAATCGGCCTGCATTGGTGACGAGCAACGCCGTTATGCGTCTTTGCGTACTATAAAGTGTTTAGAAAAAAGTGGTCAACCATTTTGAGCACTTGGTGCTCTACCATGGAAGTACGTGAAGCCGTCACGTGGGCCTCACACTTGATGATGCCCTATTCGACAAAAATTACGGCGTGAGCCAAGAGGACAACAGCGTTCAGTGTAGGGGGGAAAATAATAGCCGTGTCGAACGCCCCGATTCACCGTCTTATGACCGGTTCTTTCACTCTTTCGTCCTCCATGATGGTGCCAAGATTTTACCCAGATGGAACAGCCCAGCTGCTTGGAATCCCAAAACACTTCCGCTCGGCCGTTTTCTTCTCGAACTTTACGACCTTACAACTGCCGGTCACCTTGGTCGGTCACGCACTCACGACCTGATTCACCGACGTTTTGTTTGATCAGGGCTTTCACGCTCTGTCACAAGATACGTCACGGCTCGTGAGAAATGTCAGCGCCGCAAAACACAATGAACGCTTCCCGCCGCACATCTTCAACCACCTGACATTTTGTCAGAACCGTCATTCTGCGTAGGCTTAGACTTACTCGGCCCTTTTCTGCTGTCTTCATCCTGCAGCAGATGGATAGCTGGGACCACAGACTATGCCACGCGCTACGCCACCACATCAGCTCTTCAACAAGCTGCGCCACAGCTGTCACCAACTTCCTCCTACACAACGTGAATTTGTAACATGGAGCTCCATGCCAGCTGCGCACAAACCGTGGCCGCACCTTTCTATAGAATGTCATAGCAGATATCCTGCAGTCATGTGAAACGAGGCACAAGCTCAGTATCTCGTACCACCCGCAGATAAATGGATTCGCGAAGATTCTGAATCGAACAATGCAGACATGTTTGCGAAGTATGTTTTTTTTTTCAACCACTCTGAGTGGGACCTTGCTTTACCATATGTGACGGTTGCAGATAATTCTTTGCGCCATGACACTGCCGCTACTCTCCGTTTTCTATACTGTTTAGCGGAGAGCCTGCACTACCCCTCGATACAGTCATGCCGTCTACCGCTGCATCGACCAACGAATATGCCCTTGAAGCTATCTGTCGGGCCGCCCATACAAGCGAAATCATCCTTATCTAGACTGATTTATCAGCACAAAAACGACGGAACTTCTAGAAAAGACACACACACACACACAGCGCTGTGTGTGTGTGTCTTTTCTAAAATTTCCGCCTTTTTTGTGCTGAAAAATCAGTCTAAATTATCTTGAACCAACTCGCCCAAACAACAGTTTTAGCGAAATCATCCGTACTAGCCTTCTGGCCCCCCAAAAGAACCAGCGTCGTTTGTACAATCAACGGCACCGAGTCGCGCACTTTTCGCTTGGTTCTTGGTCCTGCTGTGGTCTCCCACTCGTCAAGTCGGCTTGTCGGAAAAACTGCTTTCTCCCTACATATTCCCATACCGAATCCTTCGTGAGGTTACTCCTGTGACCTATGAAATTACCCCGGCCTCCTCGTCACCTTCAGCTGCCCCACAGGCTACCGATACTGTACATGACCCATGCTTGAAGCCCTACCACTCTCCCGATGACGTTGACATCTAGATGCGCCCAGACGGTGCTTCTGCCACGGAAGATTATGCTACACGCATACTGACATTTTCTGGGGCGATGCGCATGCGTACTTGACGAAGAAGATGAAGGGGTGTCTCTGCTCGGTCTCTAATTGACCTGTCACGCCGCAACTGCAGGTTATAATATATTTTGTCTACCGGTCTCGTCGATTCAGCGCTGCTTATTCACTTAACAACATTACTCTCTTCTTGCTGCCGTTATTGTTTCTCGGTTTTCTTGCTTCTGCACAAGTATTTCTCACCCCCTTATGCTGTAAGTGAACACCTTTTATGCATTGTTTCGTTATTTCTATGGTATTTCGTTTATTTCAATTGTTTACTTTACTACTTTTTTATTGTAAGAGAATTGTCTCGTCACGTCCCGCTCCGAGCAAAGAGGTATAAAACTGTGTTTGTCCACTCCTCTCTTGAAAGGACAGGGCCCTGGTCAGAAAGTTGAATTCTCTTTTTTATTTCTTTGTGCGCCTGCGTTTTTCACTACTTATTTCGATCAGGTCAGGCTTGGTTCAGTTAATTTAAACTAGGCTAGGTTAGGTTAAGTTAGGTCCAAGAAAACTAAGCTTATGCATATGCGACTCTTCATGTTTACAAAGCATTAGGGTCAAAATGCAAATATGCAATTAATCAAGCAAGTGGTGCAACATCTGACGGTCTATAGAGATTCCAATCGAAAGAATGGTAGACGTATAAGCCGGAAAGAGGAAGTTGCGTTGAACGAAAAATCCCAAGGCCAACTTATTTTTATAACCTCGTGCAACGCGAAGAGGCTCTTAGGTGCTCTGCCAAGAAGCCGTGTTTTCTCTGGTAACGAACTTTGACTGTGCGTCGCTTCCCGAGTCCTTGCGTCCTCAGTTTGACCGTAAACAAGTGCGAAGCTAGGACACAAATGGTCGGATGGACAGCAGCGGAGATTGTCGACCCAGACCTCACTGCGATGGGTAATCACTGAAAAGCACCGGAAGTAGCGCAGAAACGTAACTTCGGTCACTGACGTCACTGAAAAGACGACATGTCATCATTGTGCATTTTCGTAAACCTGGTGGCGTAGCATCAGCATTTCTGACGCGATAGAAGCATTAGGTGGCCGCTGGTTCTTCCATTCTATGCACATGTACAAAAAAAGTTATTTTCCCTCCCTGAAAAATTGTACCGAGATAATGGTCCTCCGTGTGGGCCTTACTGTATAAGTGCAAAGTCGTGTTTCATATCGTCATCCGCAAAATGTATCCTTATGTCAAGGTCACAATTTCGACATGACGACAGCAGTACACTTAAAAAAAGGGCTCTGTATATTCAAATCGGGGTCTATATGGGACGCTAGTATACCGAGCATTAGGTTCAACGAGTTTCTTCGCTTAAATAGTATTTATTCATATTTTTTCACGCTGTCTATGAGTTAAACAGACTAACGAGACGTGCGTGCTTTATGGTTGAACGGTTCACCTGCCATCATATTTATCACGGGGAATGTGTTTCTCTAAGCATATTCGTCCTGCTTTCTTTAATCCTGTGGTGATTTAAAGTTGCGAAATAAAAAGCAAGTGCTCGTCTTCTTTCGGTATTTGGCTCTTATCATCGGGCCTATTGTTCTTACCGAAGGCACTTTGTGCTGTCGGACAAAAACGTAGGAAACTAATTGAAACAACGGCCCCGTCGCTTAAAAACAGTTATCGCCATAAGAGGTACTCGTTGCGTAACTTAATAATCCTTCGCTGCTACGAAGATAGCATGAAGTTAGCTGGGTAGTGTGCCAAGCCTATTTTCATTTTATTGCGTTGTTGCTCAATTATCCCATAGCTTACCTGCTAACTTGAAATATTCATACGATCTGCGCATTTGGACGTCATACATGATTATCCAAGCACTTCATCAAAGGCTTCAAAGTGGTCTGACGATAATTAATGACTTTATGAAGAGCACTTTTTAAAAGAAAAGGCATGGTTCTTCATAAAACAAAACAGCTGCACTTCCATTCACAAGAAAATGTCTTAAGAAACTCAAGCTTGATTAATTTGTGGGGTTTAACGTCCCAAAACCACCATATGAATAAAGAAACTCAAGCTTGAGATAGGCTCTGAACGCCTACAACTTGTGTGACATCACACATTTTTAGGGTTTATTTTAGACAGACGTCTGTTTTGGGCTCCACTAGAAATCACTAGAAACAAAGTAAACTTCCTAATCAATATTTCACGTCGAAGCACCGGAGTGAGATGGGGTACTTCATGTTCATCTTTACGGCGTGTACGTTCAGCAATCACTCAACAAAAAATAGCTTGCTCTGCCCCGGTTTTACACGGGATATGTGTTTAGAAATGGTTCACGATAAGGAGTATTCCGTATTCTACTATGGGAGAGCTGAAAGTCGTCCTTTGGAAAAGAAAACTTGATGGCTGCGGAGAACATGTCAGGTGTACACCGAGCAAAGCAGGGTCTTCTGAATCAACACATAAATAAATGCACAACTCCACCTGACATCATCGCCCTCCAGGAAACCGGCTGCTCACCGAAACTCAGTGGCTTTTCGGATTTTGAGGGTCTTGGCCAAAGTAAGGTTGCTACTCTGGTTGCCAAAGCGGTCACTGCAATTAGACAGGACATCGATGCAACAGACATTGACCACGTTCTCATTGAAATCATAACGAAAAAAAGAACCGATGAAAGCATGTTTCTCCTCAATATCTACAGCCCACCCAGCCAGCGGAAAGCCAACTTCAGCTCCCTTCTGCGCAAGGCTGAACAAGCAGCAGGCAAAAAAGGGTCTTGTCATCCTTGAAGACTTTAATGCGTGGCACGAAAGCTGGGGATATGTCAAGGAAACTCAGAAAGGCAGGGCTTTGGCCAGAGAAGCTGATCGCAGAAGGCTAAGCCTCATTACACACCACACTCAACCAACGCGAGTGGGGAATAGTATCAACAGAGATACGTGCCCGGACATGGCGTTCGTTTAAGGGGTCAGGGAGGCCCGATGGGAAAGCGGCGGGGAAACGCTCGGCAGTGACCACTGCATTTTGCGTATCCAGATAGAAACCCTTCCGATTAAGAAACGACATGGCCTGGCTCGACTTACAGAGTGGGAAGCTTTTAGAAAAACTAGGGCAGAATTTGAGGACAAAGAAATTGCGGACATTGAGCGTTGGGTCTCGGGAATCAAGGCAGACTGGAAACAAATGACCCGAGAAGTTTCCCTATCTACAAACACGCCCGAAGTGGACAAGCATCTCCTACACCTCTGGGACGGCCACCGGGGCCCATTAAGATGGAAGCGGCAGAAACACAACCGCAAACTAAGACTTAGGAACGCCGCAGTCACCGGTGAAGCCGAAGAGTATGCGACGGAGCAGTCAAGGTGCAACTGGGACCAAAAATGCAATCAGCTACAAGGTACACTGGGTGGGAAAAGGACATGAGCCTTCTTGAGGGCCCGTATAGACCCAACCACAACCAAGACTGAAACTTGTAAGACGACCCAAATGATTGCACACCGATTCGAAGGCACAGACCGAGAACTGCTAGAACACATCAAGCAGCGCTATATTAGCGATACAACAAATACTGACTGCAGCCTGGCATACATTGGTGAAGCTAATACCGCTCTAGACGAACCCATTACCACTAAACAAGTTCGACGTGCTGTGCTGTCGGCAACAAAGAACACTATGCCAGGAAAGGATGGCATCAGCAACGCTATGATACGGAACCTCGATGACAAATCCATCACAAGGTTTAAATATTTCGACAAACATTGGAAACAAGGTACCGTCCCAAACGACTGGAAACATGCGCAAATAATAATGATTCCAAAGTCTGGAAAGGTTCCAAGCTTGAAAATTTTAAGACCCATTTCGTTGACCTCATGTTTGGAAAAGTATACGAGAGAATCGTGCTTAAGAGGCTGGAGACCCACCTGGAAGACAATGAACTCATGCCGCACACCATGTTTGGCTTCCAAAAATGCTTCTCAACACAGGACGTCCTCCTACAAATCAAGGAGGAGGTGCTTACCGATGTGCCAAAATATGGCGAAAACGTATTACTTGCACTCGATCTTAAGGCTGCTTTAGACAATGTCAGTCATAGGGCTGTGCTAGAGGGGCTTAGCAAATCAGGTTGTGGAAAGAGAATACAAAACTACATCAAAGCTTTTCTCAGTAACAGAACCACTAAAATTGGTCTAGGAGGCATCTGCACTGATACGTTTAATACGCCCACAAAAGGAACACCTCAAGGTTCTGTGATATCGTCGATGCTGTTCAACATCGTTATGATCGCTTTATCTCGGAACCTCGAAAACAGTGAAAGACTCAGACATGTCATCAACGCAGACGATATTACAATCTGGGTGACAAGAGGATCTTTAGTACAAAACAAGATCTTCTGCAACGCGCAGCAGACACAGTTCACGACTACGGGCGTCAACGCAGCCTCGTCTGCTCTCCAGAGAAATCAGAAGTCCTGAGAGTCCACAGACGAGGATGCGTTCTGCAAAACTCCATAGACGTCTATATAGGGGGGGGGGGGGGAAGATTCCAGAAGTGTCCCAAATTAAGATACTCGGCATGTGGATACAAAGCAACTGTCGTATAGACCACACCACCAGACAGCTGTCAAACACTACAGCGCAGATCACGAGGATGATCACCAGAATCTCTAACAGAAGATGGGGTTTGAAGGAGGAGGGCACTTGTAGGCTTACATAGGCCCTCGTGGTCAGTAGGATTGTACACAGTGTCCCGTACCAAAGACCACGTCCGCAGGAAAAAGAACAACTAGAGGCAATCCTTATAAAAGCCTACGAATGTGCCCTTGGCCTACCAGTCAGCACCTCAACAGCGAAATTCCTTAAACTCGGGATAAACAATAAAGTGCAAGAACACATCGAGGCGCATCTTCTTGCGCAGAAAATGAGACTACTGCTGACTGCTACGGGCAGGTACACGTTGCAGACGTTGGGCATGAGGGATGCTTGCGGAGAAATCAATAACACGGCAAGCATACCAAAAGACATTCGCCAGATCATTGAAGTCAGCCCAACACCTCGAAACATGCATCCAAAAATCTATAAGGCTGGAAGAAAAGCCAGATCAGAAGCAGAAGAAAAAAATTCAAGGCGAGGAACGATATGTTGTACGTTGACGCGACCACATACAGAGAGCACTCCGGGACAGTTGTAAACGTTGTTGATCACCAACTTAGGGGAGTCAACAGCGCTTCAATCAGAAGCAACAACATCCTTGAGGCTGAGAAAGTAGTGATCGCGCTCACCATCACACACCAGATCGAAGAGTCTAGTACAGAAATAGTTACTGGCTCGCAAGAAGCGTGTCGACGGTACAGCACTGGACGCATATCCAGTGCTGCCATCCGCATACTCAAGGAAAGAAAAATCAATTTTTCGAGCTGCTCCATTACATGGCCACCGGGCCATGAAACTGTGACAGGGAACCAGCGTGCTGACGCCATTGCCTGAGAATACGCCGACCGGGGGGCGCACAACGACGAAGAACCAGCCACAGTTACTAGACGCTAGGAAGCAATTCGAGAACACCAAAGAGACCTGAAGAGGATATACTCCCCTCCCTACAAGGACCTCAGCAGAGAGCAGTCGTTTGCCTGGAGACAGCTGCAGACTAATGCGTGCCCCAATCTCAGTCTTCTGAGTAAAATCTATCCGGGAATATACGTCAACAAATGCCCGCTATGCAGAGAACACCCCACAATTTACCACGTGACATAGGCCTGCCAATACACACAGGTAGTGCCAAGAAACTGTACACCAATACCGGAGCAGTGGGAGGCTGCGCTGTCCTGCTCTAAGCCTGAAGAACAACTCAAGCTGATCAACAGAGCTTGTAAGATGGCAAAGGCCACAGGGGCCCTAAACTGAGGACTCCGCCTTGACCGAAAAAAATATTTGTAATAAAGTTTTCCATTCATTCATTCCATTGCCTATTGATTGCACATCTGTGTTAAAAAAGTGTTCAACAATTTAGAGTATTTAGTACTCTGCTATGGGAGAGCTGAAAACCGTCCAATGAATATGTGTTTAGAAAAAAATGTTTAATGATTTCGAGTACTTCGTACTCAACTATGGGAGAGCACTGAGCCGTCCCGCTAAAAGCCGTGCCGTTCCGAAGCACTGAAGCGTGATATGTTTGGAAAAAGTTGTTAACGATTCAGAGTACCTGGTACTCTACTATGGGAGAGCAAAAAGCCGTCCCGTGTCTTCCCCGGTGGTGGCAATGAGGCCTAACAGCTACCTGAAAATCCATACTGTACCTAAGAGGGGAGGATCCAAAATTAGTTGGCCAAAAGGCTTCACATATGTCTTGGTGTACTGCAAGAGTCTGCCAGTATACATTGGTAAATGCGGAGTCTCATCAACCACTTTTCCATGCTCTCAGATTTACCGAAACTTGTCGGCATTATCTTTGCTTGGCAGCTCAACACGCGAATCATCCCATATACCAAGCTTTTCAAGAGCAATTTGCTGCACGGATACATAAAGAAATAGTAGAATGCAAAAGTGTACTGCCGAGCACAGGCCTTTATGTGCCTCCCATTCACCATGGTAACTTTCTCTTCCAGGTATTACAACTTCGATTCCATGATTAACTTGTCATAATTATGTGCCTATAATTTAAATAAAGCAAATAACTTCAACACAATTTTACATCAAATATTAATATTCGCTCCTTACCACTAACCGACTTCATAGTTGTTGTCGATTAATATTTTACTGACGCGTAATTAACTTCATTTTTACTTTTGCTTTGTTACGAGTGTACTTGCTTCACAATTTGTATTATTTGTTTGTATTTTTTCTTAGTTGCCTAGTATTATATAACGTCCCATTCCTGCGATAGCCCTGAATAGGGCTGCAGTATGTATAAATAAATAAATAAATAAATAAAATAAAATACTGTATTTAAGTGTACACCGAGAGATCATGTCTGAATCAAAGCTCTTCGTCGGCATTTTGATACCTGCGTACCAAGAGTAAAAGGCCTTTAAGCTCAACCATTTGACAACATCCATAGTGGTAGAGCTTTATGCAATACTCTATGCCTTGACGCTTCATATATTCACAGTCAGGTCCTCTTAGGTGGGTAGTTCTCAGTGACTCGCAATCCTAAATTGTTTATTTTGAAGGAATCAGCTTGGCCAAAAAAGCTAGCGTGCTCGCATATGAAATACAGGCGACTTAGGCTAAAGCAAAGGATTTAAATCAAACCACCTTGTTCCAGTGGGTACTAAGCCTCTGTGAAATCATAGGAAACGACAAGGTTTGATCACATGGCACACGCAGCACATCAGGAGAATAGGTCACTGCTATTTCTACCGATAAGCGATGTGCGGTGTCTAATAAATAAACTGAATTGTCAATTGTCCAAAAAAAACTTGGTTAGAAAATAGTACGCAAAACTCCCAGTTATTTATCACTGATCCCAGGGTAGAACTTATTATTCAGTAAAATGTTAGCTGATCAGTAGAAACAGTCATTCATATGCTTCGACTTGGCACGGCCTACACGAACGGCTTCCTGTATAGGATAAGAAAAGCTGGCACTCCTACTTGTTCAAGTGGAGAAGCTGAAAATGTTGAGCACATTCTTCTACTTTGTGAAAATTATAACGTACCTCGAAAGCGATTTCAATGGAAACCTCCATCAGTGGCAAACATTTTAAGTACATGGCCAAAAGTAGACCTACAACTTACTGCTGTGCGTGCAGTAGTTCACATTTTGAAAGAATCCAAAATATCTCAAAATTACTAAGCCAAAAAATGGGCAGATCCCACGTACAGTGGGAATCGTTAATATGCAAAGCACGAATAAGAAAGGTTGATATGTCACTTTAAAATCAGCAAAACGCTACAAGGTGGAGGTAAATGATGCCGTACATGACTTCCGTGTCAAGATTATCATGTTTGAATGTGTCGTTTACCTTCGTCGTCTATTCACGTCACGTGATACCCAATTTAGTATATGCGGAGCTTGTGAAACGACCACGAGCACGCTATGATCGTGGTATGTTGTCATGTTCTGACATAACACGCCTGCCATAATTATCATGTTTGCACCAGTCAAATACTTTCATCATTCAATGATGTCGCGTAACACCAAATTTGGTATATGTGGAGCTGGCAAAACGGCCGCGAGCGCCTCAAGAAGGGCCCCATGTACTTCAATGTATTATTAGAGAGTTTTAGTACTGCGTACGCTGCGTTCGTGGCGGCGTTGCGTACGTAAGGACGCCACGTTCTGCGTATTGCGCATGCGCAGACCACAACGCGCACGTATCGCGTTACGTACGCAGCCGTTACGTACGCACGCATGAGATGCGTGCGTGCGTACGTATGAGGTGATCGCGCCGCTCTCGAACAAGTTCGCGACAGCGCGAGACTTCGTTTTGCAAAATGGCGGCATCGAAGGCAAGCACCGACCAGCTCTGTGGCTTAAAATATGACTATAATCTGGCTATAACACTTGGATTGGCTCACATTGGCTGTCAACAACACGTGCTTCTATTTTGATATACCAGATGGTGCAACACGCTTCACGCTCGTTACGTACGCGGGTACTACGGCGTACTAAAAGCCGATTAGTGGCAAACGACGCCACGTAACGCAAGGCGCTTGCGTGATGCGTACGTAACACCATTTCGCAGTACTAAAACTCTCTATTGACGCGCGCGCACGCTGGACACAGCGACGCTACGTTAGCAAAACACGAGCACTCTACCGTCTGATGGCAGGCACAACCGGTGCGACCAGCGTCCGTCGGCGCGGCCCGACGGTAACCGGCACGAAATGCGACATGCTGCATTTCGCGCCGGTGCGTTACCCAGACAACATTGCGTGTCCCTCTTTTCGTGATGGAGGGATGCCAGACGCGCTTAAATGCGCTTGCACCAAAGCAACGCAGCGTGGCGCGCGCCTGCGAGTATATGGCAGGACCGGTGCCTGGCATGGCAACGCCGGCGTGACCCGACGAAATGAACGCCGGTGAGCACGCGCACCGCGTCACGTGGAAATGTATTGGTGCCTTAACTGTGGCATGCAATCATGTTCTCACATGACGCGCATCTCATGATTATCATGTTCGCACCAGTCACCTACCATCGTCATCCATTGACGCCACGTAATACTAAATTTTGCATATGTAAACTAGCGAAACGGCCGCGAGCGCATCATAAGTGTGGCTTGTAGTCATGTTGTTGCATGACACGCATGTCAGGATTATCATGCTTTTATGTGTCATTTACCTATGTCGTCCGTTCGCGTCACGTAATACCGAGTTACCACGTGAAGCTATCGAAACAGCCGCGAGCGGATCATGAGCGTAGCAAGTAGTCATGTTGTTACATGACAAGCATCTCATTATTATCATGTTTGCACCAGTCACATACCTTGGTCATCCGTTCACGTACCGTATTACCAAATTTGGTATATGTGACACTGGCGAAACGCCCGCGAGTGCATCATGAGCGTGGCATGTGGTCATGTTTTTACACGACACGCGTGTCATGATTTTTATGTTAGGATCTTTCGCTTGTGTTTGCTATGCAATCATGACATACCATACAAGTTTTGCAACTTGCCATGTGAACGAAACCACCGCAAGACCTGCAGGACATTGAAATGTAAATCATTACATTCATGACATTCACGTCATGATTTTCGTGTTATGACTGGTGAATTATGTTCTTCATACAGTCATGTTATGCTATACCAAGTTTGGTATTGATACCATTAGCGAAACGGCCAGGAGAGCTAAAAGTCGTAGGTGGATAGATAGATAGATAGATAGATAGATAGATAGATAGATAGATAGATAGATAGATAGATAGATAGATAGATAGATAGATAGATAGATAGATAGATAGATAGATAGATAGATAGATAGATAGATAGATAGATAGATAGATAGATAGATAGATAGATAGATAGATAGATAGATAGATAGATAGATAGATAGATAGATAGATAGATAGATAGATAGATAGATTCAATGTCGCCGAAGTTTGCTAAAAAATGCTTTGCATTTAAAAGAACCTTGTTTGACCCGCTAGTCGGCGGAGTAGGAAACGGGAACATACAACAAAATTAGGTTGGATGAAGAAAGCACGTTTCAGCAAATTATTCCCAAAAATAAAAAATAAAAAGAAACAAAAGCTCCCAGGAAGCAGTTTCTCAGTAAATATCTCACACATAAAAATGTATTGGCAAAAATACCTTCATCAATAAAAACGCTTCACGCTAGCTAGTTGCCAGTAAGGGATATATGCCAATCCTCTTCCGGTATGCGACTCGGACGTTTTCCGCAAGCAACATGAATGAAAATACTTCAATTGCTTCTTTTTCGGTGACTCCCTTCAATGCACTCTTTCCAATTCCGGTAATGGTGCTACTGCATATCCAGTTCAAACCAGACGTACGAGCAATCGACATAAAGCCGGTATACATTCTTCAAGAGACAAATGGTACACGGCTTTTTTTTTTTCGGTGTAACCAGACACACCTGCGAGGCCTTTGTGAAATAAACGAATTTCATTTTATTATGTGGCTCAAACTGGAAAAGCAAGCTGCTTAAAATCGGATCTACCATAGGCATTGTCGCTATAGGGAACTCAAAACGAAGTCGCTCTGTTGGCATTCATTTTTACGTTTCTTTATCAGTGCCCCTAGAAAAGAATTTTCGGCGAAGTCATCGACGTAGCGTCTGCAACGCACTTGCTTGAAAATAGAAAAGCGCTGCCTCTCGTGGAGTAACATTGAAGAGGGTTGAACTTGCGTACCCTTGCGGCTTGTGAACGAGCCTCGTGAAGAAACTGAAGCGGTTTCATTATGAGCTAGATGATGAACTCACGTGCATCTTTGAATTCAAGATAAAAAAATAATCTTGGACTTCCATCTTACGACTGTGAAAATTCTAGGAAAACTCATCAGGAAGGACTAGGCGCCCTCCAAATTGAGGCTGGCTCGATTAACTCATGCAGTGGTGCCTCCCTAAGTATCTTACGAAACGCAGGCCCATCATCCAAGCTCTCTCAGAATAAGCCCTGCCGTTGAATCGCTTTAAAAGCTTAAACTCATTTTTGTCCTCTTCAGATTACACCTCAAAAAAGAAGGCGGGTATAGACCCAGTATCTGTGCTTCTTGTCGCAACAATTGCATAATGGCTGTTGACGCACATATGTTGAACCACGAGTCTTTTCAAAGTGCGCAGGGCTTTGAGGTGTTACTCTATACCATAGACGAAGGCAATTTCCTTCCACCGCAGGGTGGGATAATTGCATTCCTCGAAGTGTATCCCCGCGAGAATTCTCAAGTATGCTCGCGAAGACGCCGAGGTCTTATGCTCTATATGATGACCTGCAGTAATAACGTGTTTATTGTGTGATGGAACTTATAAAATACAAACTAAAAGGACGATTGTGTGTGTACATTTTATTTCGTTTTACCTGGTAGAGTAGCAGTAAATCAACACAGAATTATCTATAAACAAACAGCCGACCTTTCTATAGTTGCGACACCGGCTTTCAACTTGCGACAGCCGACTGTTCTCTTACGACACTGAACTACTTATGAAGCAGGAGGTAGCAGCTGTCGAAAGTTGAAAATTTCAATTATTCAGGACAATACTTATAAAAATTATTCTGCCAGTGGTAGCTTTTTTTGTTTAGTACGCATCGTGAAAGTGTGCACGCGTGGGCGTTTAATAACTTTATCTTTGTGCACACAATTTGAAACACGTCAGTGCCAGTGTTTTTAGAAAAAATGCACAAGTTTTCATGGGCCTGATAAAAATCTCCGAAGGCTGTGATAACGGTTAGGAGTTTTTTTTTTGTTAACACACAATATCTAAAGCGAGTGATGTTTTGCTATAAAAAAAGTCAGCAAGGCCACACTTTACACAATATTACAAGCTACATTGCATAATCCTCTGTCTCGAGAAAGGAGGAGGAGGAGGAATAAATGAGGAAGGACAGGGAGGTTAGCCAGTTCTCAGACCGGCTGGCTACCCTGTACTGGGGAAGGGGGTAAGGGGGATAAAAGATGAGAGAAAAGAGACGTTGTAAAAAAAAGAGAGAGAAGGTCATCAGACGATCCACGATGCTGTTTACAGTGTGTCTCTAAGACCACTTGCCCGCAGAAAGCGCAACAACGCTCTCAATGCCTTGCGTGCAGAGGACGGTCTCGGCCAGTGTCCTAATACCCTTTCTTCCGACAATTGGCGATTGTCTATTCTATTTAAAGCTTTTGACAGTTCTTTTCTTGGCACGCTGAAGCGGGGACACTCGCAGAGAAGATGGGAGAAAGTCTCTGCGCAGCCACAGTTCTCACATGTCGGGCTTCTGGCCATTCCGATTCGAAACGAATAAGCATTTGTAAAGGCCACCCCAATCCACAGACGGCACAAAAGTGTCTCCTCTGCTCTGGTTATTCCTGATGGAAGACGGAGCTGTAGGTGTGGGTCCAAATTATGAAGGCGGACGTTGGTGAATGCCGGTGAATTCCACTGAGCGAGTGTCAGTTCTCGTGCAAGTGATCGAAGCCTTGCAGCGGCGTCCGTTCTTGATAATGGTATAGCTACACAAGGGGCATCGTCATGAGCAGTTCGCGCTGCTTCATCTGCACGGTCGTTTCCATCAATGCTGCAGTGGCCTGGTATCCATTGATATGCTATGTCATGTTGTTTCTCTATAGCCCAGTGATGGAGCAGTCGTATTTCAGCAATCAGCTGTTCGTTTGGTCCATGACGATATGGCGAGGCAATTCCCTGGAGAGCTGCTTTGGAGTCGGAGAATATTGACCATGTCTGTTGCGGTTCTTCAACTAGGAACTCCAGAGCGGCACGAATGGCGGCGAGTTCTGCCGCCGTGGATGATGTCAGATGCGAGGTCCTGAACTTTATCGTGATGGATTTCTCCGGAATTACCACTGCGCCTGTTGAACTTGTTGGAGTGACCGACCCATCCGTGTAAATGTGAATGCGTCCACTGTGTTTCTCATGCAGAAACAGTAATGTTGTTTGTTTTAGGGCCAAATTTGACAAATTTTTCTTCTTTTGCATTCCGGGGATGGTTATCAGGGCTTCCAGTGGATGTAGACACCACAATGGTAACGACGGTCTTGCTGCGTGCGTGAAGTTCGTGGGAATCACCGTGCGATGTGGGGCACTAATAGAGCAGAACGCAGAGCATGGCCTGGAAGTTGGAAGGGAGGCAAGGTGATGCGATTGAATCCGGGTGGCATGTCTTATGTGCGTTCCTAAAGCATCGACACGAATGTAGGTTGTGATAGGGTGTTCATGAGCGATTGCGACAGTCGCTGCTGAGGATGCGCATCTCGGCAGCCCGAGGCATATTCTCAGTGCTTGAGCTTGTAATGACTGGAGGACGTGAACGTTTGTTATGCGGGCCTTGCCAAGCACAGGTAGGCTGTAGCGCATGAAGCCAAGAAAAAGTGCAGCATACAGTTGAAGCATGGCTCGTACCGATGCACCCCATGATTTTCCCGCAAGAAACCTTAGGACGTGGGTGATCATGGTCAGTTTCTTCTTCATGTAAGCGATATGGGGGCTCCAAGACAAATCACGATCTATTATTACTCCCAGGAAACGGTGAGTCTTTTGATAGCTGATTGTGTGTCCATTGATTCTGATGCGGTATGGCGTCATTGTCTTGCGCGTAAACGCAACTAGTGAGCATTTCTCATATGACAGCTCCAGTCCTCGTCCTTGAAGGTAGTTTGACGTCAGTGTAGCCGCTGTCTGAAGCCTGGCTTGTACGTGTAGACGCGTGACCCCTGATGCCCAGATGCAGATGTCATTTTTGCATAGTTCATTTTGACCTTTATTTTGTGTTCCTCGCCTCAAGTATGACATACCAGCTCCAGCAGAAAACTATCCTTCTGAGGTTATTACACGTTCTGGAACAACCCATTGTAGAGTGTCTAAAGGCCGGCAATCTCTTGCTTGCTCGATATTGAGGGGCGACTCGTACCGACCAACGCAGTTTGTGATTCTGACTTCTTCGTGGACATAAAAAGCCACACGCGTCAAGGTATTTTAAAATTGATGATGCACTCTCCCGAAAAGCGAACGTTTTCGAAACGCGCGTTGAGACAGACGCAGCGCGTCATTTATTATGCAGGAATGTGCCCACCGCCATTGTGCAAGCGTCCTCTTTCGGCCGCTGCAGTGACAATGACATAAGTGCGTTACCGGTGAAATGATGCACTTATGTTCTACATTTGAATATTTCAGAAATAGGCCTGGTTGGGAAAAGCCCACACCTGAAGCGTTAACGGAGTCCGATCAATAGGCGTTAGTTGAAAAGAACGTTGACTTAGAAATAAAACACGTATTGGGACAACATCGGTCACTTCATCAGTAGTAGGTGCGCTCACGCACACACGGAAGTGCGTGCGCGTGACCCCCCCCCTGACCCAAACGCACGCACGCAAGCACCCACCCGCGCACGCACATAAGCCCGCCAGAGTTGTCAACTGTACAGTAATTTTAAGGGGAACCTTCGTAGTTTTTCGGGCAGCGTGGGGCAAAAGGGCGGTAATACGACATTCTTATCAGACATAGGCTTACTTTTTCCTTTCGGTTGTCATCGATTATGTGAACGCTGGACGAGACGTGCTCGAGGGTGACATTTGTAAATACATGCGAAAACTAAATCGTTTTTTTTAAATAAAACTGTTCTTCTCTCATTTGACATGTCAACAGCATATGAAATGTGAAAGATGTGAGGTGATACGCCATCTATTCGACGGAGCGGTGACCTGCGCATCCCGAAGCTCAATGTTGTAATTATTATTATTATTATTATTATTATTATTATTATTATTATTATTATTATTATTATTATTATTATTATTATTATTATTATTATTATTATTATTATTATTATTATTATTATTATTTTATTATTATTATTATTATAGTGTTGTCCACATAGAGTAAGGTTATCATCCTATAAAAATTATAAATTCACAGCCCAACTTTCTGAGCCTTAGGCAGAATAATTTACCTATTCTTTAATTTTTGTTCTCTACCGACTTTCCCGCAACCGCCCCTCAGCCATCTTTTATTTTTTTCTATTGCGGACATCTTTACCTCTCCAAAGTTGTCACTAAAGCAGCCCAAGGGTTCATGTAGGCCTTACACGCATTCGGGTGGATGTATTCACAATCAATTAAACATGCTCAGTCATTTTCATACCTTTCTCATGCATGTGCATGTCTGTTCTTCACTGAATATCGCGTTACAGCTCTATTTACTAATGTGACCCGGCTTCGCTTTAAAGATTTAAGAAAAATTTGCATTATCGTGGAAAGTATACCCTTGTTTATTTTTGTCTTTATCCTTTCAGGGGTTATACAGAACCAACTTGCTTTCCATCACTGTTATACAATATATATTCCCCACCTCTCGGACATTTCGCATCGCGCTCAACTTCGCCATAGTGCTTACACTGCCAGCCATAAGCTAGCCATATGCTATAGCCAGCCATATGCTATAGCGTCGTCCTAGAGCTTCGAGCAGTCACCTGAGGCCATCATCATCGAGGAAGGGTGAGCCGGTACAGGGGTTCATCCCTCCTTCCCCCCACTTCACCCGAAGGAAACTGCCGGACAATAAATAAAGTTTATTCGTTCATTCAAACTTTACGCCTGGGCCTTAGTTCTCCGCAAGCGGAAGATTCCTTCAAAGGCCGCATTCTTCTTACCGTTAGTTTGCCGTGGACCAAAAGCTGTGATTCTGTACAAGATAAAATCTGTGCGCCAGATTTGCGTGTATATTGTTTGCGGGAGATATAATGGTGTTGTGAGTACTCCTGACTCAGTTTTTACTGCCGAACACACCATTTGTCTGGGCTTTATTATCGTATACTGCCGTCGTCAATTGGCGTAACAGTCTATCCGCAAGATATTAGTCCCGCGCTTGCGCCAAAGCCAAGCCTTCTTCCTCTTGCTCTTCGAGTGCCTTGAAGATGATGTCACTTGGCGTAATGCATGCAAATGAAAATAGAAAAAAAATACTCGTGGAACGCGCAAATAGAAGTAATAAAAATAGAAAGAAACTAAGAAAGTGAAAGAAAAATGACAAAAAGGAAGGAATAACTATAAATAAAAGGAAAAAGTACAGAAGAAATGGAAGGGACAAAATAGAAAGATTAGAAGAAATTAAAAGAAACAACTATGGCTTCAAGCTCTGCACTTCTCTCAGGCTTGGCATTACTAGTGAAAAGCTACCTCAATTTTCCTTCTTGGAAACATTCGTTTTGGTGCTATACAACCTGTAAATTCGCACACTGCCACAATATCGAGGACAAATTCTGTCCAGAACTAACGTTGCAACGTAGTGAGAACGAGAAAATGAAATGATTGCGAGCAGTTGAGTTTACGAAAGCAAGTATAGTATTATTCATTCTTAACCGCGTCTTCTTCATTCTTTCATGCAATCGTCTCGCTAACGCGAAGCAGAGTCGACTAGTAAGATTCTAGAAAACTAAAATTTCTAGTAGATCACGATCCTTTGTGTCGACATCCGCTGACAGCGGCTGCAACATTGCGTAAAGCTTCACATTATCGCAAACAGGACGACCCGGTTTGCTTTTCTATCCCCGAAACCGCTCTCATTATTCACCTGGCAAAAGCGGAGACCGGTATTTTTCACTTTTGTCGCGCATGAAAGCGGCAAGCGAAGGCCGATGCGACTGCCGCTGCATCGGCGGAAAGGCTTGTGAGCACAACAACGAACGCGAACGAAAGTAACGAATCCTTGGAAGAGAAGCTTAAAAAGAATAAAAATACGGCTGAGTAGGCTTCCATGTTCATCTGGTATACAAAGACCTTTTATCGCTGTTTACATAATTGTTGGTTTCTATATTGCGGCAGTAGGTGCTTCTTTTTAGGTGCACCCTTCTTCTCAGAATTATATATTATTGCAGCGGAAAGCATTCTAGGCATCATCAGGTGGCGCTGTCACACGTCCTGGAAAATAGAGCTTCGGATAGTGGAAAAGCGAAACACTGCGTTTAGGAAGAGGATGAGCGAGATATTGCGTGAAATGAACGTATAGGTATAACGTTTTTCCGTGAAAAATGGAGATACTTTCCATTAATTTTTGTTGTCGACGTCCTCGTTGTTGTCGTTGCTGTTGGAGTGCAGCTTTTGTTTTTTTAACGCAGCCCCATTGTGATATTTTCTTTGTTTGTTTTGTACAGCATAACCATGTTAACGTTACCGATACCGTATAACGCTACGGAAGCAATATTCCAACGATACGACGGTAGTTTTGTTTTCTCTTAAAGCCATTGCAACAAACAAGTCAGTCGAAAAGCTCACCACGCATTTCGCTGTAGCGGTTTATAATCAATTAATGCGATTACGTCGAACGCGTTCATTTATTCTTTAAATGCCACCTCTAGCTGCTTTGATGGAGAAATCGAAGCCAGCATCAAAAATTTTCACTTTCTCCGTGGCACCCTCATGCCTCAGCATTGTCAGAAACGAAAAAAAAAAAACATATTAATCGGTATTCAGCGGCTGCAGAGCAGAGGGTGCCGGTATTCGGTATTCTGTAACAGGATATGGCAGGACACTGAAATACAAAGGTCAACAAATGATTGCAAGTTTGACACAAACACACACACACACACACACAAACACACACACACACACACACACACAAACACACACACACACACACACACACACACACCCTTTCTCGGACAGCCCTATGTGCACACATGCCAAGGAAACCACAGGTGGTGCTACCAAAGACGAACGTGCTGCCGTGACTCGGGAACACGTAGCGACGAAACGAATGCTATGCATATTTGATTGCGCGGCTGCCCGACGGGCAGGTGTGGCGGCGAAAGCAACTACCAGGCCCAGGAATGCAACTGGAATAGCTTATGGCCGAGAGACAGGCGATGCCCGCCGAGCTTCATTTGGAAGACATGCGGGGTGCCACGCACGTAGGCGGCAGACAACGTGCGCAAAGAGGTCAGCGTGCCAGGCACGCCGGAAGAGTGGTGCTCGCTTCCCGATTCGCAGCTGCATCGCTCCCAGCAAAGCTATGGATGTGTAAATCTTCGCGGTGATAACCGCCTTCCTTCAAGTATTGCTCATTGCTTAGCCGCCGCCCACAGTCCAGCACGCAGATGATGTTTTACGGACCCTGCACCACTGGTTGCAAATGCTATCTAGTCTGTGGTACTTCCTTGAAGAAAAAAAGTGGCATCGTATATATGTACGTTACACTGCAAATGTCGTCTGGAGAAAGTGAACGAAACGTTTATTTGATGTTCTGTGCAACAAAACCGGTGAATGGTATTCTGGAGGCGCTGCGTTAGAGTGCATCGAGCATGCATCGGAGGCGAACGAGCGCATCAAGTCACATCACACGTTAGCCATCAGCGCCATCTGGCAGTTTTCTTGGAAAATGAAGCGCATGGCTTTAAGACGGGCGCGCACGTCCACCTCAGAGGTGATAAGATGTAGAACGCAAGGCGACGGGTAGATGCCACCACCATGTCGTCTTAGCAAAGCGTTCGAAACACTCGCCTTTTCGTGCAAGCGTTGCATGGTCAGCGCAGCGTGATAAACGCTACGGTCCTTCGAATTACTTGTGTATGCCTTTTCCAGTAAAAGATGCACCTACAGAATATATACGTGTTTTTATGGTGCCTCATATATGCGCAATAATTGCTTTTAAAGACGATAGTCTTTCTTAGTCTTCAACGGAGAAGTGTTGGTCTGTCTGTCTGTCTGTCTGTCTGTCTGTCTGTCTGTCTGTCTGTCTGTCTGTCTGTCTGTCTGTCTGTCTGTCTGTGCATTTGTCTGTTTGTCTGCTGTTAACGATACCTCAACCGGCACCAAACGGCCAACCTAATCCGCAGCGCCCACCAATAGCGCTCAAGGTTTAGCATACATAGTTGTGCGATTGTCAATTAAAAGGTAAATATTGCGCATATCTGAGGCGCCATAACAACACGTTTGTGTTTTGTATGTCTGCTTTATACTAGAAGAGACACACACAAGTAACTTTAAGGAGTGTAGCGTTTATAGCGCTGCGCTGGCAGTGCAACGCGATGTTCCAAAAGGTTAGTGTTGCCAACGCTTTGCTACGAACACTGTGGTGGCACCTGCCCGTCGCTTTGCGTTCTACACCTTATCACCCCCGAGACTGGCGCGCATCTTTCTCCGCGGGTGGGCACGTCTTCGTTTTCGAAGATAACAAACTGCCAGATGGCGCTCGTGTCTAACGTGCCTTGATGCGCTTGTTTGCCTCCGCTACACGCTCGAGGCACTCTAACACAGCGGATAATTTTTTGGCAGAAGCGTAAAATCTCAACAGGCGTTATTTGCCTCCTGCCAGCTATAGGGGCTGAGCCATAATACCTTAAAATCATCAAGCATGTTAATAATAGCGATGATAAATAGGTGGTCCATTACTCTATGAATTAGTGCGATTCGGCTACTTGATATTCCATTATTAAACTTCTCTGTGCAAAAAGCAGACTAGGCTCATATAAAAAAAAATAACCCCTCAATGCTGGTCTTCGTCATTTCTATGTGTTTCCTGTGTATATTTTTTTGCGCTGGGCAGTTTAATAAACCATGACGCCACCCTGGTTTACCATGCTGACTTTCGCTGGTACTTCATAGAAATGCTCAGCTGCGTGCTCGTGTGCAAAGCCCCATAATGCGTCACGAACGAGCAGAGTCACTGTCTGAAAAAAAAATTAAAATAAAAAGAAACGTCTTGCTATTTTTGTTCCCTCTCAATCCTTCACCCATACAGATCCAGTTTCAATTCATCACGAATGAAGTTACTTTAATTTTCGGCCTCGGTAATATGCAGCTAAGGCATTTTGCTATGAATGAAGGACCTGTGGGACGTAACATGCGGGATGTGCTCATAATCACGACCGATCTATACTGCACAGTAGAAAACACGGACGAAAAGTAGACAAGGACAAGCGCACTTGGGCTAAGTGATTCAACTGTCCACTTTGATTATTTATAATTATGTCTCCACAATATTTATCCTTATCGCCAAAGTACGGCATAAACAATTTAAGGGCACTGCAAATTCCTAAATGCGTTCGGTGAAAGCCTGAAGTCATTTCACTATGCCACATGGTCTTCTAAATGCGAATCTTCAGTGACTTTGAGCGTTTCTATCTATCTATCTATCTATCTATCTATCTATCTATCTATCTATCTATCTATCTATCTATCTAGCCGCTCATGTTTGGGTGCTCTCGTGGTCACCCTTTTAACCTGACTTGAACCAAAATTAGCATGGGAGGGTATACGATCGTTTGACGAATGTGACGCGCTGGTCAAGGCATGAGTAATGTCACAATCCCATCGCGTACGTCGTCAAACACTTCCCGCCAGACAGTGGCACATACCCACGGGCGGGTATGTGCCACTAGTATGTGGGTATGTGCCACGGGTGATTGACATTTAGTATCTACCCAGGAATGACGACAACACACATGGGCAATTTTAACGCGCGAGCGTTAAGAAATACCCGACATCAGTAGCGTCAACCCGACAAATGCGAAGAATGAATGTCAGGGTCCCAGCTGGAATCGAACCCAAGCATTCTGCGTGGAAATGAAGCATTGTACCACACAGCTACGCCAGGTCTCGAAACTACTTTTCAAATAGACGATAATATTCGCGAAACATCTATAGTAGTTGCAGTGCTGCCTACTTAACTTAATAAACATTACATATGTACCCCTTTGATAGAGCCGCCACGTCATGTTAGCGTAACTTGTGGTTAGTAGCCATGTGCTGAAGTTGATTTATGTAGCAGCGTCCAGGGCCAGCGTCATCGCGAGCACTAGCGCTTCATATCAAGTTCTGGTATTGCTAATACGCGTGTTAGAGTTGGCATCGTTGCGCAAGTGCAAACAACTGGTTATATGAAGATCTCAACTCTTAAACTTATGTCTGTAAGTGCAACATTTGTGCATATATGTGGCGTCATTTTATGACGTGTCGCTCAATAAAAAATTGCAACATGGTCACCTTCTTTACGCATTCGCGTAAGGTTGATTTCCAGGTCCGTGGGATCTGTCAAATTTTTGGTGTTTTTTCTTTCTTTAATGCTCTCCATGCAATCACATGAATCCCATATTATAAGAAAAGAATGTTAGTGTTGTAACAGCGTATATTCAACACTGCACAGCGGTCGCAGTGGGCGAGTAACTTCGGTAGTCGTATTCGGTCACGAATACTTGCCTCGTTACTGCATGCGGCTGGAGGACATCCGTGAATACGTTCCAAGTGGCGCATAGCAAGGAGCACAGACTGTTTTAGAAGCACTATTACTAACGAGAGCAAACATTGAAACATGTACCCTCAACATTGCATGGGGTTTGCAATATATGCCAAGCTCTCAAATAAGTCAACCCAGAATGAGCTCGCCATACACAAATCAGTGCGAAAAAATCCGCGTATGAATAAACGGAAAGGTATTTTCTGTCATAGTGGCTCCCTGAACGCACACTTCTTGAGCAAAATGAATGAAAGAGATCATAAAGCGGTGAAATGGGTAAAACATACGGTCTTGAAATGGGTCAAGATGGTTCTCAGAGCGGCTGCATTTGCTTTTTACTTTTGTTTTTCTGTAACATTGCGACAAAATCTTAATGCATTCGTCCTTTTGGGCCGTCAATATATGTTGAAATAAAAAGGCATTCGACACATCCTCAAGGCTAACCTTGCGAGCGCCTGCCATGCTTCGTTCGCATACGCCTACATCCCACACAAAGGCACGCCCATTCGGTGTCTGACCTCGGGCACTGTCCCCTGTGCTATGTCACACAGAGAAAAAAACAAATAGGGAGAAGGATGTCGTCGCAGGTGCCGAGAGAGCACTGGAAATTCCTCACAGCGCGTATACGCAGAGCGGGCATCAACCGCCGGCAGCTTCATCGGAGCGCAGGTGCACCTTTCAAGTAGCGCGCGAACACTCCAGGCTTCATCTCGACACAAACCGCCAATCAATTACCCTAATCGACGGGCACGGCTTTTGGAATGGACGACTATGCCACCGTGGGCCGGCTGCGTCCAAGGGCCGAGTTGATCGCCTCTATGCATACTTAATGAAGAGTATGGCCTTTCTTTAGTTTTAGACACTGTATACCCATTGATATCCCGCTAAGCTACTTAAAAGACCGGCAATGGCTTTGACCGCTTGTGCATTGCTATAATATAGGGATGCCTTCGCGGTGCCGTAACAATGAGAACCCCCTTGTGCTTGTTTCACTGCAACAAAAGTGCATTCAAGTATAAGTGGCATATTCATTTGGGAAGTTTAGTGGCCAGATACTGCACCACGGTGGCCAATCCTTCTCTGGTATGGGAAGAAGAATTATAAGTGCAACCTTGAAATACGAGAAGAGAGCAGAGTGGGACAAGGAACAAACAGGGGTTAGGGATATCAGAGTGCAAATTAAAAAGAGTAAACGGACATAGGCCTGGCATGTAGTGCGTAGGCAGGATAAGCACTGGTCATCAAGGGTAAGTGACTGAATTCCCAGAAGGTAAGCGGGTGAAGGGAAGACAGATAGTTTGGTGGGCAGGTGAGATTTGGAAGTTTGCAGTTATAAAGTGGAAGCAGCAAGCACAGGACCAAGTTGACTGAGATGGGAGAGGCCTTTGTCCTGAAGTGGGCGTAGTGACGGCTGATGATGATGATAATTATTCAAGTATAATTCAACCTAGTTATAAAGAGCACTGAGAAAATGCGAACTTTGTTTAGCCGCTTCATTTCAATAATTTTTTTCCTAATTAAAACAAAACCCAGATCGCCATCGCGATACTGGCCATAACAAAGAAATACTTCAATTTGAGCGGGGCTGAAAACACAAAACCTAGAATCACTAGCAAAATACTGAGCAGAAGACAATTCACATCCGAAAAAAAAATTATTGTTGCTGCGACACTATAATGTCGTTTAATGTGTGGTCACAATCTTCTTCAAATAAATGTGAACGCACACATATTTTTTTCAAATAACGTAGGTATGTTCTTTTGTAGAATTCCTCCTTCTAGTATTTCCGTCTGTTTAGTTTTAAATGTCGCAAGGAAACATAAGGAATAATGCGTTTATAGTGACATTGCAGAGGTATAATGGGTTAGACTGCCTGTTCGTTAGTGCAGGTTATATAACTAATGTTACAACTAATACTGGATATAATGAACCTGTTTACGGTCCCCGTGCTACATTGATATTGTAAGATTCAGCTGTGTAAACTTGGGCAAGTAATGTTAATCGTGTGGCTTTGGCCTGTCGTGACAATAGACTGGCTATCTATAGAATGTAAGTATACCGCATGCGGAGAAAAGACATTGGGATAAGATCGCTCACAATCCTCAATTTTCAATGGGCTTCCGTCTCAGAAAGATGGTAGTGATGATCGTGACTTAGGAAAACTGAAAACATTTTGTAGCAAATCTGAACGAGCTGACGACGCCCGCAAGCGCAGGTGGCGTGTACGGCGGCCGCCATTCATTATTAAAGACGATAGTCTTTCTTGGGCACCTTCGACGACAAAATATTGCGCTGTCTGTTTGTACATCTGTCTGATTGTTCCCGGTAACGATTCTCCTAACGGCCCCAAACGATACTTCAAACGGCCAACCCGATCCTCAGCGCCTGCCAGTGCTGCTCAAGTTTCATCGTTCATACTTGTGCGATTGTCGATTAAAAATAAATCAAATATGGCGCATATCTGAGGCACCAACACAACACAACACGTCGCTGTTTTGTGTGTGTGCCTTTATGCTGGAGAAGGCACACACAAGTAATTCTAAGGACCGTAGCGTTTATCTCGCTGCGCTGACAGTGCAACGTGATGCTCGAAAAGGCAAGTGCCTGATTGATTGATTGATTGATTGATATGTGTGGTTTAACGTCCTAAAACTGCCATATGAATCTGAGAGACGCTGTAGTGGAGGGCTCCGGAAATTTCGACCACCTGTGGTTCTTTAACGTGCGCCCAAATCTGAGCACACGGGCCTATAATATTTCCGCCGCCATCGTAAATGCAGCGGCCGCCGCCGGGATTCGATCCCGCGACCTGCGGGTAAACAGCCGAGTACTTTGGCTACTAGACTACAGCGGCGGGGCAAGGCAAGTGTTTCCAACGCTTTGCTACGACGACAAGGTGGCGGCACCTGCCCGTCGCTTTGCGTGCAACTTGTCGCCTCTGAGACAGGCGCGCATCTTTCTTCGCGGGCCCGCGCGCCTTCGTTCGTTTTCAAAGATAAATGCCAGATGGCGTTCATGTCTAACGTGCCTTAGAGTTACTGTATAATGTACCTTTAGCTACATAAGGGTAGCATATACAGTAACTCTAACGTGCCTCGATGCGCTCGTTCGCCTTCACTGCACGGATCGAGACTCTCTAACACAGCGAATCAAGAATACAATTCACCGATTTTCTCGCGCAGAATATCAAACAAACGTTTTGTGCACTCTCTCCACACGTCTTCTGACGACACTTGCAGTGAAACATGCAGATACAGAGCCAATTTTTTATTACTTCTATGTTGTACAAATGAAGTGGACCAGGCAGTTCTTCCATTCACTACGTGTTTTAACGATGGTTTTGGTAGTTCAATTATGATACTACAGCAATGTACAAATTAAGCAAGAACAAGAACAAAGGATGAAAGTGGGCTAGTTGGTTTGTCTACGTAGTGCGAAATTTGCGAGCACTTCGAGTACCCAGTTTTCATAAATAATTCTACAATTGTTGAGGTTCAAAATCTCAACATTACTATATGATTATAAGAGACGCCACAGTCGAAGGCTCCGGAAACTTCGACCCCCTGGTGTTCGTTAACATGCATCCAAATATAAGTTCACAGGACTCAAGCATTTACGCGGCGGGAAATCATTCCCGCGATCGGTGGGTCGGGCATCGTTACTACTCGACCATGATGCCAAGTGTTCATCGAAAATTCTGAGATGGTGCACTATAAGGCTGGTCTACATGACAGTGCGTCTAGGAGGAGTATCTGCTTGAGGCTGCCCGGTGCTCTGTACTCAGGGGAAGTTTTGCAGCTGCTGCACCAGTTGTGACGTGGTCATAGAGGCGATGAAGAGCTCTGGGCTGGGCGGACCCCGGGAGGCTGCCCGACGCGCTGTACTCAGGAGAAGTTTTGCAGCTGCTGCACCAGTTGTGACGTGATCATAGAGGCGATGAAGAGCTCTGGGCTGGGCGGACCCCTGGAGGCTGCCCGACGCGCTGTACTCAGGAGAAGTTTTGCAGCTGCTGCACCAGTTGTGACGTGATCATAGAGGCAATGAAGAGCTCTGGGCTGGGCGGACCCCGGGAGGCTGCCCGACGCGCTGTACTCAGGAGAAGTTTTGCAGCTGCTGCACCAGTTGTGACGTGATCATAGAGGCGATGAAGAGCTCTGGGCTGGGCGGACCCCGGGAGGCTGCCCGACGCGCTGTACTCAGGGGAAGTTTTGCAGCTGCTGCAGCAGTTGTGACGTGATCATAGAGGCGATGAAGAGCTCTGGGCTGGGCGGACCCCTGGAGGCTGCCCGATGCGCTGTACTCAGGAGAAGTTTTGCAGCTGCTGCACCAGTTGTGACGTGATCATAGAGGCGATGAAGAGCTCTGGGCTGGGCGGACCCCTGGAGGCTGCCCGATGCGCTGTACTCAGGAGAAGTATTGCAGCTGCTGCACCAGTTGTTACGTGATCATAGAGGCGATGAAGAGCTCTGGGCAGAGCGGACCCCATGCTCCATGACATCGGTATACAAGCGCCTAAGTATGTCGACGGCACCTACCGCTGTTTACAGACATGAAATAGGTCTCTTAGAAGCGGCGCGTCATAAGCAATGGCGTGGGGGGTTTCTTGCGGACATCGACGTTTTACGGATATAGGGCTTTCAGAGCCTTCCTCTAGAAGAAAAGTCAGCGTACCCCGAGAATTTGGGCGATATTTTATACTTGCACCGTCTTTCAAATGACATTTTAGAACTTGACCGCAATTGTGTGACTGCAGTTTTATCGGCAAAAAACAAGATCGGTGGTGCTTGCCCTGCCGCGAATGATTTGTACAAAGACAAGTCAAATAGAAGCCCCATCAAGTCTGAAGACGAGTTTAAGAGCATCACTAAGTGTCTGGATCACCTGGTTGTGTATTTCAAAAGAAACGTATTTCTAAATATTCACTTCAATGTTGGCCAGAGCTATCTATGTATACGTCCGACCAGTCGATGCCTAAATGTAGCATTAAGTGAACCGTTGGCCAATGTGAACGGAAGACTTAACAGACATTTACAATTACATTTTGCGCTTTGTTCACTGAAATCATGTAGTTCCTTGATTGGCCGAACTGCTGATGTTCAAGTTGATTCTAATGAGACAACATGAAAGATTGCATAAGGTTAACATACCATCAGACTTCAAGACGTGTGCATAGGCGATCGCGTCGAGTAGAGACAAAATTGACTTGCCAAGCAATCATGTAGCAATTCTGTGAATGGGTTTATCGTTATTATGTAAAGGGAAATGTGCAAAGGAAATTGCCTTGCCGTTTTGTAAATGCCCGCTGGGTATAAAGTGCGTTTATGAGAGTGTCTTGATGTGCTTTGTTATAGAATGATATTCAGTTGTTAGTGTGTGCCAGCCCTTGTGCACTTTTACTGTTGTGTCTTCGCGTGATGAGCGCAAAGTTTTTACTATAAAAGCAAGGAACCACGCAAGGAAATTGTTCTAACGAATGATATACAATCCCGCACCGAAAATTATGAAATTTTGAAGAAATGTTTATGGCTCATAATAAACGTGCGAATTGAAAGTACACCCGAATATATAGTAAAAACAAAATAAAGCGTTTTACCTAGCCATAGAGAGGTTAATATTTGAGTTTTTAGATGACTGAACACGAGATTTATACAATCCCGCCTCATAAGCTGTGTCGTGTTCTTTCTCTTTCTTTTTTCTTGAGCATTATTCGAGCTGTTCGATCTGTCTGCTTTGCTTTGTGATATCGCCTGTGCGTTCAAGCATTCGCAGTCAAGCTAAGAGCCGTTTGGCTCCCGAATATTTCGCCTCACTTTTGTAAGGACTTTGGCAAACAGCAAAACTAAATCTGTAGCGCGAGCAACAGAAAGCCACTTGCAACTGTCACAACCAATTCAAGAGGCAGATATGATGAAATGAAACACTGAGCGAGTTTACCCCAGAGTTCTGATGGTTGGTGATGGTTCGAGCAAGAAACAAACGTAATATAACCTAAAATAGCCTGTCGTAATACTAACACTGGTTTCCCACTTTACCGACAAAGCGGCAAGTTTCTCTGGGAGAAAGCGAAATCTCCGGTTGTCCACTGTCAGGGTTGTTTATACTGTGCGGCCGAGTGCGAGAGGTGGATTACACTGTTGGAAAAGTTGGAGTAGGTTTGGCTTTCGGTACAGTAGACAGATTTAGGTTATACTCGACCCCAAGTGTTGGAGAACTTGAAACCGTCGGGTTAACTAGTGAACTCTTAGGGTTCAACGACAACAACACTTTGTGATTCCTAACGTATATGGTGCGGCAAAAGAGAGTCGTTGGAGGCTAACGTAGATGCGCACATGCATATACATCCGCATGTGTCATCACGTGTACATGGCGCAGTAAGCACGAAGCTATTGTGCCCGTTGCAAACGAAGCGTTAAACAGTTCGTCTAACAACACCAACATTTAGAGAAAGCCCTCCAGGGCCCTTCTGGTATGAGGAGATTAGCTACAGAAATAAAATGAGACATCACCGCCATTCTTCGCTTCCTACAAATAGCAAGTGAATACAACAGCTTGACTGGCAGTTTACATTTGGTTTATCGCGTTGAAAGTACATGGTTTGCCAGAGACTTACTGAAGGTGGAAATATGTAACCGGCAGAACAACGGCGCCCAAGCCGAAAGCAAACTGACGTCCACCGTATTTTTGTACAGTGAATCACAGGCGAAATATATTAGTTCAACTAATGTTAAAAACACAAGGGAATTTCTCCAACCAACGCCCACGAAAAAGAAATTACTCTTTTCCACCAAATCTCCCCTCTTCTTATAACTGGTTCCTATTTACCAATAATTAACTGTGCCCAGCAGTGTTTAAACACTTTGACTCTTCCTTTTCCGGCCTTTGCCAATACTGTGCAGAGGTGGCTGACACCTACCATATGGTATGGGCATGCCAGCTCAATCCTTCTTTACCCCCGTACCCAAATCCAACAAGAGAGGACTGGGAGGTGGCCCTGCTTGGTTGCCAGGACCTTGCAGCCTAACGAGCCGTAGTCCAGCGTGCCAGGACAGCGGCCACGACCGATGGGGTCCCTGACTAGGCACTCCACCTAGTACTGCAGGGAGACTGACCCACTAGAGGCTGGTCTCCCTAGCAACTTGTTTTTTTTTCTAAATAACTGTTTACTACTACTACTACTATAACTGGTTCAGTTACGGGGCCAATCTAGGCGATAGCTGGGCCTGTACTTCATGAGAACCAAAGGGTAAAACAAAAACAACAAGAATGAGTCGCCCTTATCGGTCACATGCTGGCAACCATTCTCTGCTATTTGTCTGCCTTCAAACGAACTTCTAAAGAATTGCTTTTACTTTTTGTTTCACAAAAACGTTTTGTTTAACAGAGAATGATAGATTCAAGAACTTTGACATTTAAACTAATGTCTTGGTGTAGCAAGATATATCGTTCCCCAAGTTAATATTACCTGATATGTCACTGCACATTCACGTGACTTAGCGCCGGTAACAAACACGTTACAGCGAGCAAAATCATTTCTCAACGGAGTAATGACCGCGAGCTTTAGGAACGGGGCGGTGGAGTTAATTGCGATTCTAGCACTGACATGCTTGACCGCTGTCGCTAGGCGTCCAGTTACGTGGTGCGTGCTGGCACAGAAACCAGGTACACGCACAATAGGGCCAGTGATTTAGCGTAAGGTTAGCTCAGATTGCACATCGTTAATGAATTGCCCAAATGGAAACGCCCAGTTTCTCCACTCCCTGATACTGGCTGCTCAATTGTACCAGCCCGAAGAAAACTGCCCCGAACAAAGCAGGAAAGAAATTAACAATACAATTGAGCTCCCAGCTTTCCAGTACATGCTACGTTTGTAAACTCGGATTATAAATAGGATTGAATTCACTGACCACAGCCGGCCGATGCCTGCGGATCGATACACAGCCGCCAGCACACAACCCGTCGTATATATATATATATATATATATATATATATACATATACGTCGTCATCAGGGTTGCGTCCATGCGTTCATCCGTCCGTGCATCCATCCGTTCATCCGTCCATACGTCTGGCTGTCCATTTGTGCGCCCGTCCATCCATCTGTCTGCCTGTCCGTCCTTGCGTTCATCTAGTGAACACTCCAAGTACCACCATCTCGCATCTTTTCACCATTAATTCGTCATATACAAGTACCGCCATCCAGAGATATTCTAAGGACTAAACGAGAAGTTGCTATTACGGCGACACGGGACGTACGACCTATGGCGCAGGGAACTTCGCCCCTAAAAACAGACTACTCGCGTGTTTAGAAACGTGGTTAATAATTTAGACTACTTGGTACTCTACTAAGAGAGAGCTGAAAGCCGTCCCGAGGGCCTCACACTTGATGAGGCCATATCGACAAAAATTAGGGCTCCAAAAGAGTGAATTATACAATCGCTGTTGAGAAAGAAAGTGTTTAACGATTTAGAGTACTTGGTACTCTACTATGGGAGAGCATAAAACTGTCCCATGGGCCTCGCACTGGATGACTGCCACAGCGTGTTTAGAAAAAATGTTTAATGATTTTGAGTACTTGGTACTCAACTAAGGGAGAGCTGTTACCGTCTCCATATCTTTGTATGTTCTGGACAGTAGTGTGTTTAGAAAAAAATGTTTAACGATTTCGAGTACTTCGTGCTCAACTATGGTAGAGCACTGAGCCGTCCCGCTAAAACGTGCATGTCGCACTGTCTAAGAGTGAAAGGAGTAGTAATAAGTGTGTTTAGAAAAAGTGGTTAATGATTTAGAGTACTAGGTACTCTACTATGGGAGAGCATAAAGCCGTCCCGTAGGCCTTTACAAGACAAGGGGTAATAGTTTAGAAGAAATTCTAACGATTTCGAGTAATGCAATCAACTATATGGGAGAGCACTGAGCCGTCCCGCTAAACGCTCGCTACCGATCACCAAACGTGGCAGTAGTAAGTAACGTGCACGACTGAAAATTACAATCAATACACCTTACGAATGGTCATGCCAGATGTGATGAGCGAAGAAAACGACAACGACGGAAGTGCGGGGAAAGGCGCGTGTAATGTGCGCGTGAGTGTCAGCGAATCAGCTGATGACGTGTGCTGGCCCATAGAGGTGGCGTGCCACGATTGGGCCACGTGGGACCATTACGTGGCAGTAAGCTTTGTGGCTGGGGTTGAGCCGAAGCAGCGGCAGACGGAAGACAGCGGGCCGAAGCGTCGGACGCAGGCGATCCAGGTTCCGGCCAGGGAACGCGGCCGTCCACGCTGCTGCCGTCCAACCACCAGCTGGGGCGGCATTGCCGGCACGAGTACTGCATCTCGGGGCGCGGCCTGGCCTGCTGTTCTCTTGCTTGCCAAGGGCATCGCGGATCTCGGCGAGGCGTCTTTGTGGTCAGATGTTCGGCACAGCGACGTACGTGGCCTGGCTAATGGTCACGGTTGCGCCGAGCATCGCGTCTCGAAGCAAGCTGTTCGCTGGACGGGCTGGCCATTCCCCGCATGGAGCATCGCGTCTCCGATGCGGGTTGACTGCTCCGTAGCGGCACCCACGCCATCAAGCACCGGCGTCACCAGGGCGTCGCACATCGGCAAGCGCCTTGCAGTTTCGGAAGACGTTAGGCTTAAGAGCTCGAGGGTTGAGGCCACGAAGGCAGACGAAGCGGTGCGCTGCTCGAGAGGACGAGTTCCTGGCAGCGTTCCTGAGCCGGACGTGGGACCCGTACGTGTCGGCCAGGTCGAGCTCCGGTGTGTCTGTTCGAGGTCGAGTCCGTCGGCCTGTACAAGGTCCAAGGACGGGGCCTGCTGAACGGCTCCTGCCTGGGTGCAGTGGCCGGGAGCAGGTTCGTGGGCGAGGCCTACCGTGTGTGGTCCTCGTGAGCCGTGGCCTGATCCTGGACCTCAGGAGTTGCGACCGTGACTGCTGGGTTGGCCGCGACGTCTGACTTAACGGCGCTGCACACGGTAGCGTATCCGTGCGCCGTCAGCCGTTCCACCCATGCCATCAAATAAATTGTTCATGTTAATCCTTTCTCGTCCGCTATAAGCAAACATAGTAACGAACGTCCTTAACCATCACACCAGATAAGGAGCATGAACAGAGGCCCTCAAAACGGTGCCAGTTAAGACTCAGTTTGCGTGCAAGACTGAAGTTTTTAAGTGAATACATGTGTCAGTTAATTCTGTTGACAAACAAGCGTCGCTCATGGCACCCAACTGTCATATAGATGAAGGAAGCATGAGGAGTGCATAAATAGAGAGCCTTCTTGTGCAAACGAACTTGGAAATCTTCACATTGCCACTTTCCCCGATCTGTACGGTATTGAGTAGCGGCGTAAGGGACCGTTACCAAATAAAAATAAAACCGTGTATCACTTTTTTCCTCAATGGAATTCAAAACACCTGATAGAGGGAGAGAGGAAGATGAAGTGGAAGGCGTGGAGGTTATCCAAATATTAGCATCTGATTAGCAAATGTGGTCAGGACATGGGGATTGGAAAGAGGATGTCGAAAGATTAAAATAAGCACAAAGAAAAAATGGGAAAAGATAGAACAAGCAGAGAACTGGCGTTTTGATTGGAGTCCTTCGCGTCGTACTCCTCGTCCATTAACTTCTTCAGTTGCACGACTGCACACATTCTCTTGCTTGCCCCGAGTAAACGCACTAACAAGCTCCTCGTTATTAACATGACAGGGTACCAAAAAATGTGGTGTGCAGTATACTGCGAAAGTAGTGGCTAAAGACAGCAGGATACAGGACACCGCCAGTTTCCGGTCCAACAAAACGCATGGTGCACTGCCTCGTGCACAATCACACATGCGTCTGAACACATGCGCATATGGGATCGAAATATGGAAGTTTCTTCAGCAAAGCTCTTCAAAGTTGGGCTTTCAAGTAAAGTACCTAATTTTCATTTCATTTTACATTAAAGCTCATACAGATATCTGGACCGATAGCCTGGGATGGCTAGAGGCAGCTCCAGTGTTGGTAATAAAACATACAGGCCAGTGCAGAATTTTACAGCTATGTATACAATTACATATCTTAACACACTAACAAATAAACAATGGTTTTTATGAAGTGCACCCAAATAGTTATTGCAGATACGTTAAAAGTCCTGGTTCGCAAGAAAAAAGAATTTACTACACAGCTTAAGGTAACGCGCGGTTGCAACCTCTAAAGGTAGAATATTCCAGATTTTTGTTCCACTTAATTCGATCACTCTTTCACCGTATACATTATAACATTTTGGTAAATTCAGATTGTCATTCAGAGCATATCTCGTATACTGCGCGCTTTCTTCCCTCTTCTTGGTATAACTGACAGTTGTTTCTTCGGGTTGTTCCGCAATTGTAGGCCCCATCGCTGCTGCTATGCAGAGTTTTAAGTGGTGCATTATAAAGGCTCGTACATGTATGTTGTTTCACGGCGGTTCAGCATTAGCGCTCTGAGTAGCACTCTGAGATGTAAGCTTTCCCCAGTAAAGCCAGTGTTTGCAAAAGTGTATATGACCCCTCAAGATTTGCGCAGAATGCCGTCACTGCCGCGATACGGCATGTGAAATCCACGTATCACGCTGGATGTGTGTGCGCAGAGCAAACGGAAGACTTTAATGAGTGTGGGTCATAGATATGAACCGTTATACAGAACTAAACTGCCCTTTTAGAATATCTTGCTTCAGGGCAGCACATGTGTGCGTGTTCTAAATACACGCAGCAGGCTTTTCATGCTGAGACTGTATTTTATACGAGTGGATTTGTACAGAGAGTGTCGACTCGTTGATCCGAGCAATTAGACACTTTTTTTGTTTGAATTAACGTGTCCTTTTTCGTTACGAGTAAAGCGATTGCATTTGCCCTCGTATGAGCTTATTTTCGGAGCGTATACAGGTGCTATGTGTAACATGACGCCTTTTTATCGCGACTAACGCAGCAACGAAACCTTACGATGCCAAAGGAGTCAAGAGCTTTCGCCACCAATGGAGTTTTATTTATTTCGACCGAGTTGCGCCGCCACTGCCAGATGACCCCCGCATCAACGTCCATGATGGGTTGACTTATCTTGGAGTGCGACTGTAATTCTGAACGATCTATCATATCAGAGTACTGGCATTTAAAACAAGGTCATATCTATAGACACCTCCAGTGATTCTTTCATGGCTCTTATTTCTAGTTAGTTAAATGTAACAACAGGCGAATGCGCAGCAAAAAGCAATGTTGCCAAACAATGAATGAAAGGACACACGAGGCGTACGGCAAGAACTAAGGAAAACAAATAGAAACAGTTTTCGCTTGTGTAATGGGCTAGTTTTCCACGCTATCTCGACGTCTGTGCTAAGTTTAGCTCAATAAATAAAGGTTTGTAAGATACAGTAATTTGAAGACATCGTTGAAAACTATGAGTGCGAGAAAAAAAAATCACGACAAATGCAAGAAAATCCCCTCTGCGAATTCACTAAATTAGATGACAGGGTGGCTCACTGCTATGTACCTATATATGTCAGCAGGCCTTTCATAACGTGAAAAAAAACATTGATAGTACTATGTTGATGTGTTTATAAAGAGACGACGTAGGAGAGTTTCCGCAGTACGTTAAACGCTAGAACTGTGAAGCAACTGATAGCTTTCCGGCCAGCATCAGTATTACAACAGCGGCGTCTGCATAAGAAGGAAGCTTGTATACCTATCGCGAAGGCGCATTGATCGTTAAAGATGAAATGAGAGTACCCGAATTACTTAGCAAGACGTAAACGATACCCACGGCAAGCCGGCGCGTTTTGTGCTAACGAAGATCCACCAGAGGGCGTCTCTAGCGACCTGTTCGTGCAATACGAAAAAGAGGAAGAGCAGAAGAAGCAAAGATATTGACGGAACAAGAATAAGAATCTGTACAGGGGATAGAAGAAGTTCATAAAAGATCGTGACCCAGACAGTCACTGCACTCTTTTTTTTTTGTTTTTGATTTTAGCCATGCGTGATCTTTCCGTCTTCGATCGGTCTCGCTGTAGGCGTGAACGACATATATGCAAATTGGCGTCGACATGGGAGCGTTATACATACACACACGACGAGTGCTGCACGACCGTTGCGTGTTCGTTTCGGTTAAGCCGAACAAAGATCTCGCCACGGCAGTCATAAACTACGGGCAGAGGAGTAGTAAGAGGATTTGACTCCACTTTTTTTCCCACGTGGCCACATTTCAATCACATCTCATGGTTTTTATTCAGTGCTTAGCGTTCACATCAACTCCCCTTCGCCCTTGATTGAAAATTTCTGCTTTCGGAACGTTCAAAGTTGTAATCTAAGCAAGTCTTATTTGACTCCCTTTCCAAACGTGGGTTTAGAATTGGAATTCCTTATCCACACCAAAAATTCTTGCACGTCATATCTTGTGTTTATTTCGATAACGCTACGTCTCTAGGAGCCATGAGCACGCTCTAATGTAGGGGAACGTCATCGATTTGAATTTCAGTTTTGGGTATTCTTTTTGTTTTTCGCAATGTAACAGCACCTCTGATATCCATCCCATTTTTTTTAAATGGTTATAGTAAAAATGAAGATATTAAAAAATATGCATGAATAAGCTTGCCAGAAACTGCCATTTGTGTTTCAAAACAATGTGTATTACTCGTGCATTATCTGATGTGCTTCCTTTCATGCCAAACCTGCTGTCGTGTGTAAATATGTAGGCAAACCCAGACCCTACAGAGAAGGAAGTTTTGATGAAATCGCTTGAAGGGCAGAATAGCATGATGACTACCATGAATAGACTAATATCGAATCAAAATAAGATGTAATCAGACATAACCGATATGAAGGATAGACTGGGCAGTTTAGAAACTAGCTCATCTGTACTAAAGTCCTTAGCACCTGAGTTTAAGAGCATGAAAGCAACTCTCACTGCCTTGAAAACGCAAGTGTCATTTTTGCAGAATAAGTTAGACTACCTTGAAAACAGAGGTCACCGTAATAACTTGATTATTTATGGAATACAAGGGGATGACACTTAAACATTGGAAAGCCTAACTAAAATACTGCAAAAGAACTTTTTCGAGGACAAGCTAGGACTCGGTGTTAGTGGCATGGAAAGGTGCCACAGACTAGCCAAAGAGACTGGCAGGAGCCTCCCAGTGATATTAAAACTTGTAGATTATAGGGAGAAAGATTGCCATTCTTAAGGCTTGCTCAAAGCTGAAAGGGACAAAGCTTTCTGTAACGGAACACTTCTTGTTCAGAGTACGTCAAATTAGGAAGAAGTTATGGCAAAGTGCGAAACAGCAGAAAGAAAACAATGCTAAGGTCAAGTTTGTTTTTAATAAACTGAGTATAGATGCTGTAATGTTCGCTTGGGACAAAACCAAACATACGCGCTTCAAATTTCGTGAAGGAAATTACTTGGTAATATCAGCAGCAGGCCCCTCGCAATACTTAACATGAATCGCCGCAGTGTTGTCAATAAAACTGCACAACTAGAGACCATGCTTTTTTTTTCACTTGAGCCCGACATAGCCGTGCTAACGGAAACTTGGTTGAGCGATGATATATTTGACAGTAAATTTGTACCAAGGAATTATAAGGTGCTTCGTAAGGATCACGACAGAAGAGGTGGGGCATTGCAGCACTGTATAAGCCATCAATAATACTACATTCAATGCCTGATGTTCCAGATGTAGAAAGCACCTTTGTAAACTATACGTGAATAACATCAAATACGTTCTTGGAACCGTCTACAGGTCTCCGAATTCTACCGATTACTTGGATTGCTTGTCAATCTACATAAATTTATACATAAAGCTATTAGAAAATCTTATTCTAACTGGTAATTTCACCCTGACAAATATTAACTGGGGAAAGTTTTCCTCGTATTACGCTCAAAGTACTGAAAACGTCATGTCTGATCTAGCTTATGACTTTGATCTGCTACAAGTTGTTAAGGAATTCAAAAGAATTCAAAATTATTCAAGAACCATTCTTGATCTATTCTTTGTTAGCGGTAACATAAAAAAATCTCATGTTCTGTACGGCAGGTATTTCAGACCACAAAGCGGTTCTTCTTACAATTAACAATGGCTTGACGAAACAAGGTAATAAGGCTCAATCGCTTACTAATTACTCTCGCGCACATAATGAATGCATAATTGATACGCTCGCTTCCAATTACAATCACTTTGCGAACGTTAGTTGTGTGGATGACCTCTGGCAATTTTTAAGGGTATGGTTCTTGATTGTGTAGAGCGTTTCGTTCCTAAAATAATCAAGAAGTCTGAACACCGGAATCTCTGGATTACGCGGGAGACATTGCAAATGAGATGGAAGCTTCAGCGGTTAAAAAAGAAACGAATGAAAAGGCGTCATATTGATCAGTTGTAAGAAGCAATTGATAACTATCTTCAACAATAGAAAGAAAAAATCCTTAAAATAAACACTACTACCACAACATATTATTGCCAGACTTTATTAGATCATCTCCCGAAAGGTTCCAGAAGGTTGTGATGTCGACTTCTTGACATTCTCACTCCTTTTTGTGAGAGGTAAAAGTGTGCAGAATAAGAAAATAGTGTGTGTTGAATTCAATGATCATTTCAAAAGTGTATTTGCAAGTGATGATAGTTGTTTGCCATGGTTCTCTAGAAAACTTCTTTCCTTGGCGCATACCATGTCTTTGAGGAGGAAGACGAAGTGATTCTCTTGTGGAACACATCTTGCGGTCTGTGCTGTATTTTCTGCGTTCCACAGCGCAACAGCGGGGTCTCCAGCCCCCTACATCGCGGTGATGGACGTACAATCTCTGGAGATCCCGCCCAGTACAAGTTCATCCACGGGCATTGCTTCAAGAAAGCGTGGTAATGCATCTAGTGAGAGCGAGGACACCGAGCTGTACTCTGCATCAGACTACGAGTCCTCGGAAGGCGGCTTCGAACCTGTGCTCTACCGCAAGGCCAAACGAAGAATCATGAACGCATTATCGGCATCAAGTACAGCCACTGTGAGGACAGCGCCTCAGCGATGGCCTCACTCCATTCTGTTTGTGCCACAGACTACTACTGCAAATCTACGCTTCCTCAACAGGCAAGCACTGTCCTTGTACCTTGAAAACATTGTGCCTAACGAGATTAAGGACATCAGGATAAACACGAAGAAGAATATTTTGGCAATAGACGTGAGGAACCCGAGTGCACTGAACACGCTACAGCATGTGTCGGAGCTGGGAAACATCAAAGTCCGATCCATCATACCAGCGAATGGTGACACCGTAACAGGAGTTATCTATGACATAGACACTGAAATCGCCAGTGAAGATTTTCCTGTACTGATAAAACCAGTGAGTGAAAACAACGTCATTGTGCATGCTGGCCGCCTAGGCAACTCTCGTTGTGTGCAAATAACATTCAAGGGTGACTGTCTTCCCTCTTACGTGAAGGTTGGTCATTTCCGTCACCAGGTTCGCCCATTTATTCCGAAGCCTTTGCAGTGTTTTAAGTGCCAGAAGATTGGCCACGTGAAGGGCGTTTGCAGAAATTCCGCAGTGTGCCCCCGATGCGCTCAACACCACTCAGAAAACGACTGTAATGCAACTGCGTTGAAATGCCCCAACAGCCAAGGAGCTCACAGTGCTTCCTCCAAGGACTGTCCTCAGATTAAGAAAGAGATTTATATTCTGAGGCAAATGGTGCGAGACAACTCGACTCACAGAGAAGCTGCGCAAAAAGTAAGGCGAAGGCGCCGTCATCGTCGAAGGTCCTCACGAAGGTCAGTGCAAAATCTGACGAGAAAGTCAGAACCTCAAGTGAAATCGACAGGCGCGGCTCCTAGCACGGCAAACATCTGCGCTGAAAGAGAAGATGCTGGGAGATCTCTCTCTCCAAAGGAATGGCCACCCCTTCAGCCTAGAAGATATGTTGAGCCTAAACAGAAGCCGCCTACACGACCTGTTGAGCCTCAACAGAAGCCGCCTCAAGAACAAGCACAAGATGCTGTAACGGCCGGGAAGCCAGATCATCGCGTGATGGTGATGCTAAGATCATTAGTGGACACCATTCGCGTGTTGTTAAGCGACATGAATACACCGTCAGCCAAAAGTACCCTTCAAGTACTAGACACGCTTAGTCCAGTGCTAGCAGCCCTAGAGTAGACCATGGCTAACTCACCACTGTCTTTCAGGGATGAGGTTCGTAAAGCAGCAATACTGCAGTGGAATGCCAGGAGACTGAGATCGCGCATTGGTGACTTTCGTCGATTTGTGTACGTCAATATGTTTCCCGTAATCGTCATCTGTGAGCCGAACTTATCGAGTGCAATACGACTATCGGGATACGAACCTTTCATGTCGTCTACTGTTACTGAAAGCAGCAAGGTTCTGGTGTATATTCGCCGAGACCTCACTTACATCCTTCAACCTGTACCATCTCATGACGGAAACCAATACGTATGCTTAAGACTGAAAAAGAGGAGGCTCAGCTTCACTGTGGTTGACGCATACCTATCACCATCAAGCCGTTTCGATCAAAAAAGACTACGAGACATCATAGCGTTAACTCCTGACCCGTGTGTTATCATTGGGGATTTTAACGCTCATCATACATTATGGGGAAGTCGGAATACCAACATGAAGGGCAGAAACTTGGTGTCTTTTGCCTCCGACAACAAACTTTGGTTACTGAACGATGGCAGTCCTACATTTTTACGTGGCTCCACATACAGTAGCTGTCTCGACTTGGCTTTTGTTTCGCGAAGCCTAGTGAAACATACGGAATGGTTCACGGATATAGAAACGCATGGGAGTGATCACATTCCAACATACGTCAAGATCAGAGGATTGTCGCCTCCTAAAGTGCGCGACATGGTTAAAAGAGTGGACTGGAAAAAATTTCAGTCTCGTATGGAAGACCAATGCCAAGAACACATATTCGATTTACAAGAGGCCATCAAGAACACTGTAAAAGAGACTGTGTGTACGATTCCATGCCCTGTAAGAATCATTGACATCGACATAGAGCTGGAGTGGCTTCGAGCCTTGCGACGACGAGCTGAAAGAAGGTACCGGCGCACGAAAGACATAGAAGATTTACGGACTGCTAGACGTATGCAGAAGAAGATCAAACGTAGGTTGGACAAGCTAGAATTCCAACGCTGGATTACTTTCTGCGAGTCACTCGACCCTCGTAAGCCTTTATCGCAGATATGGAGGACGGTTAGAGGTTTGCGGTCATCCCCCATTCAGAAGTCACCATTCAAGGCCTTAGCCCTTCACCAAAATTGACCAGATGTGGACGATGCTGAAGATTTCTGTGCCGGATTATCAGGACAAACTACAGCACTTAGCAGCTCACCACTTTCGAGCAGTTGTCCGCCACCACGTGATTCATGTATGGACTTCCCGTTCACCATTCAGGAGCTCAAGGCAGCACTAGCTTCATGCAAACGTACCTCCGCACCAGGACCTGACGGAATCTCCTACAGAGCCCTGTGTCATCTGGGTGAGCGCGCGAGAGTAGCTCTACTTCAGCTATTTAATGATTGTTGGCTAGAGGGCGCTGTCCCCTTAAGTTGGAAAACTAGTCGTCTAGTACCACTGCTAAAACCTGGCATATCACCATTGGAACTCTCCTCCTATAGCCCGATCGCATTGGCTAGTTGCGTGGGTAAAGTGATGGAGAGAATGATTCTCGGCCGACTCGAGTGGTACTTGGAGTATCATGAGATCTACCCAAATGCCATGGCTGGCTTTCGACGTGGTCGATCATCGATTGATAGCGTCATCGACCTAATCACGTACGTTGAACACGAGAAAGGCCATAAGCGTCTTTGCTTCTCTCTGTTCCTTGACGTCAAAAGAGCCTATGATAACGTTACACATGAAGCCGTCCTTACCGCAATAGAAGAGATTGGAGTGGGTGGCCGAATGTTTAAGTGGATACGCAGTTATCTCCAAATGCGATCCTATTTTGTGAGTACAGAGACCGGGAACACGTCTGCACATTACAGTTGTCGTGGCGTCCCTCAGGGTGGTGTACTGAGCCCCGTGCTATTCAATATAACACTAATCGCTCTCCATACGCACCTACCAAACAATATTTATCTATCAACATACGCTGATGACATCTGCATCTGGACATCTGCGGTAACTCGCCTGCAGTTACGAGCGAGAATACCGAGAGCTGCTACTGCAACTGCTTTGTATCTACGCAATCGAGGCCTGGAAATTTCCTCCGGAAAGTGCGCTCTTCTGGCATTTACGCGCAAACCCAGGTCGAATTACAGAGTGTCAATTAACGGTCAAAATATACCATATCGTCGATCTCACAAATTTCTGGGTGTCATAGTCGACAGAGACATATCATGGAGCCCTCATGTGTCGTATTTGAAAAAGCGATTGGCAGGCATATGCCATCTTTTCAAGTTTCTCGCTGGAAAGACTTGGGGAATGCAGCCTAAGGCTATGTTACGACTGTATAGGGTGCTTTTTCTTGGCTTTTTACGATACAGTCTGCCTGCATTATCAAACGCCAGCAAAACAAACCGACGCATGATACAAAGCGTTCAGGCACAGGCGCTTCGAATATGTCTAGGTCTGCCTCAGGTTGCCTCAACAATGGCGACTATAGCTATAGCCAAAGACCACCTCGTGCAGACCCACATTGAAATTGAAGCTTTGAGGACACACATAAGGCATGTGGGCCGGACTCCCCATCACCACCTAGCCTCTCTACCAGCGGATAGACCTCATACTTCCTTTTGTCGAACAACAACTACACATGGTGACTCTCTACCAACTGGTTTTACGCCCGCGGCGAGACCTTCAGTTCCTCCATGGTGCCTCAAACAACCAGTCATTAACCTGACAAGACCAGGCATCCAGAGAAAACGAGATTTCTCAATACCAGCTCTCAAGCAGCTGGCCTTACTTCTGCTGTACGAGTAGCACCAAGACTGCACCCACGTCTACACCAACGGCTCCGTCCTGCCAAACAGCTCAACTGCGGCGGTCGTTATTCCAACGCACGCCACAACCATCAAATTCAGGACAGCTCATGCAACCACAACAACGGCAGCAGAGCTTGCAGCACTTTGCGCTGCGCTGCGTTTCATTAACGACCAAAGCACGCAACGGTGGACGATTTTCTGCGACTGCAAGGCGGCACTGCAGTCACTTCTGTCAAATCAACGCCGTGGTCCACACGAGCAGTTGGTATTTGAAACAGCAGAAATGCTACACCATATAACAGAGAAAGGGCACCACGTTATATTTCAGTGGTTGCCAAGCCACTGTGGAATTATCGGTAACGAACGAGCTGATCAAGCTGCCCGTTCCGCCCATACAGAAGACGACAACCAGTCAATACCTCTCTCAAGGACGGACGCTGTTAGGAGGCTCCGCATGCTCGCTCGCCAACGCTCCATGGCTCTTTGGAATGAGCCTCTCTTTACGCATGCAAGATTACGATCCCTTGATCCAACGTTAAGCATACAGCTTCCAACAAAAAATCGACGAGGTGACGCTACTGCTCTGTGCAGACTATGGTTGGGAGTCGCGTTTACCCGTGCGTACGCGTTCCGCATAGGTATGGCCGACACCGCCGACTGTGCACACTGCAGAGATGAAGAAACCATTCGACATATTCTGTGTGACTGCCCGAAATACAACCTGGAAAGACAACAGCTTTCCAATAAACTAAACAGGTTAGATGACCAGCCGCTGTCAGAAGAAAGTATACTGCGCCATCGTCATGACTCATCGTCACAGAAGAAAGCCGTGCAAGCGCTACTGGGCTTCTTGCGAACTACTGGCCTGTCGGAACGCCTCTGAGTGGACTGATTTTGTGTGTGCGTGTGTGTCGGTGTTTTTCTCTTATTTATTTTTTAACTCTCCCTTTCTCTTTCAACCCCCTATTCCCCAACCCCAGTGTAGGGTAGCATACCGGGTACTAGCATCTGGTTAACCTCCCTGCCTTCCTTTTTTTCTCGTTTCTCTCTCTCTCTCTTTCCTTCCCTTCCTGACCTTGCTATTTCGGAACATAGCATTCTAAATTTACTTTTAAAGATTGATATAAAGAAATCCCCAGGTCCTAAAGATATCCCGAACTGTTTCTTAAAGCGTTACGCAGAATGGTATGCGAAATACTTGCATTTTCTGTTTACAAAATCTATCAACGAAGGAGCATTACCGGAAGACTGGAAAGTTGCTAGGGTGAAGCCTTTGCATAAATCAGGAGACAAAGCTTGCATAAAAAATTATAGGCCGATTTCAATAACTTCAACTAGCTGTAAGCTCTGGAGCATATTATTTACAAACATATAATTGGTTTTCTCGATGAACATAAAGCGTTAACAGATATGCCACATGGTTTTAGAAATGACCACTCGAGAATCCCACAGCTCGTTGAGATCCTACATGACTTCACTAGCACCATGAACAAAAGAAAACAATCAAATGTCATATTTATGGATTTTAGCAAATCTTTCGATGAAGTCTCTCATCTTAAACTTCTTCATAAGCTGCGCGCGGTGTTAAAAAATGACAAAATGAGAGAATGGATTACAGCCTACCTATCTGGCCGCCGTCAGCTCGTTGATCTGAATAGAACAGTGTCAGATACGGTTCCTGTCAAGTCTGGCGTCACACAGGGATGCGTTCTGGAACCACTTTTCTTTTTGTTATATATCAACAATGTCATCGATAACTTATCCGTAAAAGTCAGGCTTTACGCGGACGACTGCGTGCTATACAAGGAAATAAACAACTCAGGAAAACCAGGTTAGCTTAAACAGGGATATTAATAATGTAGTTATTTGGTGTAAGCAATAGCAAATGTGCATGAACTTTGAAAAAAATGTGTACATGTGGGTTACATTAAAGAGGAGCCACTAATATATTGCTATGGCATGGAAGACCTTTTTTATCAGAAGGTTCTCAATATAACTACTTAGGCCTCTACATAGCAAGTGATTCCGGAGCCCTTTACTCCGGCGTCTCTCATAATCATATGAAGGTTTTGGGACGTTAAACCCCACAAATCAATCAATCAATATCAAGTGATCTCTTGTAGTCAAAAGACCATGACAAAGTGCTAGGTAATTGTTGGCGTACGTTTTTCTTCTTAAGGCGTGTATTATTATCGTCCACACCAGCAGTACGTTTGTTGGCATATAAAACACTTGTTCGTCCTGTTTTAGAACACGTCGTCATTATACGGGACCTGTTCACTAAAACCGACATTGCAAAATTAGAAAGCTTACAGAAAAAAGCTGTCAGATTCATCTACAATACGTATGGCCGCACTTCAGTCACTAACCTCATATCTCAAAGTGGCCTACCTGCTACAATTGATCGAAATCGTGTGTGTCGTCTAAAACTCTTTTTTTTTTGCACTTGCTAAAAGGTCAGTAGAAGATATACACGTCACATCTTGCACACACGAAGGGTTACGCTACCAGGCACACACACTCACTAGCCGCTACTCCATTCACTGCACGTGTCAACAGTTACAAGTACTCTTTTTTTTCCAAGAATGATAGTAGATTGGAAAGCACTGCCTGATAAACTGTTACACATGACTCACTGTCACAATTTGAGTCACACCTGCAATAGTAATCAGTTTCCTTATCTAGCTGAGATGTGTCATGTGCTTTTTTAGTGGCGAAGCTCCTTAAAGCGGCACCCGTTCATCCTTCGTAGTCGTAGTCGTATATAGTGTGTAACAGAGAGAGAAACGAGAAAAAAAGGAAGGCAGGGAGGTTAACCAGATGCTAGTATCCGGTATGCTACCCTACACTGGGGTTGGGGAATAGGGGGTTGAAAGAGAAAGGGAAAGTTAAAAAATAAATAAGAGAAAAACACCGACACACACGCACACACAAAATCAGTCCACTCAGAGGCGTTCCGACAGGCCAGTAGTTCGTAAAAAGCCCAGTAGCGCTTGCACGGCTTTCTTCTGTGACGATGAGTCATGACGATGGCGCAGTCTACTTTCTTCTGACAGCGGCTGGTCATCTAACCTGTTTAGTTTATTAGAAAGGTGTTCTTTTTCCAGGTTGTATTTCGGGCAGTCACACAGGATATGTCGAATTGTTTCTTCATCTCCGCAGTGTGCACAGTCGGCGGTGTCGGTCATACCGTCACCCCCGGAAGCTTTTCAGGCCTGCGCGTCACGTGACGTGACGTCGACGACGTCACATCGCGCCGGCCGGCCGGCCGCCCTTCGCTGGGTGGCTGCGCCAGCCGCGAGCGCCCTTCACGCCTACGGACTCGGGCGAGGTTCCTTGACACCATGTCCGCACGATTTATCAAGGTATCCATTGATTGTATGGTTTAACGCGCCGACGCAACGCAGGCGATGAAGCGCGCCGTAGGGGAGAGCTCAGGATCAAGTTTTACTACCTGGGAATCTTTATTGTGTGCCGAAATCTCGTACACACGGGCGTTTTTGCTTTTCGCCTCCATCAGAAATGCGGCCGCCGCAGCCGGGTATCGAAACTGCGCCCTAGTGCTCAGCAGCGCTACGCCTTAGCCACTGAGCCACCGTTGCAGGGGAACTTATCAAGGTATCAAGAAATAATGAATATCGTGAATGGAATAATGCGTATTTATTTATCACAGCCAGACGCCGTCTGTACAAATATCACAGTGCGCATTGTTCTCGGTCCAGGCAAACGACAGGCAACACAAGATGTTGCCGTTATTGCTGAAAATTTGCCAAAAGTAAAAAACACAATATCTTGCCACATAAAACTCGGAAAACAAAACAGATTGTAACAGCAAAAACATCCCCGAGCTTTGAAACAGAAAAAGCACACTTTCATTTAAATTGTAGGTTAGAGGAAAACATACCATTCGTTTATCATAGTAGCAGTAGCAACACAAGGTATCAGGTTCAAACACTTGCCAAAAAATACAATACAAAAGAACACTGGTGACTAAATTGTGGTCCACAGCATGATAAATGACAGAAAGAAAAGTAATTGTACTGCCACAGGTAGGTGCATGTCCTAGGAAAAAAATCAAACAAAAATCTAAGAAAAAAACAAATCACAGTGCACAACATGTCTGTACACAGAGTGCACAAGGAAAGTGGCCAGCTTAGGTACCAAAACGGACTGTAGAACTGCTACAGTGGGCACCGAGGCAGTTCGAGTTTAAAAAAAAGAAAAAAGTACAGCACCTTTAAAAGCTAACAACTTGTAAAGAGATACAAAACTGGAAACAAGGCTCAAACAAGGGAATGTATTGCTTGAGCCAGGTGGCAATAAGTGCAGCGCTCCTCAGACAGCATCGACAGGTTGTTCAAAATTTCCAACAAGGAACTTACTTTTTGAACTGAGTCTGGTACAACAGCGCTACCAAGGTTCTTGATTGGTGAACCTTGATAGCAGGCAAAGACTTCAAGGTTTGCAAACACGGTCAATGACGCATTCAAACAAGGTTCACGATAGTCGATAATGTTCAAAAACATGGAGCACTCTTCTTTATGAATCACAGTCCACTTTGGAGACACTGACACCCCTTGCAGGCGAGCCCTTAGTTCTTCGAGGGACGAAAACCGGTCTCGTTTTTGCTCCGCTTCATATGACGCCAGCGACTTTTCTACAGCACGGGCGAGTTGGGAGGCTTCTTGTCGGCTCCTCTTGGCGTCAGGGGTTTCTCTCGTGCTCTGGTCTCGTACTGATAGGTAGGACGGACAGCCGGAAAATACCGTTGGGACAGATCCAGGACGCAACCGTGGTACTGGGAGTGCAACTTCAATAACTCTCCCTGTCCTTGGATCCGTCTACGATGTCGTCTTCTCAATGCATGAAGCGTCGAAATGATTCGCGCACACCTGCAAAAACGTTTCAAGAACGTCTGAGACGCCACTTCTCAAAAGAAAAAAAATGCGCTCCCGTTTGCATGACCGCGTTTACAGTCCGTGTAGCTAAAACAAAGTCTACCTACGTTTCGCAAGCATCTAAATAAAAGCGCTGCGCTAAGCGGTACAAGCAACATGAAAGGAAACACGGGAGCGTGATGTCACCGCACTCCACGAAGCGCTTCCACCGAGAGCTTGCAAGAATGGACGACACCACGGCACTGTTAGTGAACAAAGCGCAGCTGACCATCCTTGCTGCGAACGCTGCTGGCGTCAGCGCTTCGCGAGGCCCGGCGGCCACACGCTCAAGTATTTCCCATCATAGGTGATTTCTACCCGAACAAGCAACGACAAGCTAAGAACAGGAGCATCTCAAATTCTTACCTTAGTGCACGAAGTCGGCACGAAGTCCTTCCTAGGAATGGCGCGTAGCCATTGTTTGAGAGCGTCGGCGTCTTTAGGGAAGGAAAACACTTGTATCTTCTTTCCTGTTTTGTAGTTGCCGGTGCATCCGGGTACACAACACTTATTCGGCATTGTCGCATCACTCCAGCATCACGCACGGAAACGAAATTGCCGCAAAACAACAACGGAAAGCAACAAACGTGAAACACCGTCAACACCACGCCGCCGAACCGTCACCACCGCCGCCCGCGCTGCGCTCGCTGCCGCTGCGGCTTCCCCGAGAGTCGGCCGGCCGGAAATGACGTCAAATTGCTGGGCGCAGGCCTGAAAAGATTTTCTGGGGGTGACGGTCATACCTATGCGGAACGCGTACGCACGGGTAAACGCGACTCCCAACCATAGTCTGCACAGAGCAGTAGCGTCGCCTCGTCGAATTTTTGTTGGAAGCTGCATGCTTAATATTGGATCAAGGGATCGTAATCTTGCATGCGTAAAGAGAGGCTCATTCCAAAGAGCCATGGAGCGTTGGCGAGCAAGAATGCGGAGCCTCCTAGCAGCGTCCGTGCTTTAGAGAGGCATTGACTGGTCGTTGTCTTCTGCATGACCTACTACACTCCTGACCTGTTCAGATAGCGGGGTTCCTATGGGAGCGCGTGTCCCCGCTCTCGTTCAATCGCTCGCCGTAGGTGGCGCTACCTATAACCTGTTCGTCTGTTTCTTTACGGTTGTTTTGTAGGCGCTGGTATAAGAATGCCTGCATTCTGTAGTGAACTGGCGGCATATATGTGACTATTTCTTCCCATACATTGCTGGTTAAGCAAGGTGTTCAGAGCGCTTGAGTATTTATAGCACACTGGTTGACAAACGTGGGAACCCGTAGATTTACACGATGTAGGGCAGCCTATGCGTGGTAGCGTGCATTTTATTGCAAAAAAATTCTGAATGTCTTTTAGTATTATTATTTCTGAATAATTCTAAATTTTGGATCATAAATACGCACTACGAGTGCTTTGTTGGTCAAAATTTGACCACAAAGAGTGAAGATGACGTCAGCGAGCAGGTGCTGACTAGCGCCACGCCGCTCGTAGGTGACGGCCCTAGCGGCAGAAGGTATGAACTAGAACGTGGGCGCTGGAAGAGGTGCTCTCTGGGCAGGTCAGGAGTGTAGTAGGTCATGGTCTTCTGTATGGGCTGATCGGGCAGCTTGATCAGCTCGTTCGTTACCGATAATTCCACAGTGGCTTGGCAACCACTGAAATATAACGTGGTGCCCTTTCTCTGTTATATGGTGTAGCATTTCTGCTGTTTCAAATACCAACTGCTCGTGTGGACCAGGGCATAGATTTGACAGAAGTGACTGCAGTGCTGCCTTGCAGTCGCATAAAATCGTCCACCGTTGCATGCATTGGTCGTTAATGAAACGCAGTGCAGCGCGAAGCACTGCAAGCTTTGCTGCCGTTGTTGTGGTTGTATGAGCTGTCCTGAATTTGATGGTTGTGGCGTGCGTTGGAATAACGACCGCCGCAGTTGAGCTGTTTGGCAGGACGGAGCCGTCGGTGTAGACGTGGGTGCAGTCTTGGTACTTCTCGTACAGCAGAAGTAAGGCGAGCTGCTTGAGGGCTGGTATTGAGAAATCTCGTTTTTTCTGGATGCCTGGTATTGTCAGGTTAATGACTGGCTGTTTGAGGCACCATGAAGGAACTGAAAGTCTCGCCGCGGGCGTAAAACCAGTTCGTAGGGAGTCACCATGTGTAGTTATTTTCGACAAAAGGAAGTATGAGGTCTATCCACTAGTAGAGAGGCTAGGCGGTGATGGCGAGACCGGCCCACATGCCTTATATGTATCCTCAAAGCTTCAATTTCAATATGGGTCTGCACGAGGTGGTCTTTGGCTATAGCTATAGTCGCCATTGTTGAGGCACCCTGAGGCAGACCTAGACATATTCGAAGCGCCTGTGCCTGAACGCTTTGTATCATGCGTCGACTTGTTTTGCTGGCGTTTGATAATGCAGGCAGACTGTATCGTAAAAAGCCAAGGAAAAGCACCCTGTACAGTCGTAACATAGCATTAGGCTGCATTCCCCAAGTCTTTCCAGCGAGAAACTTGAAAAGATGGCATATGCCTGTCAATCGCTTTTTAAAATACGACACATGAGGGCTCCATGATATGTCCCTGTCGACTATGACACCCAGAAATTTGTGAGATCGACGATATGGTATATTATGACCGTTAATTGACACTCTGTAATTCGACATGGGTTTGCGCGTAAATGCCAGAAGAGCGCACTTTCCGGGGGAAATTTCCAGGCCTCGATTGCGTATAGATACAAAGTAGTTGCAGTAGCAGCTCTCTGTATTCTCGCTCGTATTTGCAGGCGAGTTACCGCAGATGTCCAGATGCAGATGTCATCAGCGTATGTTGATAGATAAATATTGTTCGGTAGGTGCGTAAAGAGAGCGATTAGTGTTATATTGAATAGCACGGGGCTCAGTACACCACCCTGAGGGACGCCACGACAACTGAAATGTGTAGACGTGTTGCCGGTCTCTGTACTCACAAAAGAGGATCGCATTTGGAGATAACTGCGTATCCACCTAAACATTCGGCCACCCACTCCAATCTCTTCTAGTGCGGTAAAGACGGCTACATGTGTAACGTTATCATAGGCTTTGACGTCGAGGAACAGAGAGGCGCAAAGACGCTTATGGATTTTCTCGTGTTCAACGTACGTGATTAGGTTGATGACGCTATCGATCGATGATCGACCACGTCAAAAGCCAGCCATGGCATTTGAGTAGATCTCATGATACTCCAAGTACCACTCGAGTCGGCCGAGAATCATTCTCTCCATCACTTTACCCACGCAACTAGCCAATGCGATCGGGCGATAGGAGGAGAGTTCCAATGGTGATTTGCCAGGTTTTAGTAATGGTACTAGACGACTAGTTTTCCAGCTTAAGGAGACAGCGCCCTCTAGCCAACAATCATTATATAGCTGAAGTAGAGCTATTGTCGCGCGCTCACCCAGCTGACACAGGGCTCTGTAGGAGATTCCGTCAGGTCCTGGTGCGGAGGTCCGTTTGCACAAAACGAGTGCAGCTTTGAGCTCCTGAATGGTGAACGGGAAGTCCATACAGGAGTCACGTGGTGGAGGACAACTGCTCGAAAGCGGTGAGCTGCTGATGGCTGGAGTTAGCCCTGATAATCCGGCACAGAACTCTTCAGCAACGTCTACATCTGGTCAATTTTGGTGAAGGGCTAAGGCCTTGAAAGGTGACTTCTGAATGGACGATGACCGCAAACCTCTACCGTCCTTCATATCTGCGATAAAGGCTTACGAGGGTCGAGTGACTCGCAGAAAGTAATCCATCGTTGGAATTCTAGCTTTTCCAACCAACGTTTGATCTTCTTCTGCATACGTCTAGCAGTCCGTAAATCTTCTATGTCCTTCGTGTGCCGGTACCTTCTTTCAGCTCGTCGCCGCAAGGCTCGAAGCTGCTCCAGCTCTATGTCGATGTCCGTGATTCTTACAGGGCATGGGATCGTACACACAGTCTCTTTTACAGTGCTCTTGATGGCCTCTTGTAAATTGGAAATGTGCTCTTGGCATTGGTCTTCCATACGGGACTGAAATTTTTTTCGAGTCCACTCTTTTAACCATGTCGGGCACTTTAGGAGGCGACAATCCTCTGATCTTGACGTATGTTGGAATGTGACCACTCCCGTGCGTTTCTATATCCGTGAACCATTCAGTATGTTTCACTAGGCTTCGCGAAACAAAGGCCAAGTCGAGACAGCTACTGTATGTGGAGCCACGTAAAAATGTAGGACTGCCATCGTTCAGTTACCAAAGTTGGTTGTCGGAGGCAAAAGACACCAAGCTTCTGCCCTTCATGTTGGTATTCTGACTTCCCCATAATGTATGATGAGCGTTAAAATCCCCAATGATAACACACGGGTCAGGAGTTAACGCTATGATGTCTCGTAGTCTTTTTTGATCGAAACGGCTTGGTGGTGATAGGTATGCGCCAACCACTGTGATGTTGAGCCTCCTCTTTTTCACTCTTAAGCATACGTGTTGGTTTCCGTCATGAGGTGGAACACGTTGAAGGATGTAAGAGAGGTCTCGGCGAATGTACACCAGAACCTTGTTGCTTTCAGTGTAACAGTAGACGACATAAAAGGTTCATATCCCGAGAGTCGTATTGCACTCGATAAGTTCGGCTCACAAATGACGATTACGGGAAACATATTGACGTACACAAATCGATGAAAGTCACCAATGCGCGATCTCAGTCCCCTGGCATTCCACTGCAGTATTGCTGCTTTACAAACCTCATCCCTGAAAGACAGTGGTGGGTTAGCCATGGTCTACTCTAGGGCTGCTAGCACTGGACTAAGCGCGTCCAGTACTTGAAGGGCACTTTTGGCTGACGGTGTATTCATGTCGCTTAACTACATGCGAATGGTGTCCACTAATGATCTTAGCATCACCATCACGCGATGATCTGGCTTCCCGGCCGTTGCAGCATTTTGTGCTTGTTCTTGAGGCGGCTTCTGTTGATACTCAACAGGTCGTGTAGGCGGCTTCTGTTGAGGCTCAACATATCGTCTAGGCTGAAGGGGTGGCCATTCCTTTGCAAAGAGAGATCTTCCAGCATCTTCTCTTTCAGCGCAGATGTTTGCCGTGCTAGGAGCCACGCTTGTCGATTTCACTTGAGTTTCCGACTTTCTCGTTAGATTTTGCACTGTCCTTCGTGAGGACCTTCGACGATGACGGCGCCTTCGCCTTACTTTTTGCGCAGCTTCTCTGTGAGTCGAGTTGTCTCGCACCATTTGCCTCTAAATATAAATCTCTTTCTTAATCTGAGGACAGTCCTTGGAGGAAGCACTGTGAGCTCCTTGTCAGTTGGAGCATTTCAACGTAGTTGCATTACAGTCGTCTTCTGAGTGGTGTTCAGCGCATCGGGGGCACACTTCGGAATTTCTGCAAACGCCCTTCACATGGCCAATCTTCTGGCACTTGAAACACTGCATAGGCTTCGGAATAAATGGGCGAACCTGGTGACGGAAATGGTCAACCTTCAAGTAAGAGGGAAGACAGTCTCCCTTGAATGTTAGTCGCACACAACGAGAGTTGCCTAGGCGACCAGCATGCACAATGACGTTGTTTTCACTCACTGGTTTTATCAGTACAAGAAGATCTTCATTGGCGATTTCAGTGTCTATGTCACAGGTAACTCCTGTTACGGTGTCACCATTTACTGGTATAGTGGATCGGACTTTGATGTTTCCCAGCTCTGACACATGCTGTACCGTGTTCAGTGCACTCGGGTTCCTCACGTCGATTGCCAAAATATTCTTCCTCGTGTTTATCCTGATGTCCTTAACCTCGTTAGGCACAATGTTTTCAAGGTACAAGGACAGTGCTTGCCTGTTGAGGAAGCGTAGATTGGCCGTAGTAGTCTGCGGCACAAACAGAATGGAGTGAGGCCATCGCTGAGGCGCTGTCCTCACAGTGGCTGTACTTGATGCCGATAATGCGTTCATGATTCTTCGTTTGGCCTTGCGGTAGAGCACAGGTTCGAAGTCGTCTTCCGAGGACTCGTAGTCTGATGCAGAGTACAGCTCGGTGTCCTCGCTCTCACTATATGGATTACCACGCTTTCTTGAAGCAATGTCCGTGAATGAACTGGTACTGGGCGGGATCTCCGGGGATTGTACATCCATGACCGCGATGTAGGGGGCTGGAGACCCCGCTGTTGCGCTGTGGAACGCAGAAAAAACAGCACAGACCGCAAGATGTGTTCCGTGTTCCACAAGAGAATCACTTCGTCTTCCTCTTTTTCTTCAGAAGTCACGAACAAACTATTGTGTGTAACAAGTATTACATTTTGACCTCCAAGGTGGTGACGGTGGGAGATTTTTTCTGTGCGTTGTTGAACAATAAAAAATTCCCAGCGTGCGCGTTACCTAAAAGCCGAATGCTCCTGTCTCTCATTCCCCATTAGCAGCCATTGGCATGTGCATTGAGCACTATCTGACAGGAAAAGGTTGCTACGTTATACTCGCTGGCCGTAACCTCCTTGGTTTTAGAAAGCTTTAGCGAGCGTCGGGCCACAGTGCCTCAAATACAGTGAACAAGTATATACCATGAACTCGAGGTGGTTAAAGGTGGGAAGTAGACCCGAAGCGCAAGCCGTAAGAAAGTGTGCGTGTGCCACCTCTCCTTTAGTCCTTGGAATGTCCGCTGGGTGGCGGTGCTTATATATGGGGAATATATGATGAAAAGATGCGAGATGGTGGTACTTCGAGTGTTGAATAGGTGGACGAACGGACACACAGACAGATGCATGGATGGACGCATGAACGGACGCAGGGGCGGCTGAATGGACGAACGCAGGGACGGACGCACGAACAGACGCACGTGCGGACGGGCGGATGAATGCATGGACGGTCACACAGACGGACGCATAGATGCACGGAAGCAAGAACGAATGGACGGACGAATGCTTCGCCCCACTCTCCATCATTAACTGCGTCAATATGCTGCCAATTTTTTTTTCTTTACTTGTGCTAAACAAATTTTCTGCTCAATTTGATTTTTTTTAAATAACGTCGCTTGCCTTTTTTTCTTTCTTGAAAGAGCGTGCGTAAAGATATTCACATGTTCGTTTCCCATTGTTATTTTTGTGTTGAATGAACCTGTCATCTACCACGCTGCCAAGATCTTGAAGAAAGATCGCAGTATCTGTAAATTAAATAAATAAATATTAAGGCTATCTGCGATCAAATAAAGCAAAAAAAGAAGGGGAAAAGTGAGAAAGATTAAGTTTGATTCAACTCTGTCAATACTTCAATTCCACTACGTAAGAACACCAATGCATGTTTTATTTTTTTTGCAATGTGCGCTGTGAGCTTGTGTTTTAGTACACGTCAAATGATCGTGCAGCATGGTAGTTTTGCCAGTTATGCTCCTGCAGGGAGTTCCTAATGACTCAGACTCAGATGGAGCGCTTCAATTTCATCATCCGATATGAAATCTGAGTACGAGCGCATTTACTTCCGTGCTCCGTTCAGCCCGAAAAAAGCACATTATCTCGTTCGAAGCGAGCACCAACGAAATAGTGACGTCACTACTCACGGGCACGTTTTCATAGCCCACGACGAATACAGCGGCTGCGTGTAGGTATAACGAAACCAAACTCGCGAATGAAATAATGCTGGTGGGTATTCGGCCTGCGTGTCCGCCCTATTACCTCCAGACACACGTCGGTGTCAAAGAACTCCGTGAAAAGTAATCTCGCTCAGCATTGTGGGTTATTCAGAAGGGACGCTGCCGTGTTCAGTTTTGGCAGGCTTAATGAAAACTTTGGTATTGTGAAACCTAGATTTATTTATTAATTATGCTGAGGCATAGAAAAGTACATGGATAGCGAAAGTTTTGCAAATTGAGACCCCATCTTTGGGTCTGGGTAAAGCTTAGCCTTTACGAAGGCAGGTGGTGAAAGGCTATGAAAATAGCGGCAATGCGTAGAATATAGTTCACTTTCGTCGTACGCGTACGCGTCTAATTATGAAACTGTCACCCTCGCCTCTTCGCCCCGAACCCTTTATTCTTTAACCACAGTGCAAGGGTAGCATATATACCAGGTGTGCGTCTGGTTAACCTAATAATAATATCTGGGGCTATCAGTTCCAGCTTTCGGAAGAAACTGCAGCTTTCATCGAGCTACGAGTTCTCGCTACAGTATACACTTTAAATCATACTACGGGGATGCCGATGCACGGCTACGCGATTGTACACGACTCATCCACACGAATGATTCCCCGATCGTTTTTACACTCGGACAACGAGCCCTTTAAAGAACGTCGCCGACCGAGTTTATGGCCTTGCTGTAAAGGGAGCGATCTTCTTTCTCCTCGGAGGCATCCACCCTGAGCTGTCGCATGCATCACGGAGCACGTGTTCTCCATCCGAGCTGAACGTTTTCCACGCCGACCGAAAAACACCCCGCCCCCCACCCCCATCCACCCGCCCCCCCCCAAAAAACGGCCATGTCCAGAAAAACGCCGTCTCAAAATAAACGCCACCATGGTGCGTTTCCTTTCCACGGAAGACCGGAGAACACGCTCGTTCTGAGAAAAACGGAGACGACTTCCTTCATTTCGCCCATTATTTTGAAGCAATCTGTGCAGCTTCAAAAGTTCGGCACAGGGCTGCGCGATCACCACGATGTAAGCCGACGTACAGCCATGGGGCCCATTGCTGCGCCATTCAATCGAATGTGTCTGGTCGCTGTTCGAAGGCGCCCGTTAGCGTACATTAAACCCTTCTAATTGAGGGGATTCCGTAACACTTTAAATTTCAGTCCCTCATTACCGTCTTTCCAATCTACATGTGTTTAGAAAAACATGTTCAACGATTAAGAGTGTTTGGCACTCTACTATGGGAGAGCAGAAAGGCGTCCCAGGGGAAACGCAATTGTCATGTAATAGGTGCCGCTGACGTTTAGAAAAAGTTGTTAACGCTTTAGAGTACGGGGTACTCTACTTTGAGAGACCATAAAGCCGTCCCGTGGCCTCACACTTGATGAAGCGCCCAGTATTTGTCTTGGCAGGGTGTGTATAGAAATAATGGTTAATTATTTAGAGCATTTGGTACTCTACCATGGGAGCGTTGAAAGCCGTCCCTTACACCCGAATGCAGAGATATTACTTGATTCGTACTTGACTCGTTCTTGACTCAAGACAGTCTAGCTGGTCGCCATAAATCGTTCTCAAACTTGCGGACGACTTGAAGGCGACTTGGCTCGGTCGAAGTCAGGACAAGTTTCAAGTCAGCTGCGGGGCTAGCTTGAAAGCGACTTCACGCGTTATTCCAACATGGCCGCCTCTCGAGTGGACGTAGCCGGAGGGTGGCTGCTTTTGAGTTTGCTTGCCTCGCCATATGCGTAGTGTTTTCTGAGGCGCACTGCCTGCCGAAAAGTCCTCGGCCCGCTTTATGTGACCGAGGAAATCCGACGGAGTTGTATGACTACTAGTGCAACGATTCCATGCTCAGTACAGATTCATGAAGAACACCATGCGGCAGCTGGTGGCTAAGTTACCGCTCCATGAAAGTGGGGACAACCGAGCACAGCCTGTTCCTCCAGTGTTACAGCTACTGATGGCTCTCGGGTTTTACGGCGCTGGCACATTCCAAACAGTCACCGGGAATCTCGTCCACTTTCCGTAGTCGACAGTGTGCCATGCGCTAGGAAAAGCTACGCTACTAATCGCTAAGCACCTGTACGCGATGCTGGTGCGCTTTCCACTGCAGTGGGCACTTTCAATAGTTATTCGGAATCTTTATGAAGTGGCTGAGTTCCCTGGCGTTACAGGATGTGTCGACTACACACATGTGCGTATTAATAGCCCCGGTAGTGACGACGCCAAAGTGTTCCGTAACCGCAAAGGCTATTTCTATTTTTGTAAAACACGACAATTTTTGTCTCTTTCGGTACAAAATTGACTTGGCACTGCGTCTGTGTCCCTCGCTGTGTCTGTGTCCTGAACGCACGCACGCACACACGCACACACACACACACACACACGCACACACACAAAAAAACAGATGCCTGCGATGGATCCATACCTATGACCATAGAGTTTCCCACAATACTTACTAGAGGGAACTCTGGCGCTAGTGTCTATGGGAGCTGCAACGCACGGCGCTTCATCGAGCATGGGAATGATGGGTAGTACACACATTTGTCTAATAATCGCACTTTCGGCCTGCCTTTGGCTCTGTGTTGGTTCGAGTGGCTTGGGGCTGTTTTCTTACGAAACAAGTATTAGCAAATGTTCAGCGGTTGTGCTTCATCATTTTATTTTTTTAGACTTACTTTCCAAATTGGCTCCCGAAGTTCAAAAGCATTACTTCTTTCTTTCAAAACAAAACCGAAACGCAGCAATAAACAAAGCCGCAAGTACGATTCGCCGCCCGCAAGTACGAAGACTAGGCAAATGTGTGTACTACCCATCATTCTCATGGTCGCTGAACGATCGCAGTGCCAGAGTGCCCTCTAGTTAACTTTGAGAAACTCTATGCCTATGACGACTTGCCGATCTCGTGCAAGTCGTGGCTGCGCGTGCAGCCATGGAGCGGAGGGCGGAGCGCGCGCAATCACGTGGTGTGTGACGTTGCTGCACCGTTGGTACAGACGCTCCTCTCCGCTCCTCGCGCCGCTGCTAGGGGAGAGGAGGAGGCGCACCGTGGACTGCGGATTTAGGGTCGCTTATGAAGTGCATTCGCACTTAAAATATACGAATCACTTTTGATCCCAGAAGTTGTTTTAGATGCGGAAGCATCTTATACTCGCGCCTTGTAGTGCGCCGTCCGCGCCGTCCGCGCCGTCCGCGCCGTCCGCACCGCCTTAGTTGAGCTAATTCATTACGTCTGATACAATAATCACTCGTTCTCTGCTACTGCAATATTCACGCGTTCATCAAGTATAAGGTTATTTGTTGCACTTCAAAAGCATACATGTGTCCGAGTTAAAACGGTCAAAGTTTCACATTAAATGCACCAGGAAGGTAAAGTATTGGTACGGAAACCAGTAACACAAACATGAGCTTGTACGGTAAAGTTAGCTATTTAAAACCTACGCGAGCGTCGGTGCACACTGAACCATGCCTGTGTATTCAGGCATGTGTCTAACTCTGTTACCAGCCACTAAACTGTTTTAGCGGGACGGCTCAGTGCTCTCCCATAGTTGAGTACGAAGTACTCAAAATCGTTCAATATATTAGATGCGGAAGCATCTTATACTCGCGCCTTGTAGTGCGCCGTCCGCGCCGTCCGCACCGCTTCTCGAACATTCGACAGCTGACGCGCGCGCATGCGCCGTCGCGCCGTCGCCCACCATCTGTGCCGCGCGCGCTTCTCCTTGAGAACATTCGACAGCTGACAGCGCATGCGCCGTCGCGCCGTCGCCATCTGTGCCGCGCGCGCGCTTCTCCTTCGAGAACATTCGACAGCTGACAGCGCATGCACCGTCGCGCTGTATATACTCAAGGTCGGCGCTCGCTCGCTCAGTTGCCGCTCGTCCGTTGGTTCGTCGCAATAAATAAAACACCGCCCTTTCGCATACGTGCCGTACGTGTTCACTCATTTAACACCCCATTTCACAACCACGTTAACCAATTTAGCCATAGACCCAAGTAAGTCGCAATTTAACACCCGTTAACCAATTACATGCTTCCGCATCCTCCTCAGTGTTCCCCCGAGGGAAGCTGCGGGCAATTTTTTTTTTCATATATAACTGCGACTAGCCCGCTACAAGCATGTAGCGGGCTAGTCGAACAGAAAAGCGAATACCGCGAAAATCGCGTTACCTCATGAGCCAGGTCAGCACAAATACACGCCATGGCGTTCCATTAAAAAAAAATTACGAAAGAACTCAACGCGATGCTCGTTTCGCCTCCAAACAAGCAAGCGTGGAGAAAAGCACCGCATTTGGGTGGCCACTAAAACCAGCGGGCAATGGACGCATTACAGAAAAAAACCCTGCACATCACTGTGGCGGCTGGCACCATGTGCCACTCGTTAGCCGTGAAATGGCAAAAATATGCTTGTGGTACTTCTTTTTATAGTTATTTTAAAACGTATGGTCTTTTTTTGCCGTAACACGTGTCTTACGCGATCAACTTCATTATTAACCTCGTTAGCAGGTGAGCAGCGTGTTTCTGCTTTGAAGTTCGTTCTTGACTTGACTAGCGAGTCAGCCTGAGCATCTATGCAACGCGATGGCTGACTTGGGCGTTTTGAAGTCCGCTGTTTGCTTCACGCCGACTTACTCAAGTCAAGTCGAAGGCGTGAGATAAGTAACATCTCTGCATTTGGGGGTAGTCCCTGACCTCGTCGGACTCTGTTTGTTTAGCAAAATGTCCAACAATTCTGAGTACTTGGTACTCTACTATGGGAGAGCAGTAAGCCGTCCCTATATAAGAATAGGAGCCCGCTTATTTTTCAACGTTGGCAACGTGGTGAAGGCACCGGAAGAGAAAAACGGCCCTGGCAAACGTACTGATATGCGGCGCTCAAAGATACCCATGTCAGTTGCGTAGTTGTGTGCACCGTTGTCCAATAAATGGAGCTCTGTGGATTATCGACTTGTCATCGACTAGGCATTTTGGTATGGCAATTGGAACTTTTATCGAAGCCATCACTTGCCATTTCACGTTGCCACATTTTGCTGTTGTCTAGATACGAACGCGTAGTCATTGTTGTTGCCTGTAGTTGCTGTAGTGTCGCGTTAGTGAGCAACTGGATGAATGAGCGATTTCCGTCATGGAGGAAGGAAGCAGTTAGGGGAGGGGGGAGCATGGCATTATGCGATAGAAAGATACTAAGAAAAATCGTCAGATCCCACGTGCAGTGGGAATCGATGTTATGCGAAGCACGAATAAGAAATGTTAATATGTCACATTAAGATCTCCACAACGTTACGAGGTGGGCGTAATTGATGCCGTACATGACGTCCATGTCATGGTTATCATGTTTTAATGTGTCGCTTACCTTCGTCATCTATTCACGTCACGTGATACCACATTCAGTAGCCCCGCCGCAGTGGTCTAGTGGCTAAGGTACTCGGCTGCTGACCCGCATGTCGCAGGATCGAATTCCGGCTGCGGCGGCTGCATTTTCGATGGAGGCGGAAATGCTTTAGACCAGTGTGCTCAGATTTTGGTTGTCGAAATTTCCGGAGCCCTCCACTACGGCATCTCTCATAATCATATGGTGGTTTTGGGATGTTAAACTTCACATATTAATCTATCAAGTTTAGTATATGTGGAGCTAGCGAAGTGGCCGCTAGCACGCTATGAGCGTGGTATGTAGTCATGTTCTTACATGACACGCGTGTCAGAATTAGCATGTTTGCTCCAATCATATATTTCTTCTCCATTGACGTAACGTAACACCAAATTCGGTATGGGTGGAGCTAGCAAAACGGCCGCGAGCGCATCATGAAGGGCCCACTATACTCCAGTGTAGCGTTGCATGCGCGCACACCAGGCACAGCGACGCTACGTTAGCAAAACGCGAGCACTCTATAGCCTGACGCCAGGCGCGACCAGCGTCCGTCGGCGCGGCCCGACGGCAACCGGCACGAAATGCGACATGTTGCATTTCGCGCCAATGCGTTACTCAGACAACATTGCATCTCCCTCTTTTCGTGATGAAAGGACGCGCTGAAATGCGCATGCGTCAAAGCAACGCAGCGCGGCGCACGCCTGCGAGTATATGGCAGCACCAGCGCCGGGAGTGGCAACGCCGTCGTGTTGCAACGAAATGAACGCCGCCGAGCTCGCGCACCACGTCACGTCGAACTGTACTGGCGTCTTGACCGTGGCATGTAGTCATGTTCTCACCTGACGCACATCTCATGATTATCATGTTTGCGCCAGTCACATACCGTCGTCATCCACTGGCATCACGTAATACCAAATTTGGCTTATGTGAAGCTAGCGAAACGGCCGCAAGAGCACCATCAGTGTGGCATGTAGTCATGTTGTTACATGATACGCATCACACGTATATCATGTTTGCACCAGTATCATACCTTCGCCATCTATTCACGTCCTGTAATACCAAATTTGGTATAAATGAAGCTAGCGAAACGGCCGCCAGTGCATCACGAGCGTGGCATGTAGTCATGTTGTTACATGACACGCCTCTCACGACTATTGTGTTTGCACTAGTCACATACCTTCATCATCTATTCATGTACTGTAATACCAAATTTAATATATGTGACGCTAGCGAAATGACCGCGAGCACATCATGAGCATGGCATGTAATCGTGTTGTTACATGACACACATGTCATGTTTTTCATGTTAGGGTGTGTCGCTTGTGTTCGCAAAGCAATCATGCCAAACCATACGAGTTTTGCAACATGCCATGTGAAAGAAAGCACCGCAGGAGCTGCAGGACCACGAAATGTAAATCATGACATTCATGACATACACGTCATGATTTTCATGTTATTACTAGTCAGATATGTTCGTCATGCAGTCATGTTATGCAATACCAAGTTTGGTATTGATACCATTTTTGAAACGGCTAGGCGAGCTAAAAGTCGTAGGCGGATAGATAGATAGATAGATAGATAGATAGATAGATAGATAGATAGATAGATAGATAGATAGATAGAATAGATAGATAGATAGATAGATAGATAGATAGATAGATAGATAGATAGATAGATAGATAGATAGATAGATAGATACGCTCAAAGTCGCCGAAGTTCGCTAAGAAATGCTCCGCACTTAAAAGGAAGAAAGGTAGCCAGTGAAGCATACACACGCCGACCTTCGCTTGCCTCCCTCATTTCACGAGAGGTGTAGAGCACAGAGTTTATTTTATTCGTGCCATTTACATTCAGTTGAAGCATGGTCCTTTAATACTTTGGTGGAAGCAAATGTTACGAGAGCTCATACCATGTCACATGTGTAAGTAAAAGCTGCTCTCAATCAAACTAACAGATCTACGGGCCGTGTCAGTCAATAAATTCCCAATTCCCACAAAGACAAATACAGATGGGCTAATGCACATAGCTTCCGAACACGCGTAAGCCATAGCGCTGGCATGTGAAGCTGGGGCAAGCACGACCACGGATATGTATCGCGAAATGCAGTCGACGAAAACCTGTCAACGTAATCGATTACAAGTCAGTAAAGAACACCCATGCATATATACTTGTAAGAGAGTGTCACTGCACGACTGTACAAAATGTAGACGCTGAAGAAGCGGCGCTGTACGGTCATCAGTTTCTGGCACTATCGCTGATCGATCGGCATTTCTTTATTTGAAGTTCACAGAAAATTAATTTAAGAAGCCAACGTGGGTCTACATGGCTCCGAGTACAAGTGAAGACAGGTGAGCATACACGTAGAAGTTTGGTTGCTTCATTAGCCTTAATGGCTGGGAGACGTGCGTAACGCAACCCCTTCAAGTTTGTCAGTGGACGTGAACAATAACGTAAAGATATACGAGTTAAGGTAGCAGCCCACAATTTTCGTTTTCGAGGTACAGAGAGGCGCAGTCAATCAGACAAAGCTGTGTTGTTGCCTGATGCCAGTGCGAGCTTAATAGACAGGCCAACATCCATCGCTAGTGGTTGCAGTATTTTAAAGAAGTGTGCCTTTGCGTTGTAAAAAAGGAGCCATTGGTATATTGACTGAACTCAACACATATGTCCGTTGTGACCCCCTCTCTCACATTGTCTTCTGTTTTGACACTGTCAGCTTTTGAGTTATGGAAAAGTGATGCATCTCTTCTATGATACGATGTAGATGGGCACTGCGTTAAGAAATTACTGGAGAAGCTCCACTGCAGTTGTCTCAGCATGGATAAGTATCGTTCTACGAGCTCATCTCCGTCATCCTCGGTACCCTGCATGCTTGTAAGGTTCTGGGATCGGTTGCATAGTAATGCACAGTTCGCTTGGCTAAGGCGTGATACCCCACGGGCCTATATAATTCGAGGTTGTATCGGTGGTTGACCGTCGTATACCCTCCACAGATCGTAAGCTCGCGTTTCGAGTTCTTCTATATATACTCGAACGCCTCTATAGGCATTCCAATAGCGTCCGTATTCTGTTAATGTCGAAGTAACAAATCCCGACTCACTTCATAAGTCTTGGCTTCGAGCTGTCATTCACTCTGTATACGTGCCTGATATCCAAGCAGAACAGAAAATAAGGGAAAGATGGAAGCTTGTATTTATGAAAAAATTGTTAAACAGAGAATGTCTCTGGAGTTAACGTTTGCACGTTTCCTTATCAATGGTTTTTCATCTTCATGTATGCTTTTTATACATTTTCTATTGAGTCATACGCATTCATGCGGGAATGGACGTTACATTAGTGATGAACTCACAAATAGATTTCCTGGAAAAGTATAACCAAACGACGCTCACACGTTGAAATACTGATATAAAGTGCGAACAAAACCTAAGTGCACTACATCCTTCTTTGCGCCGTTCCATATAGAGCAGTTAATGGGACGGAGACTTGCGAATTTTCTTACATATATAGACGGGGTCGCACCAGTAAATAGTTCGTTTTTTTTTCCGCAACCGATTGCGATTCCTTTCACTTTTATGCGTAGTAATCAACTAGGCGTTTTCGTGTTTGAGACAAACAACTGTGTTAGGCGACTGAAAACATGCTCTGTGTGTATAGTAGCGCAATACTATCTTCTGTTTTTTTATTTTTTTATTTGAGGCATCACGAGGAACGCAACAGGGAAATGAGGGAAATAATCGATACAGTTGAAATCGACAAGTGGAATGATGAATGTGTTAGTTGCCCCTCAGTATCATTTTCTAAAAAAGCGCGCTGATACCTTGGTAATTACAAACTGTTCCATCTTTTTGGACTTCTTATCATTACAGGAGTTTTATATGTTTCGATTATTATTATTATTATTATTATTATTATTATTATTATTTATTAGCCCATTAGTACATACGAAACATATTGCGACCCATCTCTTACATGCCCTTGCATTGCTCGCACAAGCACTTAAAACAACAAAACGCTGCTATGAGACGCGTGGAGTTATATATTTTGCTGACCAAACATCTTGCATATTTTTTACAACGTCGACTGATACATATAAAACAGAGCATGCTACCTACGCTGCACGCAGTACCAAGTTTGCACCACACTGCACACAACTAAACTGACCATCCGACCTGGATTGGTCAGTCACCGATAGAACGACCACTCACATCGTCCCCCAGCGTTTGGGGTGGCCATATATTTCGTCACCCGGGAAGCAGAGCGTATCGGAGCTGCACCTAAGAGTGATCAATCATTTCGTGCATGTAGTTGAGTTGCGTTACGCCTCTGAAGAAATAAAGAAATATCGAAACGCCGCCAGCAAGCCATAAGCACTGGAGCAAAAGGTGAAGGGCCCAGCACTCACTCCGAGGAGTATACCTCGGCTTCAGACGTTGCGCAATGTAGCGAAACTTTGCTTCGCGGTACGTTGGGCTTTCACGTTGCAGACTAACTCTACAGTGTTTTGAGGAAACGAATATAGGAACTCTATTTTATTGGGCAAGCGAGCGCTTTTGTTTCTCTTCAAGGAGGAGGATAGCTTTGCGAGATGTGCAGGCACTTGCACCGACCCGGTTTCTTCTTTTCGGGTTACGTCGAAAGAGGTGATCATTTGTTCAAAAGTGAAGTGAGGCCAGGCTACGAGGATGACGCGCGACGCAACGATGCTCATGCCGATAGTATACGAGTAGGGCTGCTCGTATGCAGTTTATTTTTCTTTAAATTCCGTGGGTGTTCCACAGTGTAATTATATTACACCAAAATATGTTATGAGATCACATCACGGGTCACGCGTGGCACCGTAGTTGTCCGCCCCCACCGGTTTCCATACCCACTAACAAAATGAGAAAAGAAAAACCAAATAAGAAAAGTACACGAAAGGCATAGTGGGATTCAAACCCGGGTTTACTGCGTGTGTTTAGGAACAGTGGTTAACAATTTAGAGTGCTTGGTACTCTGCTAAGGGAGAGCATAAAGGCGTCCCGTGAGTTAGTTCGAGAAACATGCACAGAATTTTCGGAAAGTTCAGCATTCTACAGCTGAGCCACACCGCGGCGCTTGGGACTCGTTCGTAAAGTTCCCTTAGGCAGACTTGATGTCGGGAAAGAAATCGCATTAATATGAGTAATAAATTGTTTTACAATAGCAAAGGAACAACCAGGCGTCATACAATGCGAATTGCGTAACGGGTGGATCGTCTGATGCTCCAATCCTTTACAAAAGCTTGTTCTTCAGCACCTATTAATGGTGGAACATACTCACTTCAGGCCTAATTCTTAATCGTCGTCGGCCACTGCATGAAACAGAAAATTAGCACAAAATTCGTTGCAATGGTTTAGCGGATACCAGACTGCTCCGAAGAGTGACGTGGGATAGCATAGTGAAAGCCGGCCTACAACACAGAACCAATGATTATTTATGGCGCAGTGGGTATACCCAGCAATTGTGTTTCTGGCATTTACCCAAAGAGTGTTTGAAAAAGACTCCGAAAGACCACTCTTCCAGCTTTCATTGTGAGGCCTGGTGACTTTTTTTTTTAATTTGGGGGTGGGGGGGGGGGGTGCGAAGGGCTAAAATTAGGATTTTTGAAGGAGTTTATTTCTTGTAAATCCACTATGCTCCGGAAATCTTACTTTGCTTTCACATTATTCTCAATACCGTAATGTCATAGATGAAATCACATGAGTTTTTTTTTTTAATATCAGAACACATGAAGCGTATTTCAGTAGTCTGGAAGGTATGAACCTACAAAGATATATACAAACAAGCGCATATATTTCATTACATAACAACTACGTTAGTGCGCACCACACCTCTATACCTAGTTGAAACACGCTGCCAAGGGACCACATATCAAGATGGCGCCTTGCGCTCCAAGGGGCCCTACACAAATTAACGTCTACCTATCCATCTATAGCACACCCTTGTTAAATATGGCATGGAGTCTGTCTAATATATTCACGCACCACTTTTCTTGGCAACGAAACGAAGGCTACACAGCCTAATCTCGCGTGTCCTGTATGCCGACAAACAATGCAGTTCCAAAATTGTGTAAATACTTCCTACATGAAAGAAAGAAATCACAGCATATACATGAGGTGAATGATCACGAGTGGGGCGAAGTGGACGGGCGCACGGACAGACGCACGGACGGACGTAGGGAGAGACGGATGAACGCACTAAAGCCCGCACAAACGAACGGACGGAAGCACGAACGAACGGAAGCATGGACGGACTGATGGACGTCTCGTCCAACTCATCATCATTCCCTCCGTGGATATGCTGTGACTCCGTTTTTATTGACATGCAATGGAATGCAACTGGCTACTACGACGACTACGATGACACGGTACATGCGACCCACGGCGTAAGGAGCTTCACACCTAAAAACAATTACTTTATTATCTACATATAACTATCGGAAACAGAATGTAGTGCACACCGTTGGGATACTTGTATTTATTAAATGCGAAGCATATCTTAGCGAACTTCGGCGACTTTGAGCGTATCTATCTATCTATCTATCTATCTATCTATCTATCTATCTATCTATCTATCTATCTATCTATCTATCTATCTATCTATCTATCTATCTATCTATCTAGCCACCTATGGCCTTCAGCTCTCGTGGTCGTTTCGACAATGGTATCGATACTAAACCTGGTATGGCGTAACATGACACTATGAACAACATCTTCGACTAGACATTAAATGAAAATTATGACATGTATGTCTTGAATGTCATGATTTACATTTCATGGTCCTGCAGCTCTTGCGGTGGTTTCGTTCACATGGCATGTTGCAAACCTGGTATGGTAAGACATGATTGCATGGCGAACACGAGCGACAGACCCTAACATGAAAATCATGACATGCGTGCCATGTAACATGACTACATGCCAGCTCATGATGCACGTGCGGCCACGTCGCTAGCGCAAGATATACAAAATTTGGTATTACAGTACGTGAATGAATGACGAAGGTATGATACTGGTGCAAACATGATAAACATGAAATGCGTGTCATGTAACAACATGACTACATGCCACGCTCATGATGCGCTTGCAGCCGTTTCGCTAGCTTCTCATGCACCAAACTCGGTATTACGTGACGCGAACGGACGACATAGGTAAATGACACACAAAAGGATGATAATCCCGACATGCGTGTCATGCAACAGCATGACTACATGCCACGCTCATGTTGCGCTCACGGCTGTTTCGCTATCTTCACATATACCAAATTTGGTATTACGTGACGCCATTGAATAACGAAGGTACGTGACTGCTGCAAACATAAGTCATGAGATACGTGTCATGTGAGAACATGATTACATGCCACAGTCAAGGCGCCAATACATTTCGATTTGACGCGGTGCGTGTGCTCGCCGGTGTTCGTTTCGTCGCGTCACGCCGGCATTGCCACGCCAGGCGCCGGTCCTGCCATATACTCGCAGGCGCGCACCATGCTGCGTTGCTTTGACGCATGCGTTTCAGCGCGTCCAGCGTCCCTCCGTCACAAAAAAGAGGAAGACGCAGTGTTGTCTGGGTAACGCATCGGCGCGAAATGCAGCATGTCGCTTTCGCGCTCGTTGCCGTTGGGCCGCGCTGACGGACGCTGGTCACGCCGGTCGCACCTGGCGTCAGAATATAGACTGCTTGCGCTTTCCTCACGTAGCATCGCTGTGCCCAGCATGCGTGAGCATCAACGTTACGTTGGAGTGTATTAGGTCCTTCATGATGCGCTCGTGATAGTTATGCTAACTCCATATAAACCAAATTTAGTGTTACGTGACGTCAATGGATGAAGGAAGTATATGACTGATGCAAACATGATAATCCTGACAAGCGTGTCGCGTAAGAACATGACAACATACCACGCTCATGGCGTGCTCGCGGCCGTTTCGCTTGCTCCACATATACTAAATTTAGTATCACGTGACGTGAATACATGACGAAGGTAAACTGCACATCCAAACATGATAATCATAACACGTAAGTTATGTACAGCATCATTTACCTCCACCTCGTAACATTGTGCTGATTTAAAAGTGACACATGATCTTTTCCTATTAGTGTTTCACACATCATCGATGCCCACTGTACGTGAGATGTGCCAATTTTTAGGGGCGAAGCTTTTTATAGGGGCACCCGTTCATCCCTCGTAGCCATTGTAGTAGTGTGTAACAAGTATAACATTTTGACCTCCAAGGTGGTGCCGGTGAGAGATTTCTCCTGTGCGTTGTTGAACAATAAAGATAGTGCTCCATTTACATGCCAATGGCTGCTAAAGGGGATGAGAGGCAGGAGCATTCGGCTTTTAGTTAACGCGCACGCTACGAATTTTTTATTGTTCAACAACGCACAGAAGACAAGAAAGGATTGCTGCGTTATACTCGCTGGGCGTAACCTCCTAGCTTTTAGAAAGGTTTTGTGATCGTTGGGCCGCAGTGCCATGAATACAGTGAACTAGTATATACCATGAACTCGAGGTGGTTAAAGGTGGGAACTAGACACGAATCGGAAGTCGTAAGAAAGTGTGCGTGTGCCTCCTCTCGTTCAGTTTTTAGAATGTCCACTGGATGGCTGTGCTTCTATATGGGGAATATATGACGAAAAGATGCGAGATGGTGGTACTTGGAGTGTTGAAAAGGTGGACGAACGGACACACAGACAGATGCATGTACGGACGCATGGATGGCTGCACGGACGGATGGACGCATGGACGGACGCAGGAGCGGATGCATGGACGAAAGCAGGGACGGACGCACAGATGAACGTGCGGACGCACGAACAGACGCACGCACGGACGGGCGGATGGACGCACGAGCGGCCACACAGACCACACGCATGGATGGACGGAAGCAAGAATGAATGTACGGACGGATGCCTCGATCCACTCTCCATCATTCACTCCGTGGATATGCTGCCATTTTTTTCACTTTATGCGTTAGTACTGCGAGCTTTTGCACTCATGGGAAGGTCGCGCATTTTATGTGCCCTTCAAATGTTAAGCGGCATTTGTGTCGTCATGCAACACTTAGTCATCACTTTTCACGAAGTATTGAGACGCACGATGAACCAAACTAATTCGCGTAGAAGTACATAGGAGGAAGCTCCGCCCCTGTAGCTTTCCCTTTATTGCCAAGTGTTGACGCATGGAGTGTTAACGTGAGGAAAAGTTGGTCATACCGGCCGATGTATCAATAGCCCCTTTTAGCGGGTTCTTTCGATAAAGAACGAGGCTGTGTCATATTGTAAATTAAAAGCGGGGTTTGATGGATGAATTCGAATTGTGCAAATGTATACCAGTGATTTATTAGTTTTATTTATCCGAAGACATGGAGCCATACTTATGAGCTACCCCGCGAATGTTGCTGTACCAGGCGCCCATATTATCCCACCAGGCTCACTTAATTATCAGTAATCACACGCATTTGACGCGAACACTATGTCGTTCGTGTCGTTTTTGTCTCTGTGTCGTCGTTTTGTTCTCGCGCTATAACTATCGTCTAGCCCAAGCTGCCACACTTCTCAGATCACTTCTCGCCGACCAGCCATGGGCTGTGCAGCCCGCCCACAAAGTGGCCGCCAGGGTTTCTCTGTCAGTCACTACGTTTCCCTGCCGGTCCCCAAGTTATTCGATTGCTGAAACATGTGTACCTTGCTTGTCAGAAATGTAGAACAATTATAATAATTGTACAACTTATCTCTTGACTAATTACTCTAAGGCGAATGTTGTACTTCACGATTTGAAACGAACTAGCATTCTATAGCCGCATACAATTTATTTTGAATAAATGGGCGCCGCCATTTTGGACTGATAAACGATAGTTTTGCCAGTTTCCTGTGTTGTGATATAAAAATGATCATGGTCTTGAAACGTTGAATGCACCGGTCTAAATGTTTTCGTGCGTGCGAGTTTCTCGTAGCACTGTTTGTGTATTTTATATGCATACAAAACTGCAACGTTATCGGCCTAAGATAGCGGCGTCTACACACGTCGTCAAAATTTTGGCCTGAATAGAACAGCTCACTAAAGCTGTGGAAATGTTTGAATATTTTATAGAACCTGTCTCCTCTCTGTTATTGTGAGCTACATCTGAATGGATGAGCCGATCAAGAAGCATGTTGAAAGTTACGGAGGAAGTGTTATCGCAAATCGCAGGAACTTTCATTTTATTCATCTTTGTTGATTTCACCTATTTTTATAACAATTGAAATATAACCTAATACCTATGAAGATAGCTTTATCATACTTATAGGAAGAAAGAATAAAAATGATAACTCAAACGTAAATGCCTGTAAATTTGCCATTTGGGTAATAAGTATAAAGCGTGTTTTAAATGTCACTTATCCTTGATAGAAGTACCAAGGTTCACGTGGTTCCCTTCATTGCAAGCTTTTAAGATTCTGAAAGAACCCAAGATATGCTGCCACTTGCAATCTCAAAATGGCCATGGCCCACGTAACCAAGGAACCACAGCTAACTACTAATTATAACTACGTGAAGACCGCATTATACGATAACATTCAGTAAAGTTATTGGCCAATAGCGTTGAGCCGTTCACCGTATTTATGACGTAGTTAGCGGGGTTGCAGGAGAGCGGGTGTCCCGATAGAAAAAGCATGCGAGGTGAAAACAATACTCCTCTAAGGTGAGTCCTTAGCAATTAGCGCATAGGTCTGGGTTGCGCGAGCCATATTCAATGGCAGACCAAATATTATACCGTAATCTGCTGGAGGTAAAAGTGTGCTGCGCCGTTTATCCTGCTCCCCGCACAAGACGTGTGTCGTTGCGTCAGCTTTCGGAGATGAGCAGATGGTCGGCTATGTTATACGCAATGGCAGCTACGCCAACACCCTTAAGAAATTAAAAAAAAAGAAAGACATCGTTTGACTTTTTTTTTACTGCACATATGACCATGGTTGCCACTGTCTCACCAGCGAAATTTACCAAACGGCGAGCTAAACCGCCAAAAGTCGCCATGTGTCTTCAAATTTCACCAAAAAAGTAGCCATTCTACCCATGTGTGGCATACCTAGTAATAAATCTTGCAAATTATGTTAGCCCCTTGGAGTACAGTACCTTCCTAAACCCTAATTATATTGACGTTTTTTTCAATGCCAGTCACCTCCCCTGTTTAACCATGTTAGGGTTCAGTGGGCTTGGAGTAATGTCACCAGCTTCGCCATGGAAGCATGGAGAAAGGGCATGCGTGCACTAGTAGCGTCCCTGAATGCTAGCGCGTCATAAGAAAAGTTTGTAACGGCTTCATTTGTAGCGAATACTGGGCGAAGCATTCGCTACAAGAGAGGGATGGCGTGCGTGGCCTTCCTGCCGATTCAAACAATTATACTGCAGGGAAATCTTGAGTACCTTAATCAAAAAACCTAATTAAAAATTAACATGATAAACTTGACAGGACTGCGCAATCGAGGCAATGCCTGCACCACGCGTTCTGTGCGCTTACGCTAACGCTACACATTACCGTCAATGCAGTGTCTGCACACTGCCCAAAGAAACTGACTTCATAGCAGATTAGCAAATTAAAACTCTATATACTGAATTAGGGACCAACTCCGCAGCAAATAGGTCGACAAGCTATTCAGGACAGTTAGAGCTGTGAGAGCTGTGGTTAAAACAAGCACCTTAACCATCACCCAGCCTCCTTCAAAGCGTAACTTTAAAGGAGGCTGGGTGATGCTAAGTATGTGACCTCTCAAACACCTAAAAAACATATCCACCGCTACGCGGCACGAGGAGCCGTCCGTCAACCTAAATTTTGCTGGAAGGTTTCTGGCGGACGCACCAGTACGCTGGTGCCTACAGGATCTAGGTGAATTGAGAAACAGGACAGACGTACTGAATTCCGCGTAAAGTGCGCCTTCTATTGGTGGGTCTAAAACTACGAAAAGCTAGAAAAGATACTGTCACCCAAAACCTGTGAGAAAATAAAAAAGAAAAACAGGAATTACTGGCATTCTGACCTGCACTTCGCATGCTTAAAATCTAAAAAAAACGTTTCAGTTACATCAACACGTTCTGGTGGAAGCTTAAGCATGAGGTAAGCGCTCGTGGTAATCGTCTAGTCAAGAGCATTATTAACCTACCTGCTCGTTTCCTATCTAAATTCCTTCCCTGAATTTTTCTCTCTTTCTCGTGATCTAAGACAGTCGACATTTGCGAACTTGCTCAAGCCCACTCGAAGCTAAAGTGTGAATCATAGAAGTTCGATTGTTGGAATCAGTCTATATCAGCTGTACTTATTTTTGATTCCATACTTTAGCGGGAAGAAAAGCGAACGTTCATCGGCTTCGTGTGTGGTCTCTTATGGCCTCCAATCTGTTTTCGCGAGAGACCCCGTTAGAAGGGTGCGTTGCGTCTTTTTCTCCTCTGTATCGCCGAACAACCATCTTGGCATATTAGAAAAACAAAGCGAGAGGAACATGTCTCGAAGAAGCCCAGTCCAGCATTATTCATACACATTTGTATCCCCTTACCGTCATAGTCTCTTCTGACTACTTATACAGCAAGCAGTTGGGAAGCTGAACGAGCTACGAGAAGAATTCGCACGCTTGCATTCGATGAAGCACCACAGAAGGCTGCCGGAGGTGCATAAAAAGTGCGTTGCCCTCCGTCTCTGGAGTGGAAAACATTTCCGGGTGTCTTGCTATAGGTTGTGGAAGGTTTTGTTTTTTTCTTTTCTGCAGAAGTAGATTTTTGTCCGCTGAGAAAGCCGCCAAGGCGTCTATTTCTGTCGCCTACACATTGATGTCTTGAGCTGTCGAAAGGACGCATACTGGCAGGTACTTTGATTCACACATATATCGCTTGGACAAATTTCGAAAACTTGTCCCTTTTTTCTTAGATTCTGCTTGCAGCGTGTTACGGAGACGTCAACAAGAAACATTTCTCGAATCAGGCTTCTCGTAGGCGCAAACGCATCGTAAAGTAGCACTTCTATTAACTAAGTCATGAAGTACCTCGAGGAATGGCTAAAACATGGCTTTCGTTATGTCTTTCTTTGATTTTTTTTTCAAAGTAGTGTTTCAGAATTCAGAAATCATGGGGCGTAGCCAGATTTTTTTATAGAGAAAGAGGGGGGTCAACTAGAGCATTTATGTATGTTCGTCTCCTCGAGTGTGCGTCTGTATATATCCTCATGAGAAATTTAAAAAGTTCAAACTTGTGAGTGGAGGGTGGGGTAGATTTTTCTCTTCGAATACGCTATTGTCAGGCACTTCACTGTCAGGCGTATGTGCTAGAATTAACTGAATGGTGTATGTTATTGGCCAAGGTGATCTTCAGAAGCTCTTATTTATTTTAATCAGCCCTAAGTTAAGGGAGTTGCTTTACTTTGATTACTAATAAACGACACCGAGGAAAATGCATGACGTCCGCAGCTTATTCAAATATTGAAGACCAATTTGTACCTCTGGAACAGTCCTTGAGTGTCGTCTGTGGTGCGATACGGAGTGAAATTCGTGGAGCTGTTCGATGAGCAAATCTACATGCACATCTATTTATGCATATTACTGAGTAAATCTATGTGGCTGAAAGTGCACAAATTGTGCTTCCACGCAATGCGGGACGTCCGCTTGAGTTGGCCGCTGCCGGACAACAAAAACCTGGACACGGAGCACGTATGGCGGCTTAAAATAGGGTCGATCCGTAGCGTGAGCTTTGGCGCCTGTGTGTTTGTTTGCAGGAACCAGCTCAAACAAAACAGCCCGTCAGTAGCGCTCCTTCTAAAAACAGGCTCCGCACACCGCGCGTAAGAAGACTGTACCGGCTGGGATAAGCTATTACAGGCTATTTATCTATCGGCCTTATCTACGTGCAGTTCATCCTTCGGCGGTCATCAGTGGCAGCAAGTAAAAATATTTGATTATCAACCCTCGATTGCACGCCCGTGCTGCGCTCTGCTACGCTCTTTATTCGCGCCTTCGACATCCTGAGTAACGTAGCATACTGAGCATTTGTGAATATATATACAAGATGTGCGACTTTCGTTGAAACAAAAAGTTGATCGAATCAAGAATACAAATTTTCTACGCTGCATTCATGTGTGCCGTTTTGTACCAAGCTTCAGCTCAACCATTATACCAATGCTCACGGGCGGTGGAACAGGGCCAACCGGTCCACTGAATTTCATTTCTGCCTTCTCTTGAAGCACCCATAACTTTTCTGTTGTTTCTGTTTTTGTTGATTGATTGATATGTGGGGTTTAACGTCCCAAAACCACTATATGATTATGAGAGACGCCGTAGTGGAGTGTTTCTGTTTTTGTCCATGTCAGCTTTGAATATTCCACTAAATCAACAGCGGTTTACCAAGAAATACATACAAGTTAGCATGAGCTGTTGCGATGCTGTTTTAGCATGTGTTACATTGGAAAATTTCTTCCTGGTTATGAGTGAGTGATTTTGAACTGATCGTTCTGTGCGCATAACGTCTCATGTCAAAGCAACGAAGAAACCCTACCTTACATTCTGCAAAAGGGTGGCTTGTTCGGCGAGTTGGTGAAGGTGTTTGGTATGGGTATGTTAGTAGTGAAGAGAATAACTTTGAAAGCTTGAGACAACAGAGGAAGTAACTTTAGGCAACAGAGAAAGAAACAAAAAGGGTGCTGGACTATGAATTATTTCTGAGAATAAAATTCACGCAGATGAGGTGGATCGTACATGATATAAATAAGAGCCATTCGAAGGTAACCTATAATTTACACACAGTGATCTTCATCGGGAAAATGCAGCCTTTCGCTTTGTAATACCAAGAACACTTGGAATCAGTTCACTCTTGATTTTTGCCTCAAGCATTTTCAGTCAACCTTTCTCTGCTGACATACCCTTATTACCTGTATGTGTTATTTAAATGTCCGAAACGTTTATATGTGGTGCTCTTTTCTTCTCTGTATAACTTTGTTCATTTCTCATGTTTTTTATCTCATATGTACGCCTTTTTTATTGTTAGTCGATTATCATGTCCTCCGCAGCTGTATTTGGACGCCAAGTTTTGTGATGTTTGCGTTTCTGGTGTTTGCGTGTTTGCGGCCAAACATGTTATGGTCAGGAATTCCGTCAAGCTGCCTAGCAGTTTATATTCGATCCTTGCATCTTTTTCACTCTCTAAAAAAAGGTTTGCATTTTTCGTGTTGACTATTATCACTGTGCGAAAATATTTTTCTGCTTTAACACTAATGTTGAAAAAAGAATGCTAAGTAAAGTGAAATGAACTAAAACGAGCTAACCTAATTACGAACTACGGTATGATGCCACATAACTTTCACGAAATTTTGTGACTAAATATAACTCCAATTTTGAGTTTTCTTTCTATTTTCTACGTGCCGCCGTTCACTCGAACAGAACAAAAAGGTGCAGTACCACCGAAAGGGCGATGCAGCGAATGCGAAAACAACAAATCAAAAGAATATGAGGTCTAAGGCTAGCATGCGCAGCTAACCCCTTAGCATCTGACTTGGTGTTCCTCAACAAAATGTTGCCGCAAGGAAACGCAGCGGCAAAAGTAAGTGAAGCGATCTTAGTTGCTTCGCTAGGGTGCAATATATTAGACTCTCACGGCGAAGGCGTCGGAAAAAAATGCGCTTGAAGTGCCAGTATCATTGCTACAGCGGTAATAAACATGCCTTGTGCTTGAACTAGTATATCTCGCTCATTCATATGCACCTAAAGGGCTACGCCAGTACCATTGGGTGTTTAATCATGTAATGTGCCAAACGAGGAAAAACACATAGGCCGTTGTGCGGTGAAGAAGACCGTAACGAAACGAAGTTTGCTGCTAGTAAATAAGTTCAGGTGAATAGCGCGGTGGCACTGCGAATTATCTCCCAGTTAGCATAACGAAGTCCGCAAGGTTGTTTTAGAAGTTAAAACTTCAACTGTTAAACTAGTAAGTTCGTTTAACGTTACACTCGACAAGTTAGTAATTGAAAAAAAACTATAACAGTGCTGCGCTGCACAGTTTCTTTAGAAAGAATGGCTTATAACAAAATCAAGGTGAGCGAAGCACAAGAACATGAAACTGCCAGAGCATTGGTGTGCTTACCCTAGTTATGAAGAGCAAAAAAAAAAAAACAAGAAGAAATGGCAGCCACCAAGCCAGACCACCTGAAAAAGGGGCTCTTTTTCTTCAACACGCTCTCCTTCAGAACGAAAAGCAGCAAGAAAAACCAAGGCGCTGACGGTGCTCCTTAAGTGAAGCCCGTTGTATGCATTTCCTTTTTCTTCATCGTTGTCGATACGAAAATTCACGAACTATAGTGCCCAGAGACAACCTACAGCCCATTTATACTGAATGGCATACGAAGAGCGCTGGAAGATCTTGATGTCTGGAAAGACTATGAATGAATGTGGTCTGTTTGCTTATGAGAACTTGTAAGACGATTTTTGTGGCATTTATAGAACGTAGGCTATTATCGTCGGGTAAAAGGCCTAAAACGTTTCGCAGAATGAAGACAGGATGTTTTTGTTTATACCTACACACAAGTCAGATCACTGGCGTTCATTTTTTTTCTGGCTTTACGCCTCGCCGTTACCGGAAACCAGCAATCCTTAAGTGTTTTCTAAGGATGATTTTTGAATCTGCTTTGTTTTTTTTTATATTCTCTTAGAGGCAGCCTGCTACTACAAACACTGACAGCGATCTACGGCGTTCAAGTCTCGCTTTGTAGGTTGAAAAGTATGCCAGACGACGGAAGTGCATCTAACATAAAAAAAAAACGGTTACAGTTGTACAGTTTTCTGCGCGTTAAACATTACATAGAGTTGTGAAGAAAGCATAGTAGCAATAGGCTGATGGTTAATGTACTGCAATCATTGTCCAAGCCTTCAAGCAGCCACGAAATTATTTAAGTGCCATCGGAGGCGATTCTGTTCGTTTTTGATAAGTGGTTGAGACCAAATCACCAGGATAGTAAATGAGATTAGGAGTGGCACAATTGAACTTATTTAATACAGTAAAAGCTAGTTAGTTTGAACTCAGTTAATTCTAACTCACAGTTATTTTAACTAACGCCCTGGTCCCCGCACAGCCCTATATAGGTATTTTTATGTGAAAAAAACACACAATAATTTCAACGTGTCGCTAACTACAACGGCTAGTTTGAACTGCAAGTCCCCTGAATTTCATCCCTCCTCACCACACTCAGCCGCTAATGATCACTCAAATCACTCATAGCTTTCATCTGTGTAAAACAAATGTAGTGATTGATTTTCATGTATGCTTTTCCGGTTGTAAATGTCTTCTGCCCTCTCCTACTGATGTATACGGGTGGCACGGGCCAGTCAGACAATGTTTGCCTTTATCCGTGTTCTGTTGTTCAACTTAATCATTTTTCTAAATAAACTGAGAAAGAAAGACTTTAGATTCTGACGACGTTAACTCTGCTATGTAAGTCAACGTGTTTTGGAGCACAAGTAGCTTCGTATATTTTGGCACTAAGGCTCACTGCTCCGGCGAATGCAAGTCGCTTGTTTTTGGCACATCACTGGATGATCAACAAATTCTGCTCGATGTTGGATCATGTGCCTAATTCATGAAACTACCTGCCACAAATGTGCAGCATAGCCTGATTTGCGGGAACAAGACCGGAGACAAGACAGGTATGTATTTGTATGAATCCCACCGCGCGCGCGTGTGTGTGTGTGCGTGTGCGTGTGCGTGTGCGTGTGCGCGTGTGCGTGTGCGCGTGTGCGTGTGCGCGTGTGCGTGTGCGCGCGCGCGCGTGTGTGTGTGTGTGTGTGTGCGTGCGTGCGTGTGTGTGTGTGTGTGTGTGTGTGTGTGTGTGTGTTAACATGCTCTACTTTTCATGTGTAACGACAAGGCGGTGAAACATTCAAGTAGAAAATATCTTGAAAAAGTAGTAGGTGCTTTCAAAGGAGAGAGTAAGCCTGACAATATTAGGAAGCGCTACTTAAGGTCTATTCGAAATTAGGAATTTCATGAAATAACGCTTTTTAAAAGCTTTCTCAGGACAGGAATTCGTCGTAAGTTCCATAATCGTAAATTCAAAGTATACAGCAGTTTCGAAGGGTAATAAATAAGTCCTGAGTGGTTCACGATGTGTTAGTGAAAACTTTCGACAGTATCAAATCACGTCCCCGTTGTGGACTAAAGGTAAAATCAATTGTCGCAGTGTGGAGAAAATTCCACTAATGCACGTGTCACAGCACACAGCCGAGGTTACCACGGTGAAAATCAATGTGCGATTGTGTGGACGTTAACACAAGACCCGACTTTACGGCTTTACCGCATGCTTTATGGAAGTATTTGCGCGTAACATATGCTCGGTTATTTGGTCGATGAGTGCCTTTTGAAGGGCTGACAGGAGAAGGAACTTGTCCGAACTTTCGCAGCATAAAAAAGAAGAAAGAATAAAATGCATGGCCGTATGACATCGTAGGCGCACCGAAGAAGTAGTTTCGTATAAGGAAGACACTGAACACATAGAAGTGCGTCAAAAAGAGAGAGAGAGAGAGAGAAGTGGGGGAATGATGGATGACTTCGTGGATACTGTCGCAGAGCAAGACAACTCTCGAAAAAAGAAAAGAAGGCAGTTCTACGGGAAAGCAAAGTTAAATTGTAATACTGAAGCAAAATCTGGGGTGGACATCTTACAGGTAGCCCTTTCCAACATTCTCGCAAAACACGGCAGCATAGAAAGTAGGGAACGAAAATCCCGCCCTTTTCTTTCCCTGACAGGGGATGAAGTGGTCACGTCGTCCGCTTAGAGCGCGTCCGGCAACCTCAAGGCCTCATCAATCACTTGACGCCCAACGCCTACCTTTCTTGCAAGTATACGGAAAACTTTGGGCGTCGGTGCGTATTTCGCCCGACTGCAGGTCATCGAGGTACGCCGAAAGGACAAGACAAATGAAAGCAGGGCAAACGTGCAATGAAATCACAGAGAATGAACGTGTCGGCCATCGCGGTAACATGGGTTTCTAGTGTGTGGTTTCAAAGTCGCGTGCACTTAAAGATGTCTCCAGAGACACCTACCCCCCCCCCCCCCCTGTCTGCATCACTCCTTCTGTCCCACCAGTTTGGCGTGCAACCCTAGGCTACCACCGTACATTGTTTATCGCATTTACTGCCGCACCATCCTCCTAGATTGCTGGTAGCCCCGATATCACGGAAACGCGTATTTGCAGTGTAGTGCAGGGAAGGAAAAAAAAAGGAAGCCGACAGTATCCTTACCTAGCCTACCACCGGAACCAAATAGAAACAGCAAAACAGAGGAGGTACAGAAAGTTTTTGTGCATAACACAGCTACTAAACTTGCGATTGCAAGTTTGCCTGCAACTGTGCACGGTAAAACACGCTCTCCCATGTTACCAGCTCCTTGAGTAAAGACGAACTTGTGGAGGGCTGATACGATTTGCCTTGCTTCACCATATCACGCAATAGCAATGTCCTCGCCACATTATCACGGCGCTGTGAAACAAAAGGTACATGCGAGAATATGCTGCGTTCAATAATCTAAGACTGCAAAGTGAGATATGACATTTCTAAAGAAAATGACATTTTTCAAATAGACCCATCGCCATGCAGTTTCCTTGCATTTTTGTATGATATATAATTAGCTGCGGCTCTGGGACTGTGTCCTCATTGCTGGGTACTAGAACATAGACGAGCATTACCTCACTCTATATATATAAGGCGCTTTGGTGTATACGTCTCTTCTGATTTTTGTTATTTTCTCTTCACGTTATTCTGAACGCTTGTCACGTGACAGACTTCAATCAAGGGGACGTTAAGACCTAATAGCTTACTTGAAGTAAAACGCTGAGGCTATATTCGGAATATCTATGTGAGGCATATATGCTTCATAAAACAAGCTGTGCATGCAGTACAGCTATTCACAACGAATAAAATTAAAAAGAAATCAAAGAGAAAGAACACACGCACCCCACCCGCGGCAGCGTACTGGCCTAAAAAGTAGCGTGCAGCAACCACCGCAAGCTATGTCTTTGGAAAAATCTGAAAGAATCAATACTAGTTCAGCCGCTGGAGCATGCGCTTAAGCTTCATACAGACCTCCAAGTGGTGCATGCGCTAATTGATGAATTCTGTGTCCTGCTCAGCGTTATAACGTACGGAAAACGTGTTTCACGGTGTTCAGTTGAGCTTGACTGCAGGCTTTATTTGTTTCGAATGATGAGGCAATCGAGCAAAATAAATAAGTAGAAAAACTCTCCTCGAGACTAAGGGCGGAAATGAACAGTATGACGCTCCCAAGGAGCTTACTCGTCAACACTGAGTAAATGATCCCTAGCTACACCCACGCGTGACTGTTTAGACTGAACCGTAATCTTAGTGCAATGATCATGAAGTGGTGTAGCGGTTATGGTGCGCGGCTGCTGATCCGAAGGTCGCGAGTTTGATTCCGGCCTCGGCGGTCTTATTTCGATGGAGGCGACAAGCTAGAGGTCCGTAGTAATGTGTGACGTTGCTGCCCGTTTAAGAACATAAGATGGTCGGAATTTCCGGAGCCCTGCACTGCAGCATGCCTCATAACTGTGTAGTCATTTGGGACGTGATACTCCATGTATTATTGTCATTGAAGAACGAGTATTAAGAATTAAAACACGGCACAGAATTAGAAACGTAAAGATCGTGGTTTAGGGCATTACCACTGTATGGGGTGTTTTATATCCAAATTTAATTCGTTTAAATATATGTTGTCATTTCTACATTATAGTTCAAACAACTACAAATAACGCGCCGTACGCTTATTTTGCCCTATTTGTCTGTTGATTTCATCTGGTTCAGCCGAAAATCAAAAACACACTTTGGAGATGACATAAAAAAAACGGAAGTTTAATGTCCGTCACAGGTTCACAGCGAAAGGCATGCAACGTTTATTTATAAACGAAACAAAAAGCTAATGCGCCAGAATCACAAAACATGTCTCGTACAAACATTTTTTCTAGATTTTCACGTAGCTATGAAGAATGAAACTTATGTGGTAATTTACATCTCACCCGGACTAGCGAGATGTTCTAGCAAGAGTCACACGCTTCCGCTTTGGAGCGACATGTGGATGCGGTCGATGTCCAATAATATAGAGCCTGAAAATCTCTCGTTATACAGATAGTCCCGCTTCTGGAGATCTCGTCAAATTTAACCAGACCTTCCTCGGTAATTACTGTGCATTCTGTGAGCGAGCTATGGAATTTAACTCCCCTTATAGCATAACTTTTTCATTATTACCAAGTCATTTAGAGAGTATGCACGCAATGGATGATCGTCAAAACCTTTTCTGATATCAGGCGCACTCGTGGAAGCAGAAATAAAATAGCGCCACAAGTTTTAACACCACTGGCAATAATATATAACGGTGCTGGTTATGTTATGTATAATAATAATAAATAATTAAAGCGCGTAAAGACACGTACATGATGTACACGTGCCAGCTTGCAGTCACGCCATAACTTTCCATAAAGCCATTTCTGCATGGTGAACCCTAATAATGAAATTGAGATTAATGTCAACTCATGATTGAACATAAGGCAAGTATTAGGAATTTTTCATATTAAGGGAAAGCTTATGTGCGTAGTCGTTACAAGTAGTTTCATTTTATAGTCTGCCCAAAGACTCAAGGCCACAAGAAATTATCAAGAAAAAAGTTCACTGGTGTAGGCAGGCACAATGACTGCCTGCTGTTATACTCAATAAGAAAATATAATATAATCATTTACATTTATTGTTTTGCTGGCGCTGGTAGCCAAATACAACAAAAACCTGCATTTTTAGCAACAACGCTAAAAAAGGTCAAGTTCCTGCGGATGGTACGGTAGGAAGAACTGCATGGAAATGAAATTTTGTGATCCCTAAGTTTTGTCTTTGAAAGCTGAACTTGGTAGCAATATCCTCACGCGCGCACACGCGCACACACTCACATCGCACGCACACACACGCCCAATCACTCGTTTGCTATTATTTATCGATAGAGGCCTAAGCTGCGCCGCAAAGAATGCTGGAGTGCTAACACCGCCTGGATGTTATCTTAATTGCGCGAGCTAACGCTGCTTCATCGCTCACAACCAAAGACGCTGCAGCCGACGCCGCTGACCCCGACAGCAGTATTTCAGCCGCTATCACATTAAGATTGTCCTGAGCAACACTGCTCTATATTAGACAGCGTCGCAGGCCACTGCCACGCAGGGACGGGAAGGCCCAGCTGGTGGTGCGGAATGAATGAAATGTAGAGTTCTGAAATAATTTTTACGATAAGCTAAGAGTAAACAATATTGGTTCAGTTGATGTTCGTATGTGTAGTTTTCTGGATTCCCAGAGAAGGCAAGCGAGTTAGAAGAAGACAAAGTTAGGTAGGCAGAGGAGATTAGGAAGTTTGCGGGTATAAAGTGGCAGCAGCAAGCACAGGACCGAGTTGACTGGTGGAACATGGAAGAGGCCTGTGTCCTGCAGTGGACGTAGTCAGGATGATTATTATGATGATGATTACCATGATTATGATGATGATGATGATGTGAGTTGCGCCTCTACCTGCGTCTCATGCACTATTCATAAGTTGGTTACACAAATGCCACCGAAATGTTAGAAAAACATTTCATTACAAGCTCGACGACGCGGGTTCAATTCCCCATCAGTATGGCCACTATTCGATGGAGGCAATAAGCACAAAACCATCGTGTGACCATGCTTTCATTCACGTGTGGTCAGAACTTATCTGGAGTCCTGCACTTTAAGGCTGATAACAATTTCGGTGTATTGTTAGTATAGTCAAGTTAGTTAATCATTCAGCTCTAGGTGCGTTATCGGGGTAAGCATAAAGTGCCAGTTTCTACACATCTACACATAGGATGAAGTTTTTGCAGGAAATCGAAGCTACACAATGCAAAGCGAAGCTTGTGACAATGAACGTAACCGGCGCTCTCTTCGGGCTCCATGGCGCGGGCTCCGTTGAAAGGATCGTCCGCCCCGACTTCTCCTCATTGTGCTACCGTGCGTCATTGTCAAGTCGGCGTTGGTCGCTCGAAGACTGCGGCACGAACGTGACACTGTTCAGCACGTCCGCGTGAAAGAACATCTGTCGTAGTTACGCTCGCCATCAACCCACACCAACATGGTTACTGGTACCCACCGGGGAGACATACCTTAGCCGAGCTTCTTACCCGTGGTGTACATTAAGGTTTTATCTTAATCGCCAGCGTAAGTAGAGCGAAGAAGCTCGCTAAGCCACAGTCATGCATTCAGGTTACATATGATGCCTTTGGGACCATGGCTGAAACGACACAGATTGTTACTGATTGAAGAATCATTGCTACATTGACGGCAATCTTTAATTACCCTATCTCATGCAGATAAACATCATAGCCCCAACCATGCATTCTCTAATACCCTCACTACTTCGACTTCTTTTTTAACCATTTTGTTTTCGCAATCCCAACAAGCTATAGGTACGGTCCAAGGTGGCGCCTATAGAGGAGGGTCAACCCGCTTGTTAGCATATAGGAGCATAAGGGACGTGTGGATGTGCGACCCGTGCCACTTTCTCCGGATGAAGTCTTCAGCTGCACTGAAATGGGAGCTCAAAATACCATAGAAGCTCACCAGATAATTGGTTTACGCTTTATTAAAAGCAATACTTAGGTTTGTGTCAGTGAAGCTTCTGCATATGGCTGCATTGAGCGTAATAGTTGTCATGCCTTGAGCCACGAGCAATTATACGTGTGAAATATTTTCGAACTTGCTATGCGCCCTTTGCGTGGTCTTAAGTGAATACATGGAATTGCACGCACTACCGTGCGTGCATTTTGCATTCGGTTGATTGCCTGCTTTAAACCACAGAGTCCTTAGGGTAATCACATATTGTGACGCCCGACCTAAGTGTGCGCTGGTACGACGCAATGTTACAGCGATATTAAACGTTATATTGTAGAGCACCCAAGTGCTTATAAAGCAAGAAAGTTATTTTCACGATATTCGCAAGCAGACGCGGGCTGCGAGGTTGAAGACGTGTTCAAATGGCCTGGGTTCGATCGTAACTAGGACCAGGAAATTTATATTATTTACCTAATTTGCACATTTCTCGATTTATTTTTTTTGTCATGGAGAAGATGGTGATTTTTCACTCACAACAAACGACGGCCATGCTGAAACCGATGCCAGAATTTCGGTGACACGAGCTCTTTAACGCAATCGCGTGAAAACTTGACCCATAGTACAATGTCACACGATAAACACTACGAGCAACAATATAAAAGTGTGGCCTGCACTTTTCCCAGTAACAGGCCACATACCCAGTGTGCCATGGATGCGGATGTATACAGCTCATGGGGTGCAATGGTTTTGGCCTGCGAATTGCAATGGGGAATTTTCGTAAGCATCCTTACTTGGAAACTGGGCTGTAATACTGAAGACAGGAGACAGGGCCTGAAAATGCGGGGCAAGCGCTAATTAAAATGGCTCTTGACAAATACCCCTACAACACTTCCCAGAGCGTGATTAAACATGGCGTAATACGCACCTAGGCAACCAAAATTCTTAAGGGAGACTCGCAATGCAGATATACCCTGCGCTCGCCAAGAAAGCTTGCATCAGCGCATATATAGCTAAACTTGATATTTGTGCACCTGTATTACGAAAGAAATTTTTTTTTCGCACTCTGTTCGTCTAACACCTGGCTGACGTTCTGAGAAAACATTCAAACGACGACGACGAAGTGATTCTGGCGTAGAACACTGCTGTCACTGTCTGTAATTTTTCAAAGTTTTTCTGCGACTCTGTGGAAGACACCGTTCCAGTGACTGCGGCGATGGACGTGGATTCGCCTGGGCTTCCACCGCAACCATCGACGTCGTCCGCAGCTACCACGAGAAAGCGTACGGGCCACCCGAGTGATGCCGACAGCGAAGACACGCTGATTTACTCTACGGCCAGCGACGAGAGCTCCGACGAAGGCGACTTCGTGCCTGTGACAAGGCGGCAGCGAAAAAGAAGACTAGTGATGCCGTCTCCAACAACAAGTAAGAATGTGACGATGACGCGAGAGCCCACGACATACACAATTCTGTTTGTGCCGGTCGATGCGGCTCATAGTCTCAACCGGCTCAATCGTCAAGTCACGTCTAGGTTTCTTGAGGAACTCGCCCAGGGAAAGATCGCGGACGTGCGGATCAATGGCCGTAAGAATATCCTCGCCGTAGACGTCACTCAACGAAGCACATTGGAAGTGCTGAGCAACGTCAAGATGTTGGATAACATCAATGTTCGCTCATATATACCTGATGGCCGCGACTCTACGGCAGGCGTAATTTACGACGTCGACATTTCCATCAGCGAAAGTGACTTTGCTGCTCTCATCAAACCGGTGTCTGCAGAACCTACTATACTGCAAGCTCGTCGCCTTGGCAAATCACGCTGCGTGAAGCTCGTGTTCAAGGGTGACAGCCTTCCATCGCAAGTCAAGGTCGGACATTTTCGACACACAGTGCGACCCTTCGTACCGAAGCCCCTTCAATGCCGGAAATGTTATAGATTGGGACATGTCAGTGCTGTTTGTACAAACCTGGCTGTGTGCTCGCTATGCTCAGAATCACATAGCGCAGACGCTTGCCAGGCAGAACTTCGAAAATGTCGAAACTGTCATGGCCCACACGAAGCATCGTCGAAAGATTGCCCAATCATGAAAAAGGAAATGCAAGTGTTGAGGCAAATGGTCCGGGATGGCTCAACTCACAGGGAGGCCGCTGCCCAAGTACGACGCCGGCGGTCTCGTCGCCGGAGGCCCCTGAGGAGACCCAGTGCTGAAGCAAGGATTGAACCTCACCAAACGACCACTGGCATACCACCTCAAGCGTCCAGACACACCGACAACAAATCCTCCAAGCAAGACAAGAGCATCACCGGCTCGCCTGAAGCATGGCCAGTGCTGCCAACGATAGACGCACCGTCTGAGCCACCACATCGCTCGTCTACAATCACTTCGGAACGAGAATGCGGTGATAGTCGCGACAAAGAAATCGTAGCCATGTAAAGGCCCTTATGAATACCATTCGTATGCTCCTCACTAGCATTGACAGTCCGGCTGCAAAGAGTGCACTTCAGTTAGTTGACGCGCTGAAGCCGGTGCTATCAAGTCTGGAAAGGCACCATGGCTCCGCCTCTGCAAGCCTTTCGTAAAGAGGTCAAAGAAGCTTCGATATTTCAGTGGAATGCCCGAGGCCTCAAGCCCCGCATTTCTGATATACGACAATTTGTGTTCAAAAACCAGTTTCCAATTATTGTTATCTGTGAGCCAAGGCTACACAATGCAATACGACTATCCAGATACGAAGCCTTCAAGTCCGCTACCTGCAACGAACAGAGTAAAGTCATTGTATATATCAGATGTGACCTTACCTATATCGAGCACCGTGTAGCACCTCACGATGACAACCAGTATGTCTGCTTGACAGTTAAACGTAGAGACCTCAATTTCACGCTCGTAGGTGCATATATATCATCTTCGAACCGTTTTGAACCTGAAAGACTACGTGCACTGTTAACAGCCACACCTGGACCATGGATCATCACCGGAGATTTCAACGCTCACCACCCACTATGGGGAAGTCAGAAGACAGACAGTCGCGGAAGGCAAGTATTCTCCTTTGCTCTGGAGCAGCAGCTGCTTTGTGTAAACGACGGAAGCCCAACGTTTCTACGGGGAACGACATACAGCAGCTGCCTTGACTTGACATTTGTGTCACGAAGCCTAAATGGAAAGGTCAAGTGGTTCGCAGACTATGAAACTCATGGAAGCGACCACATACCAACTTATTTGAAGATCAAGGGCCTGGAAAAATCGCCAAACTACGACACTTCGACTCGCATCGACTGGACAAAGTTCAGGTCACTGACGGAAAAAAGGTGTCAAGAAAATAAAACGCCTCCTCTTGACACCCTCGAGGATATGATTAGAGGTGCTACTCAAGAAGCGACCTATCATATTCAACATACTTCAGATTATTGTCAATATCAGGCGGAATTGGAACGGCTCAGAGCGATCCGTCGTCGCGCAGAAAGAAGATATAGGCGCACTAAGTCCATTCACGACTTGAGGGAGGCAAGGCGCCTACAGAAAAAAATTCAGCGGCGAATCATTTCGCTTCAATCCTTTCGCTGGAAACATCTGTGCGAATCTTTGGATCCACACAAGCCTTTGACGCAGACATGGAGGATTGTCCGTGGCCTACGAACATCGCCACATCAACATCGCCCCTTCAAGTGTCTTTCTCTCCACCAAGGACGCACCGAAATTGAAGTAGCAGAAGATTTCTGCATGAAAGTTGCCGGTCATGCGTCCACGTGCACCACGCGCCACCTAGAAAACGCTCCAGTTTCCAGAGATTCAAGAATGGACACCTTTTTCTCTCTAGAGGAACTACAAGCGGCCTTGACGGCATGCAAACGATCTTCATCGCCTGGTCCGGATGGGATCACGTACATGGCTCTTTGCAACCTCGGAGAAGCAGCTCGACAGGCCCTTCTATCCGTGTACAACGACTCGTGGAGCAGCGGACTTATCCCTCATTCATGGAAATCCAGCCGCCTCGTCCCTGTGCTTAAACCAGGTAAATCTCCTCTGCACTTGACCTCTTATCGCCCCATCGCGCTTACCAGCTGTTTCGGGAAAGTGATGGAGAGGATGATTTTGACTCGTCTAGATTGGTACCTGGAGCGCCACGAGGTATACCCTCATGCTATGACGGGCTTTCGGCGTGGGAGGTCCGCAATTGATAACGTTATAGACCTGGTCTCATCTGTTCAGCATCAGAAAAGACTGAAACGTTTATCCGCGGCGTTGTTCTTGGACGTGAAAGGTGCATACGATAACGTATCACATGAAGCCATTCTGGATGTCATGGAAAATGTTGGATTAGGGGGTCGGGTTTACCAATGGATCCACAGCTATCTGAAAGGCAGAACTTTCTTTGTACAGACGGAGAGTGGCACAACAACGCACCATTGCAACCGTCGAGGCGTGCCTCAAGGCGGCGTTCTTAGCCCCACACTTTTCAATCTAGCGCTACTCGACCTGGTTGATGCACTTCCAAAATCTGTCCATCTATCAATATATGCAGATGACATCTGCATCTGGGTGTCAGGCGTAACACGCCTTCATTTGCGTGCCCGGCTTCAGAGAGCGGCAAAAATAGCGACAAAGTACCTGGAAGAACGGGGACTAGAGCTGTCATCAGAGAAATGCTCGCTTATAGCATTCACGCATAAGGCTATGAGCCCATATGTTATTAAAATCAACGGACACACGATCAACTACGTGAAGACCCACCGATTCCTCGGAGTCATAGTTGATCGCGACCTCTCCTGGAGCCCTCACATCGCCCACATGAAAACTAAACTCACCATGATCACCCACGTACTGAGGTTTCTTGCTGGAAAAACGTGGGGTGCATCGGTACAAGCAATGCTCCAACTCTACACTGTTTTGTTCCTCGGTTATATGCGATACAGCTTACCCGTGCTTTGCGGGATCGGAAGAACAAACTTGCGCGTCCTCCAGTCGATCCAAGCCCAAGCCCTGAGGATATGCCTTGGTCTCCCGAGATGCGCATCTACAGCAGCGACAGTCATGATTGCGCGTGATTATCCAGTCAACGCATACATCCGCGTAGACGCTTTGAGAATGCACATAAGACATTTCGCTCGGCTTCCATCTCATCACCTAGCCTCACTTCGAACTTCCAGGCCCCACTCAGCGTTCAGCGCAACTGTAGCTCAGCATTGCGCAGTGCTTCCATTGCACTTCACGCATGCAGCACAGCCGCCGATACCATTATGGTGCCTACACCCACTCAAAGCCCATCTTACAATTCCTGGCATCCAAAATAAGAAAAATTCGTCGCATCTAGCCCTGAAACAGGCCACATTACTTTTCCTGCAAGAGAAGCACAACGGACGCCTTCACATTTACACGGATGGCTCGGTGTCTTCAGTAAGCTCTGCAGGGGCGGTGGTTATTCCCGCGAGGAACATCACAATTAAATTCATGACATCGCATTTGACGTCGTCGACAGCTGCAGAACTTGCAGCCATTCGTGCAGCTCTGGAGTTTATAGTGAAAGAACCTTCGGGAATTTGGTCGATCTTCTCGGACTCGAAGGCATCTCTTCAATGTCTTATATCACCCTTTCGCCATGGACCTAATGAACAGTTAGTAGCTGAAATAAGGCTTCTTCATCACCAAGCAACCGAAAAACAGCACAGCATTGTGTATCAGTGGATACCAGGTCATTGCGGTATATATGGCAATGACCGCGCAGATGAGGCCGCTAGATCTGCACACGATGGTACCCAATACACAGCCATCCCGTTCTCAAGAACCGACGCAGCTACAAGACTTCGTTCGCTTGCACGTGACCTCACACTGGTACAGTGGAACTCGACAGACTTCACAAACGCGCGCCTGCATAACTTGGATCCCGATCTGCAGCTTCGTCTTCCCCCAAGGATATCTCGAGCTGAGGAGACTCTTCTATGCCGCCTGTGGCTTGGAGTGGCCTTCACGAACGCATACTCTTATCTCATCGGGATGGCCAGCTCTCCTACATGCACTTACTGCAGTTGCGAAGAAACCATCGCGCACCTTCTGTGTGAGTGCACCTATTTCAACGTGCAAAGACAAGAACTCACTGCAGCTCTGGATAGACTAGACAATCGGCCTTTGTCGGAACAAAGGATTCTGGGTCATTGGCCAAGCCCATCCTCAGCCCAAAAGGCTTTGAAAGCTTTGCTGCGCTTTTTGCGGACAACTGGCCTCAGAGACAGACTTTAGTGTCTTATACTTTTAGATGTGGCCTTTCCTCTATCGTAGTTTTTTTTTCTCCTTCTCTTCGCAGCATTTCTTTTTAACATCTTTCATTCCCCTCACCCCTTTCCCCAGCACAGGGTAGCCAGCTGGTCTAAGAACTGGCTAACCTCCCTGTCTTTCCGCCTAAATTTTCTTCCTCTTCCTCTTTCTTCAATGAAAACGTTTCCCTTGTGTCGCTGCAATAGTTGTCTTATTCAAAGCATTCACAACTTCGTGAAATATGCAAAGGGCCTCCGATTTATGGATCATAATTCCACGTAAATAAATTTTGCGGACGTGTAAGTCATACGCATCGCACTGCATCCCTTACGCAAATTGTTTTCCAACCACGCTGAGATTTACACCCTTTTAAAAGTGCCTAAATTTATGTAAACCAACTTTTTTGATCTTTTATTGTGACTACTTCATTGGAACCTGTGTTGAAGAAATATAATCAATGACTGCTACTTTTGTCTCTTGTTTTGTGTGCGTTTTTGTCACCTGGATTACTCTCATTTACTCTCATGCACAATTATTACATTTTCCTTGCTAGATATTTATGACCATTATTAAATAAGACACTACTAATATAACCAACTATTCTACTGAGTACTCTGTTGCGTCCACCAACTCTGCGTGACGTACACAGCGGGTTAAAATAAATGTATGTATATATATATATATATATATATATATATATATATATATATATATATATATATATATATATATATAAGGGAAAGAAGTGTATACCTAAGGGCTCGTTTTTCCATGTTTTGACACAATAATAATGAGATCTAACCGACAGTAATGCCAATGAATGTATAGGGGAAGTTATTAGAACCAATAGAATATAAATAAGAAGAAAGAAAAGTGGATGAGAAAATAACCAGCCGTGAGCAGGAATAGAAACTACGACCTTAGAATAACGCGTTCGATGCTCTAACCACTGAGCTATCACAGCGGCCTTCCCTCCATCCACTTTTTTTTGGTTTATATGTGAATTTATAAGTAGGAGTGTCAGTCAGCGTCATCTATAAGCCAAGCGACGAGTGTGAAACACTCTTTTATGCCCATGTTTCTCGTCACGTAGCACGTGAACTTATTACGAGCGGGCAGCTGATCAATAGTCTCTCGTAAACAACCTAATTACACCAAGTCTGCCAGTACGAGACCCTTGTTAATGAATTTTTTCGTGTTTTGACACAATAATAATGAGATCTATTAGACAATAATGCCAAGGAATGTATAGGGGAACTTATTAGAACAAATGGAATGTAAATAAGAAGAATGAAAAGTGGGTGAACAGATAACCAGCTGTGAGCAGGATATATATATATATATATATATATATATATATATATATATATAGGTAACTCTGGCGCTAGTGTCTATGTAGGATCAGCAAGGCATGGCACTTCGGCAAGCATCGGAATGATAAGTAGTGCACGGATTTGTCTAATCTTCATACTTGAGGCTGCGTTTGATTTTGCGTAGCTTGAAACTGCTTTGTCACGAAACGAAAATCGGAAAATGTTCAGTAGTTGTGCTTCTCTACCTTTAAACATCACTTCACTACCTACATTCACACACCATTTTATATTCCTCATGTTTGGCAGGATGCCAACAGCTTTTACGATTTGCCTGAAGCAGAAGTGGCACCCACTCTGAAATTATTCTGGTGAAGGGAGGGTACGTTGACAGTAAACAGCGCTCTAGAAACTTGCACTTTGTGATCTTATTGCAATGCATTAGCAGCCGGGCAATACCAAATTTTTTCGTGTGTCATTTCAGGCATCCGTACAAGCAGTTCCACTCGCGCTGACATTACGGGGTAAAAGCCACCCTTTGAAAACGTGCATGACATACGCGCACAAAGAAACACGGTGTAGCTAGCAGACGATGCACGGAGCAATCCACACTTGCGTGCTTCAGCCAGTTGCCGCCAGGCGGCGACTGCGTTTGATCTCGTGGTCGATCGACAAACCGATCACTTCTTCACTGAGGCACAGTGCTTTGGAATCTGCTCTGATTCGAGAACGAAAGTTCGAACCAGTGGTGATTTAGGGTTCGTTGATTCAACTCATGGGACCGATGCGGACATTAACCGCATCTACCCCAGCAGCCCAGTTTTGAGCGAAAGACGTATGCACATGCAGTGACACTGCTGAATAATAATAATAATAATAATAATAATAATAATAATAATAATAATAATAATAATAATAATAATAATAATAATAATAACAATAATAATAATAATAATAAGTGAAGTTTTCCGCCCAAAAACAACAGTATGATTGTAAGTGACGCCAGAGTGGAGGGCTCAGGAAATTTCGACCACTTGGGGTTCTTTAACGTGCACCTGTTCTTAGCACACGGGCCTTAAACATTTTCTCCTCCATCGAAAATGTAGCCACCGCGAGCGGCGTTCATTCCCGCGACCTACGGGTTAGCAGTCGAGTACCATAACAACTAGAACATTCCAGCGAGGCAGTTACACAATTTTGAGAGCCTAGTGAACACGTAAGTTGGGGCGAGTCTTACTACCAACAAAAAACAAAGAAAACACCATTGTTGAGTTCATGCAGCACGTGCACACAACGTGCTGCGCATAAGTGATGCCCGCGACCAACAATAGTAGGAGGTCTGAGCGTGCGTTTGTAGTCATGGCAGCTGGCCGAGAACGGTCGACGAATAGTCCCAAGGGTATGCGACCTAAACGCTGTTGACTAACATTTTTTTTATTTTTTTTTATTTTTTGCTCGCTCAGCACGGGCTACGCGAGTGGCTGCGAGTCCGCAGCTGGAAAAGTAGGCGTCCGCTAACGAGGCTCAACCATAACTCTGCTGAAGAATGGTTAAGGACGCAACCCACGTAAACCAAGCTAAGAGGGGACAGTCGAGCGTTATTGTGACGCTCTATTTTGTGTTCAGACTCGGCAAGCGTGAGGCACACGGGATGGCTTTATGGTCTCTCATAGTGGAGTACCACTAACCACTTTTTCTAAGCACAACAAATAGTAGATGATTCGCAGTACTGCGTACGGCACTATGGGAGAGCTGTGTTCAGTTGACCTTATGACACAGTACTTGCTTTGCCCCGCCGCGGTGGTCACTCGGCTCCTGACCCGCAGGTCGCGGGATCGAATCCTGGCTGCGGTGGCTGCATTTTCGATGGAAATGAAAATGCTGCACACCTGTAGGCTCAAATTTAGATTATTGAAGATTGTCAAATTTAGATGTTGAAGCACCCCAAGTGGTCGAAATTTCCGCAGCCCTCCACTACGGCGCCTCATATAATCATGTCGTGGTTTTGGGACGTTGAACCCCCACATACCAATCAATCAAACCATCACATAGATTACATGTCAAAACATGCGCTCGTTTAGTTTCAGCAAAGCTTAGGTCGCCTAAAAAGCCACTACCTTTTGCTTGTGTGAGCGAAAGCTCCTTTAAAGGCAACAGTAAAATCTTGTAAGGACGAATTGGAAACTTGGTGCGTGACATGCTCGCCACTTTTAGGCGTGCTTTACAGACTTCCCGGCTGTTACACTTGAGATGTGTGTCGTCTCCGGCGAGTTTCATCAGGTGATTTCCCCTTCCTGACGTAGCTACAAAGGCGCCGCGGAGAAGCTCCGGTGGGAGAAGAACGTGCGCTCTTGGCAATGCGGTGACGCCCTCTATAACGCACCACGCGGGTGTCAACTACACGTTCCCAAAGTGCTTTTAGCAATTTCAATTTACTTATTGCTATACCTTCTTGGTTATTTGGTAATTATATTGTTTTCGACCATGTTCGTTTACTTTAACACTGTTTTGAGTGTATTTCGAGCCTTGTTCTACAGGTCTGTATTGCCCACATGTTTGTGAGCATGATCTCGACAAACGAAATCTACGGATCGACGACAAGCTGTACAGCTGAAGTGCAATGCACTTGATGCGCAAGTTCTGCTTGGAGTGCACTCAGAACAGTCACAGCGAAATCCGGAGGAGTCGCCTTTCAAAAGCCTGTTGTGAGCTTCCTTAAGAAGTAGACTTGCGAGGTACCCACCACGCCATAAATTATCATAAGTTTAAAGATGCGCGGAAGCAACTATTATGCCATTATTCATCATTCTAGGGAAAAGCGAGGAAGATACTACTATCACATTACTCGTCATCCCGCGGAGGAGCGAGAAAGAAACTACTGTGGCATCATTCGTCATTCTGCGGAGAAGCAAGGTACCTTCTATTCATCTAAAAGGCATCATGTGCCCTTATGTAGACGCGCACTTTGTTGACGCTGTGTATGAAAATTAATAATTATTGAGCCGTTCGCAATGAATGGGAAGCTTTACACCACTCTCTCGTTACGTGATTCACATTTCATCAAGAGATTGAACGCTGGCTCAAGAGAAAAGATGAGTTAGTGGTATAATCATTTTATTCGGGGGTTTTAATGTTGCACTGAAGCGCATGGTGAGCACCGCCTGAAAGAACTTTAACTGAAAATTTTGAAATATATGTAGCAAGCTCGGTTCTATGAATATGGATAATCAGATGAAAGTAATAGGTGAAAAACTACTAGCAGCACCCGCAACGATATGCATTTCGGGCGCAATTACCGTGAAAATACACTTCTCTTATTGACCTTTGGCACCGGGGCTATCTTGTCATGAAATAATGGTCCCGACACAGGAGAATTCTGAATGGGTTAATGCGCGTGATGCAGCCAAAAGAGGCTGCGATTTTCAACTATCCGGCCCAGTGTTAGCTACCTGCCAGTGACTCTGGTCTGCCGGTCCTATTCGATTCTATCACCTTGGTCTTACAAATTGAGCGCCAGAACGAACTACGAAAACTGATAATTGAAATCTCGCCAGCAGATTACTTCAAGTACAAAAAAGCATGCTACTGACGCCAGCTTCGAGTCCATTAATGGTATTACCTGCCACACCGTCATATAGGTCGCCATGCACCCTCAGACGCCGACTTCCACACTTGGTGTAAAAAGGAACCCCTGGACTCTGACAAGACAGTCGTGGATGTATGGCTGGCTGATGAATGGGACATCTATGCACATGTTGTACGAATGCAGAGAGCTTCTCGCTCATCTGAAATAACGAAAAGCCCCCTGTAATCTATGTAGGCTAAAATAAATAACCTATTAACCTTGAAAAACATTCGTGCGTGAGCGAGCTGTGCTCTATGAATCGATCTAGAAAAGCGGTGTGTCGAAAGAATCGCAACATCGAAGTTCTACATGTGCAACAAACAAACGCACCGTTTACTGAAATGGGTGAATGTAACGCCGACACCAAAACACCTGAACCAGTCGGAACTGTGGCAAAAATATGGGCCAATTTACCTGCAGATAGCCGCGCTCCGCTGCCGACAAAAGGTCACCGTCTGCAGACCATTTTCGACGCTTGATTAACCGGAGAGCACACTTCCGTCATGCGGTAAGACACAATAGGTCACAAGGGTAGAAATAGCACATGTCAATTTCCACATGCATTTGGATTATTACTGCCGATAAATAATAGCTTGAGCCTGAAAATGTCCACGGCAATCGCTTCTGTGCAAGTCGAGCGTTGATGCCACTTCTTAAGAACGCCCAGAATTCGCGCACTGCTGCGATGTAGGACGGCGCGCCGAGTATGAAATCTCTTGCTATATGCCTCACACTTTCCATCTCCAAAGGTAAGGGTCGGTTCTATTGGCCGCATCAACGTGCGAGCGGAAACACACTTATCTTGCAGCATCGACACCCATTATACCGCTAGCTGTTGCTGCTGATCCTTATCGCTGTAATGGCCTGTTCAGAAAGCTGGTGTGAGGCTAATCGTCGTATTGCTGTCCTCATTGCATCTTGCCGATATAAAAAGCTACCATATCCTGGGGTCGACACTCACGCCATAATATTAAAAATATTTGAAGGGTATGCAGGACCGCGAGGTATGGCGCGCGCTCATTATATTCAAAGAGTGGCTACTTGGGCTGATTGGTATTGCATTTCTGAAAACAATATGCTCTCTCAGTGCGTAGAGAATGTTTCAGAAAGAACACAGATAAGACAGAGCGCTCTGTTCTATCTGCATTTTTTTTTCTCAAACGTGCTATGTGCCCAAAGAAGGTGTATTTTTTTTTCAAAAATACATTATAAACAACATTATAACACAACCCACGGTCGACAGCAAATGCAAAATGGGGTCATAGCTCTCGAATACTGGCCTGATGACTACGATCACAAGGCCTAGACCTCAGGCGCATGCGCTGATAGGTGAGGACATCTTTGCTCTTCGATCACTATCCCGATCTGAAAATACGTCTCACCATCGCTTCGCCCTTATCACCACTACCACTAGTATAAGCGGGTGATTAGAAGACAAAATATAATCAAGTGAAAAATAAATGATACCCTGCAAGAAGTTCGAACTCTGAACGTTTTTGAAGTTTCTTCTGGTGGTTTTGGGACGTTAAACTCCACATATCAGTCAATGAAGTTTCTTCTGTGCCCTTTGACAAAAGTGGTGTTAGCACTGTCACTGTTCTTTTATCAGCTCAACCGGTACTACTGTCGGATCTTAGCGCTTTCGTTGTGAGCAGACATGCATTGCAAATCAAAAGGCATGCGTTGAAAAATATCTGCAGTTAATTACGCGATTTCTATGATAGCATGGTAACTACTGCTTTTTTTCAATTGCACTCGCCTGGTGAATTAAGCGGCAGCTTTGTCGTGCTGCCCAGCTACAGTGATTCTAGTCATTCCCTACCACGGCGCACGCAATTCAATGGCTACGATGCGCAAGAGCGTTCATGAACTTAGATTTAGGTACACGTTGAATGACTTCGGGTGGTTAAAGTTATTCCGCAATCTACAGCGTGCCTCATAATCTCATAGTAATTTTACAGCGCGAATGGCCAAAAATCTGTTGATGTACAGTGGCGGTCAAAGTTTTTTTGGAACACGGGAACGCGTTTAAACCTTGTCAACGAGCACCGCGGCGCCTTATGGCGGCTGATAGCAAATCTCAGGAGCGCGAACTGCGCACACGCGCCCTTTTTTACCTGCCAGCCTGTTCGTTCACTCTCTACAACAGCTCATGCACCCATGGGTTTTCTCACAAAATTACCTAGAGTGAAATCAATTGTACTTGGGAACGTCAATGCGACTGCTGACAGTGTTATGAAGACGCTTCGATTTTTCCTCATTTTATTTCGAAACTATAAGACTACTTTCTTTTAGGTCGTATTGAACCACCGTCGCTGTTGTGTGTCTATGGCAGGCCAGAGGGTACACCTAAATAGGACTTGTATTAAAAAGGCTGAGCAAAAATAGGCGCAAAACGCACTGTGTGCGTTGTTTTATGAAAAAAAGATCAAGAAAATTCGACAGATCCCACGTACCTGAAAAACGACGTTATGTGAAGCATGTGGAGGGAAGGTGACCATGCTGCATTTTTTGTTTATTGAGTGACACATCATCAATTGATGCCAAATATATGCACATATGTGGCACGCACAGATGTATGTTGAAGAGTTGTAGATGTTTATATAACAACACCACAAGTATTAGCAACACCACAAGCTGATATGAAGTGCTGATGCTCGCGAAAATGCTGTCCATGTACACTGCTACATAAATCAACCTCAGCGTATAGCAATTAACTCGACATGACGGCTGTATCAAAGGAGCACATATGTAATGTTTATAAAATTGGAAAAGGCAGGACTGCAACTACTATGGGCGTTTCACAAAATTTAGCGTCCATTTCAAAAGTAGTTGCGGGACCTGGCATAGCTCTGTGGTAAAATGCTTCATTGCCACGCAGAATGCTTGGGTTCAATTCCAGCTGGGACACTGAGATTCATTCTTTGCATTCGTCGGGTCGACGCTACTAATGTCGGGTATTTCTTAACGCTCGCGCGTTAAAATTGCCCAAGTGTGTTCTCGTGGTCCCTTGGTAGATACTAATTGTCAATCACCTGTGGCACATACCAGCGGCACATACCCGCCCGTGGGTACGTGCCGCTGTCTGGTGGGAAGTGGTGTTTGACGACGTACGCGACGGGATTGTGACATTATTCATGCCCTGACCAGTGCGTTCTATTCGTCATACGATCTTACCTTCCCATGCTAATTTTGGTTCACTGACCCGCAGGTCGCGGGTTCGAATCCCGGCTGCGGCGGCTGCATTTCCGATGGAGGCGGAAATGTTGTAGGCCCATGTGCTCAGATTTGGGTGCACGTTAAAGAACCCCAGGTGGTTGAAATTTCCGGAGCCCTCCACTACGGCGTCTCTCATAATCAAATGGTGGTTTTGGGACGTTAAACCCCACATATCAATCAATCAATCAATCAATCAATCAATCAATAATTTTGGTTCACGCCAAGTTAAAGGGGTGACCACAAAAGTACCCAAACGTAAGCGGCTATATAAACAGATATATATAGGCTCAAAGTCGCCGGAGTTTACTAAGAAATGCTTGGCATTTAAAAGGAGATTCAGTTTCATGCGTACGATCAGGCGCGGGTAAGTGGCATGTATTTAATACGCGCAAATACTGCAGTGTCAAAAGATAAGCCAACCATCCCCTTATTTTTGGTCTTGTTTAACACAAATTCTCTCCACACTTTTCAAGGTAAGCCTTGTAAAACACACACACACACACGCACGCACACACGCACGCACACACGCACACACACACACACACACAAAAAGACGCGCTAATAACTTCCTGGCTTTTGCAACGCTGCGTCTCGTCTTGGACAGCTCTTCTAGCGATTTTATTAGTACTTACGCAATTTCACCACTCCTTTGCGTCAATTTTTTTGGGCATACTTTGTTCTTATATGTGACATCGTTTTTATACTAAATAAAACGACGTATGAAAGTTTCCTATGGCTTTATCGAGACATTTGGCCCACCAGCGAAACACCATGACCGAACACTCTTATCTCGCTTCGTGCTTCGTCGGCCGAGGTAAACGGTAAAGGAATCGCCCGGGTGCTGTATAGCATTGCCCCCCCCCCTCCTCGTAGCCCCCTTTCCCTTCCCTACATCCCCGGAGAGAAACTCCCGCGCAATTGGCTCACGCCAGCGGCGTCTTGCGAAGGATGTAAGCGTGTCCCGTTGCATGCACGTAACTGAAAAAGGGCAATTTGATTCACTACGGTGAAAGCCAGTTATCTCGCTGCTAACTATCATCGACCTCTTCACGCCTTGCTTAACTCTGTTAGCGCTGTAATGTTGCACCATTAGTACTGTTCAGTGCAGCGAATAATGCTGTAGCGAACAAACCCAGTGAAGCGAAGTTCTCAACTCTGCTTCTTCACACGACGTTGATCGGAGGTAATGCGGTACACTCACCAGACGTCCTAGTAGCATTACAAAGTTGGTTATATTTCTTCATTACACCTCTTGCGGACGCTTAGCCGGGCAGGCAAAACGAGCGTAATATTACGACGCTGTTCTTCCGCACAATGGAAAAGCAAAAGATAATTCTTTGTTTCTAAATACCATGGTTTACTCACGAGGGCATGCTACGTTAACGCGTTGCCCTCAACATGGTAATGTTCTCAACCTACTACACTTCGATATGCTTCCATCGGTAAATAAAGAAACAAAAGCTATGATACCCCTTCGGGTAGAAGCGCTTATCTGTGACAGTATAGTAGTATATTAGTACAGCTAGTGGGAACTGGGCCATGATGTTGCCAAGTATCAGAGGTAGTCAGAATAGAAAAGCATTTTTTTCTTGCTCAGTGTCCTTGTTAAAATACTGAAAATATTAACGTATTGGCAGTGCATTGCGAAACATCTTAGCTTGCTCCAACACCGCACGACCATGTGAAGGCTACGGTGGCGCATCGACACAGACAAATTATGTCCTTTTTACACATTCACACTAATTGCTGGAATAAAGGCCATTTCGAATAGTCATATTGATTACTGACATACTAATCGGCATTCATTTCATTACCTAAATGGACTGTAAAAGCAAGAAAACATGCAGCACGCCGACGACGCTTGCGCACGTTACAAACAAGCGTCTGGCGATTGGACGCTTCCCGGATCGATCCATTTTCTTAATTTCGGTACAATTCCACTCAAGTGTATGCACACTTTCAAATTTTTGAATGATTACAGATCGATCGCTAAGTACTCCAGCGTCAGCCGTCACAAAGGTGTAGTGCCGAAACGCTCGAAACTAAATCCCACATATGCCGTGTGCCCTTTTAGAACCATAGAGAGCCTACAGCCTCTGTCTGCGTGGGGGCTTAGAGAATCTTTAGGCCTGAATATAGTCTGAAAGTAAGAACCCTGCGATCAAGTCTGCTTCGAATCATGTTTTAGTGCCTTTATTAGTGCGCTAAAAGTCACTATGGTGCCGCAGGACGAATCCACAAGCGACGCACAAGCGATGACAAATCCATATACCTGCTTTTTTTTGTTCTTGTTTCTTTCATGTTACTTTCACCGCTTCATCGAGCACTAATGAAACGGTTCTGAAGCAGCCCTCTTCGAACGAAATATCGTAAGAACTTCATACTAGCGCATTCACTATTGCAAGTGAGGAATTGAGCTTCATTCAACGAAGTTGTGCGTTGCAAGAAAGAGCGTAACTATACCGTCCCGGCACTCCTTAACGAATTGCCAAGTCAGTACCGTTGGCTTTCATGGCAGAGTACCTTTTTACGGTGCAATTACACACGGTACTTCTCTTTAGTTTCACCCATAGGGACAATTATTCGATCTATGTTCCCTCAGCAGACATCATCAACGTAGCTGCTTCCACAATAAAGATACGCTCAAGATACCAGGATGGCGATGATTTTACTGCATACCCTGCACAATTTATTGAGGAGTAGTCAAAAAACGTGTCCTCCTTGGCTTTTACGCTCTAGTCTCGATCATTGGCGAGTAGTGGTGTTTCGACAGGCAGTTCAGACAAGTCGCCGTGAGGTTCGAGCGAAGTTGGTCAGAGGTCACCAACAGGTCGCTCGTAAAGGTCACGCTCTGCTGGCGTTCTGTCATGATGAAGCCGTTGTCTGAGAAGAGACCCCTAATTTTGCCGGCCGAGAGCCAAACAAACAGCGCGATGCCGTCAGTCGCCAGTTTGATGTGGTGGACGTTGGACTTCTCTTCCGTCGTGTTCGTAGCATCTCTGTCAGACTGCTCTTCAGGTGATGTGGTGTGGACGCCTTCAAGGGATTCCACAGTCAATGGAAGATCGTGAACAGTTGTTGACCGTGCGCCCTCTGGGACCATCTGTCCGGTCGAAGATACGCCCCGAAGGGTGTCACCAGTTGTCGGCGCGGAGATCTTCTGAATCAGGATTCCAGACTCCTTCGCCAATGAAGATTCGTGTAGCACAGGCTCGTCGGCTGTGATGTTAGTAACCTGCGCGCAGTGCATATGCGTGGTTTTTTTTTCTTCTCTGAGAACATTAGTGAGTGCAGATCAGCGCAATCGATAGTAGAGGACATAGAGCACACAGTCAATGCCCTTCGTCCTCTCCTTTGTCTCCTCCTGCTGGTTGCGCTGACTTGCACTCATAATCATGTTGTACCGACACGCCCAATCATGTGGCCTTCTAGTAAGGCAAGCACGTCACAATGCATTATAGCAGTCGGTATCCACGGACATGAATGCCCGCATATATATATATATATATATATATATATATATATATATATATATATATATATATATATATATATATATATATATATGTGTGTGTCGCAACGTGTGCATCCGTGGCTCCACACCACACGTTGTGTTGCGAGCGTGCTTATCTCGTAATCAGTGTGGTTTGCAAGCCGTGTCCTGGCGTTCAAGTTCCCGAGAGCATGAAAGTTAGTTAGCTAACGGCCTCGTTTGCGAAAGATTCACGCTGCTCAAACATACAGAGGCAATTGTGGCATGCAGTTGTTCGCGCTCACCCATGCACTTCAATTTACGTGCAGGTTTAAGAACCACAGGTGGTCTATAATTCTGATGCCCTCCAATACGGTGTCTCTCATAATCATATCGCGGATTAGGGACCTTAAACCTCAGATATTGTAAGTTCGCGCTCGTCATGTCTATACTTTTGCGCTCATTTCATATGTCCTTCTTTGTGTTTTAGCAGCACGCTTTAAGTGTCGAGCTGTGACAGTTGTTAGTTTGAGCTCGTACTGTGTGTGTTTTTTCATTCATCTTTCCTGCTTGAGGAATGTGGTGCAATTTTTGGATTGTTTGCCGTTCTTGGCCGCACATAAATATTCTTTGCTCTCGCACTAGTTGCTTTGCCCTTTTAGCAAAACAATGTACAATAAACGCTTAACAATCTTTGGGAAGACGCGTTTCAGTTTCGCGTTTTACCGTCTCTGATGATAGAGGGATCAGCCATTTTTTTTTTCGTTCAGGGTATACCTCATGATAACGAGCTAAATACCAGTGTACCTTGGCGGACTCCGGTGGCGCTGGTTCAGGCACCATCATGGACGTTTTACGGCTGCGCGAATCAGGCCTAACATTGTGACTCACCTGCAGCGTGACGGTGGCGATGTCCTTCGCGAAGCGAGGCACTTGCAGAAGCAGGAAGTTCGAGGACAGCGTCGTGTTGTCGGTCGCGTTCAGCAGGCGGAACGTGAAGAAACTGTTGTTGCGGTGGCGCGACGCCGAAGCCAGCAGCCTGGACACGTTGGCCACGTACGCAGCGTGGACGTAGCTGGACACCTGCACGAACAGGGCCAATGCCGAATACGAAACACACAAAAACGTTTCGCTAGGGCATGAAAGCACTTTCGTAACTCACGCGGTCCTTAGCTGCAAGGGACGTCAAACTAATATCGCAATTCTGCGAAAATCACGCCCTTTAACCCACATGCTGCCAACACCTGCGGTTCGTAATTAAAGTGAGGAGACGCCGCGTAGGCATCAGTCACATATTGGGGTAGTAGTGCTGGGGTGAACTCGAAGGAAGATGAAAAACGTTATCTGTAAAGTTGAAAAAGAGAACTTGCGCTCTTCTGTTATCATTCTTTTTTGTGAGTGTCGTAGATGTACACGTGATGCTCAAACCGTGCCACGATAGCATTGATAACACTGCAAGCAGTGCTACACTGTAGCAGTGCTCAATGTCGGGTGCGAGCAGGTTATTCTTAATGTGTTTTTTTTAGTTTGTGAATTCACATGTTGCCCTAGGAACGTACAATAGAGGAAGTACTGGGCCGCCCTTAATTTCCGTCTGTGCCTATAATAGAAATCACCACACGAGTAGTTATTCTGTTTGTGCTTGCTGATAATAGTTCGGTACAAGCCTTACTATCAAGAAATAAAAACTCGTGCGCACCTTCAGAGTATTCGCTAAAGAACACCTGGGCCACTTTTCTACTTAGTTATACTACGTTTAGTTAGAGAATCAATAATTCGTGGCATCTTTGCATATGGCTGCAACTGTTTCACGTAATTTCCAAGACACGAGCATTCGGGCAATAATTTTGTCACGTTATTTCATTTTTGTTAGGTTAAAAGAGGACAAAAAACAGCGTTTTCATTAAATACTGACGTAATTTCTCTTAAAAACCTTGCTCAAGACGATCGGGCACGCTAGACAAATTTAGCGCAATGCTTGTTACCTCTATTATTCATGGCTGAGTCCACTTTCCCTTAAAGCTCTACACTTTAGTTGTCTGTGGATATCATTGAGCAAATCCAGGCAGCGATTCTTAGAGAATTCGATTATTCAAAATGCGAAATTTCTTAATTGGAGCATGACTCGAAATTGTGCCAATTGTACAATGCCCACGGATTGAAACTTAAAATTCAGCTACGCAATGTGCGTATACCTTCACTTAAAACGTGTGAAGTTCGCCTTCAGGGTTGCTCTTAGTGACTCATTCACGCCAAATTAGTTACTTTAGAACCCTGTCTTGATACGAATGTTTGAAGTTGGTGCCATAGCCACTTTTTGGCAACATCAAACTTCTGTTTAGGTGCATTTAGTAAACCAATTTTCTTATTGTTTGCAGGTAAAAAAGAACAAGACCAAAAGATCGGGCACTGTTTTTAGCTTTCTGTCGCGTAATCTAATGCCCTTAGGGCGATAGCCAAAGGTCTGGTGTCATGGTAAATCAAATAAGTCATTTTCAAGCAGAAAACTGCTTAAAAGCTTAGTGGTCCAACTGACGTAATTGTTGGCGAGAATGCTACAAAATGCCCCTCTCTCTGGTGAGACCTATCATGAATAAATATATAGAGACGCACTAAATAACACGATGCTAACAATATATAGTTTCTGTGGCACCGGGTCAAAATATGCTATATAGAGCTAAATGTAAGAAAAGTCAAGGTTATTTACGTTCTGAAACCATAACATTCAGCCTACCACTTGAAGAACAGCGTTGCATTTTATGACTTCTGATTTGCTATGAATATTTTTATGCTCACATATCATCATCTTCATCATCATCATAATCATTTTTGTTTAATTCGTTTACGCTGTGGCTGACGACAACGAAGAATTATACCTGAAGCTTTTGTAATGGGTTGGAGCATTCTACGACCCACTCGTTACACCATTCGCGTTGTGTGACGCCTGGTCGTTCATTTGCTGTTCTAAAACGCTTTTTTTATTCATATTAACACGATTGCTTTTCCAACATCAAGCGCGCCTAAGGCAGGCTTGCAACCGATATGGCTCAGTATGGCTCAGCACCAGCGTGGCTCAGTGGTAGACTACTGGGCTGACACACAGCAAACCAGAGTTTGAATTCCATTGTGTCCTTAGTGGAATTTCGTTACTTCGTTTTTTTTTATTTTGTGCGATAGTTGTTACGGACACCGGTGGCGGCGGACAACTACGGCGCACGCAACTGTTGTTGGGGTCCCATAACAGCTTTCGCAGTAAAATAAATCCTCTTTTGCAACTCACCTGTGGCTTCAAGAGCCAGGTGGGGAGCAATATGATGTTATCTATGTTTTTGCGTACTCAAAGTCATTATTTGTGAAAATTCGAGTGATAATACCATTTCTCTCCAATTCACTACATATCTGATGACAAATTTGGCTACTTTGGCTACTTATAGCTCGAATTCCGGCTCGTTTTCAAATCTAGCCAACGGCAAATCTGTTCTCGTCATACTGGGATAGCTAGATTAATTCGACCACATACGTGAGAGCCAACTTTACCTCTCGTAGCCCGATTTGCAGCGAGATGACGTGGTTATCACGAACTTTACAAGGCCGCATACATTCAAAACTATACAGGGCTAGCTTCCTCTCGTTGTTTAATTTCGCAATAAGAATCAAGCCCATGAGATCATCAACTTAGTATGAAAATAATTAGGTAAGGCCAAAAAAACGACACTGTTCTTTCCTACAAAATTTTTAAGCACATAAACTGCTAGAAATTTATGTATAGGGGGCGAGTTTTCATAGATAAACTTGTTTCTCTGAGAACTGTTGTTGTTGTTGTTGTTGTTGTTGTTGTTGTTGTTGTTGTTGTTGTTGTTGTTGTTGTTGATGATGATGATGATGATGAACCTAAAAGAGCCCTTCAACAGTTTTTATAGCACGACCAGAAAACACCACCAATCGGTAGTTGAAGCTGTAAGGAACACGCTAGTCAAGTATTACGCTGCAGGGCTCTGCTTAAAGTTTACAATTAAGTCTTAAAGTCAGCTTTAAGGCACCCTCTCTACGCTCGACAAGCCATGGCATACATTCAACAGCCATGTCATAAACCATATACACAGCCACTGGCTGATTGAGCATCGTGAGCTACATAGTTATCGTGGAGATCACGAGATGCCGCCACGCACCCACGTGCGGATGCGCGATAACGGTGAAAGTAAGCCGCGCGTTCGATGAAAGAAAATAAAGTGACCTGACGAATGGAAGGATAACTTGCCCCCAACTCATCCCTCTTCCTCTCTCCTCCTATAGCTAGCCTTCGGATTGTTAGCTGGTACAAAAGGAGAAAGAAAGGGCTTGAAGCGTGTGTGACAAATTCCCGTAACACCGATCGAACTTGACTGATTTTCAACATTATTTTGCGCCAGCTGGTCCGTGGGACAATAAGCTCCATAATGAAGCAATTCTCTGACGGATTGTAAAAGTGTTTGTGGTACCTCTTTAAGAAGAAAGTTATCAGTAAAGCGTGTGTGATATTCGTATCCGAGATAAAATAACTTGCGCGGGAATTGCACTTGGTAGCGAAGCAGCTCACGTTCGCAGTGCACAAACTCGACGACGCGGAGTTTACTATCGTGTAGGAACGTCCCCTACAGACCTCCTTTTGCCTTCACTCCGGCTCTCTCTCTCTCTCTTTCTCGGCAATTTGGAACATAATACATGACGAACTGTGTGACTACCATGGAACTGCAGTGTGTTTTCTGTTGCGGCATTGCTACCGCCATCTCAATTTTGCTGCCACGACGGCGTTCCCATGATTATATGATGACTATGGCCAACATAACGGCATATCAAAAATAGAACGATGATGTGTGTGCGTGTATGTGCGCGTGCATGTGTGTGTTAGTGCCGCACCTATTGTTACCCACGAAGAATTTGTTGAAAATGTATAGAAACCAATAAAGGGCAGATAAAACGACGCGCATGGCTGGCTTGCGAAATTTAGTTTAGAGCAAAGTGGTGTGGTAGCACGCTGTAGTGGGTCTGAAAGCGCACGAGCTCACAATGAGCACACGTTACTCAATAATAAAAATGAAATGGTGGCTAATTTAAAAAAAACACAAACTCGTGCAGGAGCTACAGCAAATTTCATTATCGAGAAATAGGCTGCAGCGCATGGTTTTTGAGAGCGACCGTAAAAAGCCATTAATTTTCTTTACGCCAACTATCACCAGAAAAAAATAATAATGACCACGCGTATATTTCTCCTACCACCTGCCTTCACATCCACCACCGTCTCTGCAGTTTCACGTTATTACGTTAACCCAGACGCACCGGAGCCTCAAAACGTGCGTAGTCAAAATAAAGAAGCCCTCTACGTGAAGGCCAGGCATGTTACGCAAGTTTCATATTTCGCGGTTTTTGACACTAAGCATAAAGAATTACTCTTTTGAGGTTTTACTTGGCTAGCTAGGGAGGCTTTCAAATTTAGTTTTCTTGTATAAATACTATGCCGTTTCTTTGTTTTTTCTAGTTATATTACGATTTTGATATTTCTATTTCACGACATTTTCCGTAGATAGGAAACGTTCTGGCGCAGAGAGCTTTTCAAGCACTTCTCAGCCAGAAGAATCCCCACCACTTTTTTTTTGCTTATCAAATACAGGCACCTCACTTTCTTCTTTGAGTATTCACCACTTTGTTTGGTCCGAAGACATAACCGTATTCTATATCCTGAATTCTGAATATTTGCTGCGTGAGTTCTAGTTGCGCTTTTTACTTTTTTAGGTAACACCTCACTGGCCATCTAGGGGATTGTGTAAGTGGGGCATTACAACAATTGGTAGAACTATATTAAACTAAATGGTAATAATACGACCAACGCAACTGCACTGCCACTGAACTGATAAACGACACATAACACGAAATGAACAAGCATACCATCAATTCAATTAAACAAGTGTGCACAAGCGTTCATGAAACACTTTCCCACCAGCTATTGGGACGATGATAACAGAGACAACAAATGCCTAGGATAAAAACATACTCTCAACGAATGATGCCAGATTGATATGCAATAAAACGTGTACAAGTTTGATTGCACGTTAAAAGTATGAAGTACTCATGAGTCCTACAACAAGCCTTTTCTGAAACCACGTCAGCTGCGCAGAGACTACGCAGGTACATTACCAACTGGATCGCAGTGGAACAGTGGAAAACATTGTTACGCGGGCCTGCAAGATATTTATGCCATAGAACACCATCTGCCAACTACTGCGAAAAAAAAAAACTATGACCAGCATATAAGAGAGTATAGCCGTTGTAAACTGAACCAGAAAAGCTCTGTTTTGTTAAATAATGTCCAACGGGCCCCGCCGCGGTGGTCTAATGGCTAAGGTGCTCGGATTCTGAACCGCAGGTTGCGAAATCAAATCAAATCACAGCTGCGGCGGCTGCGTTTTCGATGGAGGCGAAAATGCTGTAGGCCCGTGTGCCCTGATTTGGGTGGACGTCAAATAAGCCCAGGTGGCCTAAATTTCCGGAGCCCTCTACTACGGCGTCTCTCATAATTATGTGGTGGTTTTGGTACATTAAACCCCACATATCAATCATCATTAGGTAAGCAGAAATATAAGTGTGCTTCGGAGTTTCAAATAAGGTGTAACAAAGGATATAGGTCGCTGAATCTACCCAACCAACCAAGATCGACCGAGAGATCAATCAATCAATCATTAGGTAGATAGATCTATCCATATATCATACCTCATACAAGAGCTGTGATGTAGCGAGAAATGATGCACCTTACATTTGTTTCAAATTAGACTCAATCAAGATTAAAACATGTATACAACGACGCAGCTATCTCTTTCTACTTTTCTGTGTGCACCTCATGTGAGAAATATATGCATGTTCTTGCAGTTCCCAGCAGTCGCCAGACGTGGTGTGACACCAACAAACTTCGTCGGTCGACGTCATGATGTAGAGACATCGGCTTCCATTACGTACGTATCTGCCCCATGAATTGTTCAGGAGAAGCACGTAATTGTGAGTCCTATAATCATTTAGGGGCGAAGCTCCTTAAAGCGGCAACCATTCGTCGCTCGTAGTCATAGTCGTAGTGTGTAACAAGTGTTACATTTTGACCTGTAAGGTGGCGCTGGTGGGAGATTTCTCCTGTGCTTTGCTGAACAATAGAAAGTTCGCGGCATGCGCGTTCACTAAAAGCCGAATGCTCCTGTCTCTCATTCACCATTAGCAGCCATTGGCATGTACATTGAGCACTATCTGACAAGAAGGGGTTGCTACGTTATACTCGCTGGATGTAACCTCCTTAGATTTAGAAAGGTTTAGCGAGCGTTGAGCCGCAGTGCCATGAATACAATGAACTAGCATATACCATGAACTCGAGGTGATTAAAGATGGGAAGTAGATACGAAGCGCAAACCGTAAGAAAGTAAAAGACGAATTACCCTGCCTCTCATTTCCCACAAGCAGCCATTGGCATATACATTGAGCACTGACAGGAAAAGGTTGCTACGTTATACTCTCTGGGCGTAACCTCCTTGGTTTTAGAAAGGTTTAGCGAGCGTTGGGCCGCAGTGCCATGAATACAGTGAACTAGTATATACCATGAACTCGAGGTGGTTAAAGGTGGGAAGTAGACCCGAAGCGCAAGCCGTAAGAAAGTGTGCGTGTGCCACCTCTCGTTTAGTCCTTGGAATGTCTGCTGGATGGCGGTGCTTCTATATGGGGAATATATGATGAAAAGATGCGAGATGGTGGTACTTGGAGTGTTGAATAAATGGGCGAACGGACCCACAGACAGATGCATGGATGGACGCATGAACGGGCGAAAGGGTGGATGCATGGATGAAAGCAGGGACGGACGCACAAACAGATGCACGCACGGACGGGCGGATGGACGCATGGACGGTCACACAGACGGATGCATGGACGGACGGAAGCAAGAGCGAATGGACGGACGAATGCTTCGCCCCACTCTCCGTCATTCACTCCGTAGATGTGCTGCCATTTTTTTTTTCGAGTTTGAAAGGAATTGGGTGTATGGTTTGCATGCTTTTTTATCTTGTAGCTGCGCGTCTCTTGCACGTCAGCGTTATACTTCTCTGACAAATCACGACCTATGCTAAAATCACACGTTTGCCCGTTATTTATTTACCTGTTTCTTTATAAAGACGCGTGTTCCTTGTGTTATATCGACGTTCAATGAAACTCGTCCAGCGGTAAACATTCGCAGTAGTATAGTGTGCCCACTCCAGTCATCACCATTGACAGGTACGCTGATTCGGTTTGGCAGCACAGCACATATGCGCGCCTGTCCTGGTCATAGCCGGAATGCGTGCACCAAACCATTGTGAATGCTTACGGTTGTTCGCGTTTTATTAGACGCCGATAGTGCTGAGATTTCACGGCATATCCACAAATCACAAGCCCTCGAAACACAACTGATTGCAATATTGGCGCTATAAGAGTATGAAAAGTGTGCAAGCATTCAAAAATACTTGGTTTGAAGTGCGCCCTCATTGCGATTAGTGCGATGAACGGTAATTAACTACACTTACGAATGGTAAGTTAATGTACTTGTGCGTGCAATAGATAAACAGGTGTGTTCAAAACAATTTTAAATTCCACAAGAACGTGAACTGATCCCCTAGCTTCCATTTCACGGTTATAATATTCAAATAAGACAGCACTAGAAACGTATTTCACGTTTATGGCTTCTCATCACTTCATACACTGCATACACAACTCGATAACGGTGCTATGTGCATTGCATTGTGAACAAGGAACCTACATAGGTTCATGGTGAAGATAAGCAGCACAAAACCCAGAAGTGCGGAAGTATGGACAGAGAAGTACTGAAGAAGTAAAAGACTGATGAACACGAGTACAGACCCAGAAATGTCAAAAGGTTTCGAACCGCCAGAACCATTCTTTCTCACTCTAACAGTGGCCTCAATTTTCATTAAGCGCGAGTTAAGGTGAAGATGAAGGTTTGAGGTGATGAGAATTCGTCCAACTAAGAATATCACTGGCACCGATGTTTTTGCACTACAAACTGTCTTCGTCAGCCGGGCCAAGGGAATGCAGCAGGAGTTATCGACTCGGCGAGAGGTGTCTTCGTGAGGACCTGAAATACACAACACTATGGCGCTTGCCCAAATGGTGGCTTCGCGACATCGCTCACCACAGAGCAAGATTATGTGTTTTTATGGGATTCAAAATATAATTTAAGCACAAACTGACAACCAAAAGCAGTCGACACGCGCCAGAGCCGCGAGTGATTACAGAAAGTCCGCACCGTTAAGTTGTGCGTGAGTGAAATCCTGGGCTCCGGTGAGGCGTAGTGGTAGAGCTTGACTTCCAGGAGCAGGTCGTAGGGCTCGTTGTGGTAGAGGTCGTCCAGCACGTAGACAACCAGGCGGCCATCTTCTTCGAACGGAGACACAAGCAGAGGTGCGAAGAAGCGTTTCGCGAAGTAGTGCAGCATCTTCCATTCGCCCGTGTAGTCTGCACTGGGGAGCGAAGAATCATATGCGTACAACAAAACTATTGTCTATACCATTCGTGAAGTTCGATTTATAAGTGAATATGTTACAAGGGATGCGATAGTTATATGAAGTGGACAAACGCGCGCTCAGCATCAACGTATTTATGCTCCGTCGTTTCGGGTCGGTCGAATACAGAAACCTGGTCGAAACGTACCAAAGTATTCTGCCATTTTCGCTAGAATAAAAAGGCTTTTAAGTCACTGATGGCCGCACCATGTTCTTCACCGGCAAATAGTCTACACCGAATCGCGTGTGCAAGTGGCAGATTGTAGTGGTATGAGCTCTCAGAGATAGATCCGATGCTTTATTTTTATTTTGCATAGCATAAATCAATATTTCAGCTTCACGTGTCAAGTTTAGTTGGGTCAATAAAAATGACACGATCAATTTTAACGTCTGCATCCGCTAGTCAGGAGGAGGAAGCCAGCGACTAACCATCTAAAGTGTCATTTCTGAAAACCCTTTCGCATGGCTGTTTCCTACAAACCATGTTTATTCGCTGTTGTGCCTGCTCAAAGCTGCACGCCGACATCCTCGTCAGAAATTACATTACTCAACCGAGCGGTTCTTACACTTCGTGTCGCAATTTAGAAAACACTTGCGTTTCATAAAACATTCCTGATCAAGTTTTAGGATCACCGCTAGCATTTGATGTTCTTGCATCCTACTCACTTGCTTCTTCGTATACATTCATTCTTTTTTTGTCAGAAAGTCGCTTTTTAGAAAACCAACGATTTTTTGCAATACTATATGCAGAGTATGGGAAAAAAAGAAGTAACCTCTAACGGAAGCGATGGCGATGCATCGTAAGAAAGTGACAAGGGTCATAAGACCTCCAGGCTTTTGAGAAACCAGGTGTACATACTGGTACAATGAATTCGTTATCCTAATCAAAATTTTAAAAATTAAGAAAAAAACGCTTGGCTAAACACATATCTACACCCCGCGTTCACACTATAGCACCAAAACACAAAACAAAAAAAGCAAGCCAAGTTCGTCATGTCACAATTCCTCTCTTTCTCAATACCACCATAAAAAGAACTCCGCCGAATTAAAAAGCCTCGCGTATTGTACTTAACTCAACTTGTATACATACTATTTGTATTTCTTCTTTCGTTGCTTTCTTGCTTTCTTGCTTGTTGACTTGCTTGTATCGTGGTTGATTCTGTCGGTGGCATACTTAACTGAATGGCACGTATACATTAGTGCACGTTAAAACTGTTTACGCATAGTGAAAACAAACATTTTTCATTCAAAAAAAACGCATCGAAGCGCCGCATGAAACATAGAGGTTCGAACTGCACGCGAAGAACACTACGGTGCATCAAAGTGAAACGTCCCTTTCATGACCTCTATTCACGAATCAATATGAGTCGCCGCGAGAAAAGTAATTTTGGTTTCTCTACTGACTGAATTGATATTTATCTCGTTTGCGGCCTCGTCGGTTTCTCATGAAGTACCAATCTGTGCCTGAACGCGACGCGACGCAGCCTTGACGCACTGCGCGGTGACGCCTCGTTTGCGAGGCATAGTCGGATCGATTCTAAATCAACATAGAAATAGAATACATGAGTTGGCTACCCACGATCGATCACGTACACTACGCGGGGGCCGTCACGTTAGAAGAAAATGTCGTTATGACGCGTGCGTTGGGCGGGTTTATTTAAAGCACCAACAGCTTTTCCACTGTTGCGACGTCGAGGCTTAAAGAGACCAGCAGCAATCATTTTCTGTCATCACCTGCAGCATTTGTACAAAAATTATGCATGCCATACATTACACAACTTGCAGTCGCAAGTTCGCAAAAAGCAGACACTAGGTTCTTCGTATCAACGAGGCCAAGGTTTCTTATCGCTGGACAGCCTAGACCGAGCAAGTCGATTCCTGGCACAAAGTGTTAAGAAGACATACTTCGTCGCGCGCTTACGTACTGTAGCCCAAGCTAACGCAAGCAGACAAATCAAACAACCCTGCACATAAGGCAGAATAGGACACAAAATAGGAGGGGGAAGTCAGAGGTTGAGTAGGAAGGGGTTAAAACAAAGCGAAATCAGGGAGATATGGAGGCCTGAAGCAATGATTATTCTTGAATAGGATGTGTCACTGGAGCCAATTCACTTCGATCTCGTTTTTATAAAGCCAGCTAATCCATACCTTAACTTCTGTGGTTGGGGGAGGGAGTACGAAGCGTACACATATACGTGCTAAGCAAGACAGCTGCTACCTTGAAGAAGACAAAGTTATCAAAAAACTAGTGTCGGTGACACGTCCAGTTTAATAATGTTCGTTCATTCAAGCCTACACAAAGGCATCCACAAGGTCCCGCATCAAAAAGAACACCACAGGCATGTGCGCCTAAAGTCAGGCCAACCGAGGCGTCATAAAAATCGGTATCATAAGAATCGGTATAACACGAAAGTGAAACGTGTATTCCCAGGGGCAGTCGAGCGCTTACTGCGCATTTTTTCGCCGCAAGGGTGAAACAGCTATTTCTGTGGCGACAAATTGTAATGTCGTGAGAAGAACGGCAAGCATCTCGAAACTAGCAGTGCCCAGCTCAATCAGAAAGGAAGAAGTAAAATAACATAAAAGACAGGACGAGCGCGAACTAATCACTGTCACCGCTTCACATTTAAGCGCACAGCTCAGGCCCAAAAAACGACGCTCAAAACGAACAGCACAAGCGCGAACTAACAACTGCCACACCTACTCTTTTGTGAGTGAGCAGTGCGTTCTTCCGCAAACGCAGCCACGGCAGTGAGAAAAGTGACCTTCGCACTCTCTGTAACTCACCTCCACCACCCCTCAACGCCTACTTGCGCTAAAACAACAAAACATACAAACTGCGCGTGCATCGCAACGCGTGGGGCGACGATCTTTAAAGCACACCTTTCGCGGCTTTCGTGCCATCTCGCTAGTGATAACCAGAGCCCGATAACATGCCAGCGAGTTTCGAGTACCACCAACGGTAAAGTTTGTATATAAATATCTCACCGTTCATACGATTAAGAACGTTCGCTTCATGACCTGGACGGCTCTATGCCCTCCCATAGTAGTGTACCTAGTACTCAAATCGTTACCCACTTTCACTAAACACACATAGACATCCCCCATGTTAAGTTTTGCTCAGAGCCTCGTAACTTGATAAGACAGATGCTTGGGCCAGTTGGTGATTGGGAATCAAAATATTTGCACAGCGCAAGACTACAAGTAGTCACTGCGTAACTACGGAAGAAGAAACAGGGGCCGAAAAGAGTTCTGTGCTATTTTCAGCGCTCTTTTCTGTCATTGTCTCTTCTTCCATACTTAAGCCGTAACTATTCGTAGTCTTGCGCTGTGGAAATATGTTGGCCCTCGTAAAGCATGGGGCTTACGGTACGGCTATATGCTCTCCCATAGTACAGTACCAAGTACTCTAAATTGGTAGCCACTGTTTCTAAACCAAGAACGTGCCGTTTGGGCCCACAACAGAAATACGTCAGCCAAGCCTTGGTGGAATTCGGCATACAAAGCACTGCCATGTAAACAAACAACAGAACTTCAATGCTGTCTATCGTAGCGCACCAATCAAGTAAAAAAAAACCTGTTGTCAGAAAATTTACATTACATTGTCTCCTCACTGAAACACACTGGGCCAACTGTCACTCAATATAGAGGGCCGTGCTTACTAACAACGGCACCGTGACGACGACTAATATCTTGTTGCTATTACGCAAGCGCAAATCCCGCTTTCGTAAACCGGGAGCTTCATTTTTAATACAAAAACCTTAACGTTTCCCAAAACAGGATATTTGGCCATCGGCATCAGTTGCGCCATGAAGCGTCCCGACAAGATGGCGTCAACACGAGTGATACGAAAGTCGCCGTCATGTGATGACGTTGTTACGAATCAAAGAGAACGCAGAGACAGCGTATGATGTTATCATGCATGACTTCACAATCGGGCCGCGTACCGTGGCGTCACATGATGGCGTCGTCACATGACATTCGCCCTCGGCGTACTGCTCACAGAGGCAGTACCAAACCATGGTAAGTAGAGAAAGCGTCCGAATAGTGGCAGGGCAGTCTCATTACACCGACTCAGAATAATAAAAAAAATTATAGCAGACCTTCATACAGTCTTAGGCGAATGCATAAGGTGCCGTGTGATTTTTCCTTGGCACTGTGGATGTCGACTCCCCCCGCGTCTCGCCTCTAAAGACTAAGAGAAATAGTCAAGTTCCACTGAATGCAGCGTTTCGTCACCGGATCTAGTGGGCGTAATCCTATTCCAACGCTTATCTTTCCGAGGTCCCTTTGAGCAGTACGTGAAGCCACAGCCTGCCATTGTATGTCAGAGCCCTTGAACCACAGCGAGCGTCTTAAGTGCCTCTGTTATTAACTCCTGCAGTAGTACGCACCGATGGAGGACCACGAAGGTGCCTGCCAAACGTCGTTGAGATGCCAGTAGACGGCGCCCATGGTCAGACCCTGAGAGCGGCGAACCGTCAGCCGCTGCCGACGGTAGTGCTCAGCCTGGGTCTTGACGCCCATCGCCTGGTAGATCTGCACACATGAAAGGTTCCGGTCATGTTTTACTGCTGTATGAAATTAGGGGCAAATAATGCTTAGGGAGTGCGAAAGATAGAAACATATGGCAAAGAAGGCCACGGGATATCAGCGCTGTATCCCGTGATCCTCCTAGGCTAGTCCATTTTTTTCCCGCTGCTTTAAACTACGACCACTAAGAAACCCACGCATAAGCACATACTTTTGAACAAGTATTTTCATTAATTTATGCAAAAACAATCCAAGTATTTAGAGCCTTAATCTTCATTACCTTATACAGATATTCCTAGTTAACCCTATTTTATGACCCACACCATTGGCGTACGCAGAGTTCTACGTCAGGAGTAACAAACTGTCATCACAGTGCCCCCTCACCCATTATATGAGTCCGAAATAAAACAAGCATCACAATGGACGCGAAAATTAAAATGCTTTCCTGGAGTAAAATTACGAAGTAAACCGCGCAAGGAATGCCGCCGTTATTGTGAAAACCTGCGATGTCCTAACCCGGCCCTTTGAAACATGATGGTACATGTCCGACTATGTAAAGGCACGAGGCTCACTTGGCACCTCCTCCCCCCACCCCCCTATTAGATGACCAGGTGTAAACGTTATCTCTTCCTCACCCTCTTGTAGGTATGCTTCTGATAAACACTATTGTCTGCAAGGTGACACCAAGATGGCGATATGGTAGTCATCGCCGTCAATACACTAGCCGATGCCTGAGGGGCCGTACAGTTCTTGCAATCGATTTGTATTTACTTCATGCTAGGAAAATTCACACTTCAAACCATGAGTGTTCTCAGGACATGCCCTCTGTTAAGCGTTGCTGTTGTTCTTGTCGTCATCATTGTTGTTGATGATGGTGGTGATTATGATTGTGATGATGATGATGATAATCTGTGAACGTATGGCAATACGACAACATTTTGAGTTCATCTCATCACCAGAAGACAACAGGGAAAACGTGATGCTTGATTTTTAGTGATAACCGCTGGAAATAACGTGAAAAGTCAAGCACTCCTTATAATTTTACATAACTATTAAACTCTCGAGCAGCCTCGTGCTCTTTATAAAGGAATACTAAAATGAGAATATGAAGAAAACAGCATTGCAAATGGTAGGCTCATTATAGTGACCTCTGCTCCTTTGCACACTTCTTTTTGCATGTTTGGTACGTTAATATTACCACTCGACAACAACAATATTCGCAGACCTCCATGATACCAAAGGCGTCACGTATGGTAAGTAAACACAAAGAAAAACCGCGGGCAAAGATAAGGTGAGCAATAACTTACGTGGAACGCCCTCCTGCTATACTTCCAGATGTATTTCACACTAACAAAATGCTCATCCCAGATGGTGCAAATAAAACTGCATAAGCGTAAACCCATTCAGTGAGAAGCTCTGATTAGAGCTTCAATGGAAAGTTTCACAAAAGCACGTTACTTTGTCGGCGCTCTAGTAATAAAGGCGATCTCCCGAAGGCATGCTCCCATGTTACTACCGAAACAATGGCGGGAGCACAACACATATATTTTTTTCTGGGACACGTGCCTACATGCGTACATGCGCAAGTTAAACAGCAACGTGTAATAAGCATGCCTGGAGAAAAAAAAACGTGAAATATCAAGGCACTGCACTGTTTGCTGGCCGTTAATGTCCCAACAGCCCCGCCCTATCTGAAATGACAACAGTGCACAGAATAAACTTACTTAATATCCACCAGTGCGTGCTACATTTCAAACTCATTGCTATGAGTTCTTTTTCTTTAGCTTATCTTGACGCGCGTGAATCGAAAATAGAGGCCATCGGCACACGAGCTGTTTCTATTTTTCTTTATTTATTTATTTATTTATTTTCTTGTTGTGCTTGCTCTGTACGTGTGGATGACTTTCTTTTTTTTAGTATCAAACATTTAGTTGTGTATAGTACCACCAGCAAGAGACACTTAGGCAACAATTATCTACTTGCCACTGCAGAAATTCTGCGCTCCCATCGAGTAAACCTTAGTCCCCAAACTTCCTACACATGCATACGGCAGTGAGCACAGCCACCGCCACTGGCACTCACACGAATTGAATGATTGTGTGTTTAGAAAAGTGGTTAACAATTCACAAGTCCGTCTGGGTTCAAATGTAAAACATTCGGCAGATCTCACGTACCTGGGAATCGACGTTATGCGAAGCATGCGTAGGAAAGGTGACCATGTTGAAATTTTTTTTATTGAACGACACGTCCCGAATTGACGCTAAATATATGTACCAATGTTGCACGCACTGATATGTTGAAGAGTTGCAGGTGTTTATATAAACAGTTGTTTGCACTTGCGCAACGATGCCAACATGAACATGCGTATTAGCAACACCAGAAGGTGATATGAAGCGCTAGTGCTCGCGAAGATGCTGGCCCTGCACACTGCTACATAAATCAACTTCAGCACATAGCAAATAACCACAATTGACGTTAACTTGACGTGACGGCTGTATCAAAGGAGTAGATATGTAATGTTTATAAAGTTGGAAAGGTAGCACTGCAAGCGCTATGAACGTTTCACGAAAATCAGCGTCTATTTGAAAAGTAGTTCCGAGACCTGGCGTAGCTCTGTGGTAAAATGCTTCGTTGCCACGCAGAATGTTTTGGTTTGATTTCAGCTCGGACCCTGACCCTTATTCTTTGCAGTTGTCGGGTCGACGCTACCGATGGCGGGTATTTCTTAAAGCTCGCGCGTTAAAATTGTCATGTGTGTCGTCGTTCCTGGGTATATACTAACTTTCAATCACCTGTGGCACATACCTACACTCCAGCGGCACATATCAGCCCGTGGGTATGTGTCACTGTCCGGCGGGAAGTGTTTGCCGACGTACGCTACGGGATCGTGACATTATTCCTGTCTTGATTAATGCGTAATATTCGTCAAACCACCTTACCCTCCCATGCTAATTTTGGTTAACGCTAAGTTAAGGGGGTGACCCCGAGAGCACCCAAAAGTAAGCGGCTAAATAGATAGATAGATAGATAGATAGATAGATAGATAGATAGATAGATAGATAGATAGATAGATAGATAGATAGATAGATAGATAGATAGATAGATAGATAGATAGATAGATAGATAGATAGATAGATAGATAGATAGATAGATAGATAGATAGATAGATAGATAGATAGATAGATAGATAGATAGATAGATAGATAGATAGATAGATAGATAGATAGATAGATAGATAGATAGATAGATAGATAGATAGATAGATAGATAGATAGATAGATAGATAGATAGATAGATAGATAGATAGATAGATAGATAGATAGACAGATAGATAGACAGATAGATAGATAGATAGATAGATAGATAGATAGATAGATAGATAGATAGATAGATAGATAGATAGATAGATAGATAGATAGATAGATAGATAGATAGATAGATAGATAGATAGATAGATAGATAGATAGATAGATAGATAGATAGATAGATAGATAGATAGATACGCTCAATGTCGCCAATGTTCGCTATGAAATGCATTTAAAAAACTAGAGTGATACAAAACACCTGGTGAAATGATACAGCTTTCATTCGAAATGCGTGGTGAAGTAGCAGGCTGTCACTCGACCGGTCGGTGGTCCCCAGGCATAGACGCATTAGCCCTTTGCTAGATGACGTCCCCCTAACAATTTGTGATAGCCTGTCAGAAAGACTAGTGTCAGTGCCGTACGATATCGACAAAAAATATCAAAAAGACACGATTTCTTAGGCTTTGTTAATTCTGTGAAGTACGTTTGCATTAAAATTGTTTTGAGGTAGTTTTGATGAACAAATTTAACTAAACTTGGTATCATTCTTCAAGGCAAAAACTTAATTACATGCAAAGTCACTTCTCTTTTTTAACACGAAAGTGTATTATGCCGGCGTGCACCACGGCTCTGCTGAATATGCCACCTAGCCAAGGTCCCAAACTTTGCCTTTACGGGCCGCAGTTATTCGCAGGCGACGTTATGTCACGTGAGCCGCAGGCCTCAACGCTACGTGCTGGGATTTCTATCAGCTCCACGTACCTGAGACAGAAAGATGAAGATCCTAAGGGCCTGGTCGGTTCCATCCTTCTTGGGAAGCGTGAAAACAGCCGACATGTACGTTTCCACTCTGGCATTGGCTTCATTATGAGAAAGGACAAAGAATACCAAAGGTTAAAAAGCAGTTTATTTATTTATTTATTTATTTATTTATTTATTTATTTATTTATTTATTTATTTATTTATTTATTTATTTATTTATTTAGTACAGTACCTTCAGAGCCCGGAGGCGTTGCAGAAGGGGCGGGTAAGGGTATACACAGTAATAACAAAAACAAGAGCAGAAAGCTGCTACGAATAAACACCCCATTCTACAGCAGCCTTAAAAGCAGTGACATTGGTCACCTGGGCAATAGAGTCATTCATCGCAATCGTTACCTCACAGTTACAATCGAAAAACAAGCAAGATCACGTATAGTGTAAACCCTCCGCTGGGTTCAAAATGCGCGCGTTTACACTTTATTGGTCAAAGCAAGATCACGACATGCCGACACAGGCAATGGCGTTTTCGTTGTATACTGGCTACTTCACAACAAGATCTACCTGCTCAAGTAGCGGCCTTACAGTTTCTGGACCGAATATTCACAATATGAGCAGACACGTACGCTCTAGATATGCTGCAAAACGCGGTGCAGGACACTAAATGTCTAACAAACATTAGATTCTCGCCAAACATCACAGGACGTCCACGATGAGAAAATAACGTGAGAAGTTTCCCGTGCGTGATTGAAGATAAGATAAGTATGGAGGTGTCATGTGTCACCTACTGTAGGATTTCAACGACGTAGTTGAACAAGTTTTCGTTTATATCGTGCATTCGAATGTGCGCTTAAAATGAAAGCATTTCTTGCTCAAGTTTAGCGAACAGGGCAGCATACTTTTTGGCAAATACTTCGTTGCACAGATGAAGCAAGTAACCTGGATCTTCATTGACGATGGCGAAAGAAAATAATCCCTCTTGAATCATTTTGCTACACCTCAGGAGGCATACTATTGAACCCTGGAGGTGTCAATGGAGGATTGTATTGTTTTTCAGGGAGCGCGTTCAAGCTGGACAAGATCAACAACATTTACACGTAAATGCTATGAGCGCTGTTTTCACTGCATGTTGCTGTATTTTATAGAAGACAATCACCTAATATTTTAAGGTAGTCTACAATTTCAAGGTAGTCTACCAATCTACAGCCCCCGCCATAAATCAATCGCTAGGGACGCGGAAAGGAAGCAATTTCAACTGACAAATATTTAACGTCTCCAAAACGGAACCCCTGACTGCACGTTTCATGTACCAGCGGCAATGGCACTACATCTGTGGCTGGGAAGTGAAAAACCAGCTCACAAAGAAACGACATTTAAACTGAATTAGACACGCGCGCGAAATATTTCGATAGTTGGAATGGCTATCCACTTGAGCATACAGCTGAAAGCTAGTCGAAATAACTTTAAAAGCTTTCCTCAAACGCTACAACGACTACAAGGAGGCGAAAGGTATGCTCACGTCGAATGTAATCACGCAGTGCAAAAATTTTAAGTAACGTTGCGTCTTGGTCTTCAACATCAAATCAGCTCGTTGCATCCGGATGGACGCGCCCGAATTTCGCTGTTTTCTCAATAATTGTAGCTTGAGCATTACACAGTCAAATTTCAATTGATAATAACATCTGGGGTTTTACGTGCAGAGAACAGCATATGATAATGAGGGACGTCGTATACAGTGAAGGGCTCCGAAATATTCGCGATCTGTTAACATGCACAGACGCCGCCGACTGTTAGTTTCGTCTGATTTGGAACGCTACCACCGTGGCCGGGGTCGACCCAACGACTTCCGTGTCAGCAGCCGAGCATCGTAACCAAAGCAGCACCGAGGCGTTCGGACTTGGGTTGAATACGAACTTGATTATTTGACTATATATATGACGTTCGAACTTGACTTTCAAAACAGAGAACATGCAAATGCATTTATTTATTTATTTATTTATTTATTTATTTATTTATATGTCGGGTTTAACGTCCCAAAACCAGCATATGATTATGAGAGACGCCGTAGTGGAGGGCTCCGGAAATTTCCACCACCTGGGGTTCTTTAACGTGCACCCAATGCAAAGGTAGTGATGCCATCATCTCAATACTGCGAGCCAGCTTTTGGAGACGCACTCCCATGTGTGCCCCTGCTAAGCTTCGTGAAATATTCGGACAACTTACTTAAACGCTTTGCATATAACAAAGCTCTTAATGTTGACATCTCTCCGCGAAAGAGAAACGAAACCGAGTTCAGATCGTGTGTGAAGTGTACTGTGAGCCGTCGTAAATCAGTGTAGCATATTTCGAAAGCTCTTCAATAGCGTCTGTCCCGATACAGCCGTTAAACAATGTGAGCATGCACTTACACGAATGTTCATTTCGTTAACACGTGTACAAAATATCACGCCGTCTCGTGGTGTATTCAAGCGACAAGTGAAGCTGAGGAAAAACACTCGAGGATGACGCGCATATCTGCTTCCACGCAGCGTCCGGATTCATTACAAGTACACGCACCTTTCGAGCAACCGGGTAATGCTCCCGAGGAAAACCCACTCAACGTTTCGCATCGATGTATATATACGCAAAACTCGCCCGTATATCAGCTGCCGCCAGCGCCAAAGTGCTACGCAAACACTCCGGGCACGCGCGCGGATGACACCCGACACGTTGAGTGCTGTTGAACCATGAGGGAACGGCTCTTGAGGGTTCTTATAGGCAAGAGAATGTGAACGGGAAGGTTATTTTCAAAGGCTTTCTCTCAGTCTTGGAAATTTGTGGCATTTGTGCTCGAGCGCTACGTTTCATTTTTATAGGGACGAATCTCTTTAAGGTCGTGGCCTGTCCGTTGGCATTGTGCGCCGTAGCCGCGGCTATAGTGACGATGACGATGACGCTGATAACGGTGAAGATGATGACTCAGATTATCACGGAGAACGACTCGCTAGTGCAGTATATGACGTCTCAAAATGCTTTACGAATCCTTTCGTGTGACTGTAAACAACCAACAACTAACAGAGGAACATGCACAGACCTCATTTTTGCCAAATTCAGGCTAGATTCAATACCAAAATGCACTAATAATGAGGACAAGACGAAATTCTCAACTGAACACGGCAAAGCAGTCATGATCAATAAACATTGTGTGTAACTGTACACCACTTTGTCACTCATTTACATGCGTGTGTAATCGATTTGACGGGTTATTTACGGGTAATACCCCTGTCACACGTGGAAACTTGAGTGCACTTTGAGCGAGTGTACTTACGCTCACGAAGTGTCACTTTGGCGATTCGCTGCTACACTAGAAAGCGAAGTGTACTTTGGAAAAGATGGCAGTGGCAATCGACGTATTTGTAGCACAACGTATATTTGTTATTTTTTCACCTGTGTCTCATCTTCGGACCACGTTGTCTTCGTGGAAGTAGCACCTGTGGAACACGCCATCTTACATAATGACAAAAGAACAACTCGCCTACACACGGGCAAGTGTACCTAGAAGGAAACAACGCGACAGACGCAGCCATTACTGTGCATGTGCTGCCGCATCCCCCGAGCGGACGTGGCCGAAAACAGCCCGACGGTAAAAGTAGCAAGGTTGTTGTTGTATTTCATGACTTGTTTTATACATAACAATATCCATCATAACAAAAACAATCGTTTAAACATATTATGAGCGTGGCTTCAGGCAACAGCGTCTTTCTGTACAAGCCATTGGTACCGAGGCTACACACTTCATCGCAGCCGTCACAGTGAAGTGAGGTTGGGGAGCGCACGTGCCGGCAAGCGCACTTCGCAGCGAGTGACACTAAACTTGCTCCTGTGACAGCGCGCAAATGACACTCGCGGCTAAGTGTACTCGCTCAAAGTGCACTTAAGTTGCTACGTGTGACAGGGGTATAACACCGAACAATCCCACTTCACATCGTAGCTAAGCCGTGATTTTTTTTGTGTGTGTACCAAGAAAGCCACGCACGGTATAACTACAATCCAAACAGTCCATTAACAAATTCCTCAACATACGACACAGAAGCTTTAATTTTGACAGCGCTCACAATCTTAATGATAAAAACGTCAAAACAAATATCAAAACTAAAGACACAGTAGATACAAGGCTTATCGTGTAACGCTGCATTCTCCCACGCAGGAGAGCGAAGGGATATTGTGTCGTGTTTCTTGCGTGTTCTGCTTTCACGCTTCTTCGCAACATGTAGCCTCCTCAATGGCTCATCATTTTAACATTCACAATATTGAAGTGTGGCTCGCGTCTTCGACAACCCTCGAAGAAATGGTAGAATACTTCATTAAGCCGCGTAACACAAGCGCGTCCTAATTCCTGATCATACTTCGAGGCACATTGCGCAAAAGTCCAAGAGTCTATAAGAGCGTTTACCCGCTAAAGCATAGGACATTTTACACTATCATTCATTCAGTGTACTTTATTCTCTTTACGGTACTCATTAATTAGGACGATATAACGACTGGTATACGAACTTGATCGAGATAACCAAGTTATGCGTCAGAAAAAATCTGCAGCCGCTAAAGATAGCATTGATTCTCGTGCAGGTGTTCGTCTTGAATTTATGTTGTGGCAGGAACTGTAGACGCTAAAACCGAAAGCACAAGCGTTGCGTAGTTCTCAAATGCCACGTTTCAAACCGTAGTATAGTGCAAATCACTAGGCTAAATGCATGAGTGCATAAAGATCCAGAAAAGGTTGAAAGGTGGGTATCCGTAATGCCGCCAGAGTCTTCAAACAACAACGACTCCTTGTTAATTATTTTTCTAGGTACATTTTTCTCTACGCCAGTACACTGCCAGCACATCGTGTGAGCCTCCCTGCAACCTAATAGATTCACTTGGGGCTGTTAGTTCCAACCCTCTCTAAACAGCATTTTATTACAAATGCATACATAACGATGTTGGTGTTTTCTTTATGTAGAGTTCTCAATATTCCAAGGTAAATATTCAATGTCACTATATCCTCCTTCCCCTGCTTGCGTAAGGGGACATCGATTACCGGGTTTAAACCACCAGTACAAGTAACCTCATCCATAAAAGTATGGTATTTACGACACCAGAGGCCAGATTTCAAATGCCGATTTTTTGTGCTTCTTGAGATCTCATTCTCATTTACCATCTGGCCCGCGGTTGTAATTGTGGGAAAATAATTTACGAACAATTCTAGCGCAATATGCTTTCATGATCACGGTACCTATGTCCTCTCGATTCCAAGAATAAGATCGCAGTTTTATGTACTTCGTTTATTTTCTTTGTACAAGCTACACACGTAGGTTAGTTTTGCGAAAATCTAACCCTACACTCTCCGCTGTATATTTTTTTTTTGTACAGATCTGCTATCTTTTTTTGTTGAAGGACCACAAATAGCAAAAATAATATGCAGTGTTTTGTGCCCTTTTTTGTATTGGGCATCTTTAATAGAGCGGGCGTATATTTGGGATGTCTAGTCGCAATATTAATAATTACATATTGATATTGTCGGAGACTGCTCTGTCCGCACAAAAAAAAATCAAATGTAGCATTGTGATGCTGTTTGCTAGACCACCAACCTAGGTGCATCCTGTTCTCGAGCGCTTGCGGGAAAGGCAGCGCCAAGTCTCCGGGTTCCAGGGCGGTGGAGAGCGTCTCCATCGAAGGGAACGACACGAGACCAAAGCTTGAACAGAAACGGGGTGTCGTCACGGAGTCCAGGCTCCAGGGAGGAGAGTAGTAGTCAAAGTAGTGCACTGCCAATCGGCCGTGAGCAAATGAAATAGACAGAAGTCATGAGAAAGAACCGAAGAGCCTAGACAGACGAGTGTCACAAGAAAATTGTTATATGCTATACAAATAAACGCAGAGAAGGACAAAGAAATAAAGAAGACAAGAAGAAGCATGGCAGGGAGCGCGCATATTTGTAGCGCTTCTACAAGATTTTAGTTTCAGAAGATTATGTGAAACCGCGCTAAATGCTAACATACACACCCTGCCACGTGGTGCCTTAGTTGCAGGTGGGATCTGATGTCAAAGTAATGCAAGTGTAGATGGCGTAGCACACCAGCAAAAAAAATAAAAAATAATGATGCCACTACACATACGCTAGACAACATTACGGGACAATATATTAAATAAAATCACTTTTGCCTACCTTTAATCAATGAAATATATGTGCTATTTATTAAAATTAAACGCCAATTTTTTACGCGCCTTGAACGATACGATTATGAGGCATACCGCACAATGTGTCCCCGGAATAATTTTCACCTTAAAGGGACACTAAAGGCAAAGGACAATTTATGTCAGAATGAAAGCTCTATGTATGACAACGTCTAAAACAGCAATATTATCAACAGCAGTGTCTTACTTACCAAGAGCCTACAATTAATTCCTAGTAATGAAACTAGCTGCAATAAAAAACTTTCTGTGTGTCTTTAGATGAAATAAAATGCTGCTTGTCCATTTCTGTTTGACTTAGAAGATAGAACCGCCTGGCGTTCTTTATGGAGAATTACGCTAGTAGTTCAAAAATCAAGTTTTCGACTGGTTAGGCTGGATAGGTTGTGCCATCTGGCGGGGCTCAGTTGAAATATTCAGGCAGAATCACGGTCTCACGAGACTGCCGAAAACTGTTCAGTGGCCGTTGTTGCCAATGGTTGTTGCTCCTGAGGCTCCCGCTGCTTTAGCGCTGCTGCTACTGGTGTCAGCGGCCCGCATAGTAAAGGCGGGTGACGTTGGGCACCGAAACAATGGCATCCCCCTTCACGCGTGAGTGATTTGAAATGGTCGAACGCGATGCAGAACATTAAAACGTGAATTTCAGTTTTCAAAATAAGCAATTCCTTGGCACAAAACTACCAATACGAGTTTTCTGGACCGCTATTTCATATTTGCCTTTAGTGTCCCTTTAACGTGAGCTCAAATACAAGTACACTGGTGTTTTTACTTTTCACCCATGGTTGGGAATCGAATCCTCGCTCACGTGGTTTCAGCGTTAAACCATAGCTACTAAGCCACCTTGGTATGTGCGTGGTGGCACAAAATTCTAGTTTGGACTTCCCCTTTTTCGTCTTCACAATCGGCCTTGTACCGTCAAAGTATGGCAAACTGGTTCTTGGTACTTTGACAGTCTGAGTGCAGCTAGCGTTCTTACTTCACCATCGCCATCATCATTCTGACTATGTCCCTGCAGAGCGAAGCCTCTGTTATGTTCGATCAAAAAATCCGGTCCTATGTTTTCTGCCGCCACGCTGTATACCTGCAACCTTCTTAATCTCATCTTCCCACCTAATATTTTGTCCCCCCCTCACAACCTTGCCTTCTCTTGGAACCTAGTCAGCAACCCTTAATGGCCAGTGGTTATCCGACTGACGTTCTTCGTGCCCAGTCCGTGTCCACTTCTTGATATAAACTATGATATCTTTAACTCCCGTTTGTTGCCTGGCCAAGTCTGCTCTCTTTTCTTACCTTGACATTTCCCTAGTGCCGGGTTGCCAACCAGATACGTGGTTTTCGGTTAACCTCCCTGCCTTTGCAAATATCCCTGGCTTTCTTGTCTCGTAAAGGAACACTTAAGAGCAAAACAGTTTTTCACGTATAATTTCACAATCACGAAACCACCATTTTTACCACCCATAGACGCTTAGTCAGCGTGAACACGCGTGAAAAGAAAATTCGGGTGGCAACGCTACCTTGGGATTGATGTAGTAAATTTTGAAGGCACCTACTGGGTCCTATATCTTCCAACCAATAAAAATGTAGTGCATTGCAATCTGTGGTTTTAATAGATTTTAGATACAGAGTTTCAGAACATTTCATAGAGCCAATGTGACGAAAATACTGAAAATACATTCCGAACTTATTTACGTCACGCTTGGAGATTTTCGCACAACATTTGAAAACAAACCTTCGACCTTGTATTGTCCACTAATAATGAACATATTCCTGTGAAACATGTGGCATTAATGTTCTCAGAGTGGAATTTCTTCCTCTAAACCCAGTCATTGTTGCCCTTTAGGGTCTCTTTAAGGTTACACCTATAATTTTTCTTTCAATCACTCGTTGCGCCGTTCTCAATTCAGGGTGAACACTCTAAGCGTCCAGGTTTCTGCTTTACAGCAGAAACCTGGAGTATGTGTTTGCACTTAATACTGCTTAAACAATGTATGCGTACCATCGCCATAGAGCACGTCGTTCGGGTTGTCGTGAATGCCCCCGCTGAGTTCCGAGAGCAGACCGTTGGAAGGAGTCGAACCCACGAAAGGTCGCGACATGTCATCCTCGTAGACAATCTTTTGCAATGTTTCCACGTACAGCTTGACATAGTCATCGCGGTGCTCCGTCGTAAGAAGCCTGCGGCAGTCATTTGAGAAGGAGGGGGAGAGGGGGCAAAGGGGGAAAGTAAATGGGGCAAGCTCATCACAGTACCGATGTTGTTCGCTCTAGCTAGTGAGTGAAACATCAAGGTTCAAACATCTGCACTTATTAGCGTGTCGAATCACTTTGAAATTTGTTGCATGCGTAGGGAAAAAATCAAGCCGAAAAGAACAGTGTCCAACATTTACTAGCTCTCTCTGTCCAGCCACCCCCCCCCCCCGAAAAAAATTCATATAGTGAAATGTTCTTATCACCTACAGAGAGGTGTGAGGTAAGATTTCACCCGTTTCATTGTAAAAAAAAAACAGCATGAAAGCATGCAGCAGTGCAAAAGGAATAAGCAATGCGAATATAGTGTGTAGTGCTTCAAAGAGAAAAATGCATGACCAAACTAAATTTGGGACACGAAATACAGAGTACCGCGCACGTATACAACCACCAGCTCATTGAGTTTAAAATGAATTCTAAGCGTTAGAGAAGAAGGCCCCTTAAAACCTTATCGCGTTAGAATTGGCATCACGGCGACGACAAAACCTCACCTTACTTGTCCTTACCATGGTTATTGAAATGGAACGATAATCGCTCCGAAGCGATGTTTGCTGTTGCTTATTCATGCCCACCACACAAATCATTGTCGCTTTCGAGCAGCTTCAGTGCAATATTTTTTTGCTTCTCTTAAATCAATGCTATTCACCTCAGCACTAGTAGAAGCATTACGACACCTCGACAAAATTTTCTGAGATGATTTCTCCAAGTTTTTCTTTACACGCCTGTCTGATTGTTTACGGAGAGCAAATGGCCGTTAGGCGAAAGCGGTGCCACTTGAAAAAGGAAAGACGAAAAAAAAAACGTACATCATTGGGACTACACGCGTCATATGATTTCGTGCACAAGTGGCTACGCGTTTAAGAAAGAAAAAAAGACAAAGGAGTCCCCTGGGCACTGTTTACAGGCGGCATTACCCTCATGAGTCTTCCATGGCCACTGATATAGCGTTCGCAGCGCAGTGGAACTCGAACTGTACTTTGAACGAGTTAGCCAACTCTTTCGAAAACACTGGACCTCATAATGGGCGCTCTCGGAAAACCATGCATCTGGCCTTGGGAAAGTAAGCCGCTCCAACTTATCACTACATGGCGACGCTCTTTCCTTCTTCTTCCCTCTCCTCTGTATGTCGCTCGCTATAGGAGGGCATATTTTTAAACTAGTTGATGTCTCTCGTTTGTAACGACGTTTTTTTACGCTTCATCAAAGTTCACAGAGACAAGGAAACATGAAACTTGCGCGGACATTCGCGCTTGCACACGTTTCAACTTTCTGTGTCTTAATCCAGTTTGATCTGGAGCGAGAAACGACGTTATAGAAAAACTAACTTATTTCTTCCCTCTCTAGTCAAAGAACAGGATAAAACTTTTTCACCCCTTGAGGCGCTTTTAACATAAATTGAGAGCCGCACACTTCAAGAAACAATGACTAAGTGTATATGCTATCGACGTCATCCATTGTGTCATGGTAGCGTAACAATTTTCCATGGCACCTTGAGCGACATTGGTGTCTGACAGGGAAGTCGCCCCAGTGTGTGAAATAGTTCGATGTTACTGATTTCCACTTCATCGTCAAAAATAACGGCGTGAAAACTCGAGAGTAAGTGAACAGAAACATGCACCAACACAAATGTTGGGTGTCTCACTTTACACTTTAAAAGTGCTGTTTAGAGTTATTCTGCGAGAACTTTTGCAAGGCACGTGATTACATACGCAGATACGTTAAGTTTACAGCTGCCGCCACAGTGTGTTTTTTAGGAGGGTGTTGTTTATTCTCGAAATTCGCCTATCATTAGAATAGCTATAGTTTATATAACACAAAGATATCACGGCACAAAAGAAGGGCTCACAGACAACAGAGCGAGCGCTATGTCGCGAGTGAACTTTTTTTTTGGGGGGGGGGGCAGAGAAACAGGGGGAGGCGCTTGATTTCGTTGCAATATACAAACTACAGCTCCGCTATACTAACAAGACAAATGTTCAACCTAATCATTGGCACTTACTCGTCATCACTCGCCAGAGATCAAAGCACACAGTCTCATGAGTAGTTTCTGGCAACACCTTCCATCTATATTCCGCACCTCTGTCGGTACGCGAGAGATGTTTCCAGGCAGAATGCATGGGTCGTTGAGAGTGTGAAAAGTTCACATGATTCGGTGTTTTCTAAACGAGGGGTCACCGAATGATGACTAGGCCATCAAAGTCTTCTTGTATCAGGTGTCGCTTCGAGGGCCGGCTGTCTTCCCGACAAAATGACGCATTCAAACGACGAGTAGCAGCACAATAGTACATTCGCAAAACAATAAATAACCACATTCAAGAGTATAACGATCTGCGCTTTACCAATATAGTTTTAGCGCTTATAGCTTTGTGTCAAGAAAACTCCTTTTATCGAAAATTCTTAAAGTTGTTCATGTTTCGCACACAGTGAAAATCGTCTTTGGTGTACCGAAAGGAACTGCGCAGCATATTTTCAGGAATATAATTGTCATGTCGATTGAATATTATTTTGGTCCTGCCTGATTTCAAACTCGGCATGTTAGCCATCACCGCAAACGTGGAAGTGGCATTTTTCACGGCGCAATATGCCTCGGTTTTGAGCCAAGCGGTACACGGTCACACACTCTCCCACTCACTTCCACCAGTTGTAAGCCAAGCCGAGTTCGTTTTCGCTGTTTCCGCACCAGAGAACAAGACTGGCGTGGTGACCCAGACGGCGCACCTGCAAACACCATGACATCTAATAAACTTGCTGCACAAATATCAGAGGTGTGAGCAAAGCTTAACATGTGACAATTATACAAACAGTTTCTTTCTTGTTGTTCTCTATAGCGACAATGTAAGTTCAAGTAAATAGCGTACAAGTATGTAAATAACTTCATGATAAATGCGTGTAGTATTGTTAAGTCATCGTAGATACCCCCAGCTGATCTTTTTTTTTTTTTTGCAAGTGAGAATGGGTGGTCAGGTGGGAAGGATCTAGAGGAAATGAAACTCTCCTGATTTTTTTTTTTCAATTTTACATGACCATATATCCACGTGCATGTACAAGCTCACGCACAAACCTACCCTATAGCGCCCAAAAATGTGTTCGCGGGACATTAAATTTCCGACAACGCTCTATTCCCGCTGTCCGACAACATAGCCTTCGAATATACGTTATAGCCTGCAAAAGCACCGGTGACCTATCCAGATAGTGGCTGGGTTAGAGGCACCTTAGACTAACGGAGCAGAAATTCCCATTTTGAGTGAAGCCGACGTTCCAGAAACATTTGTGAGTGGATGTAGGCGTAAACGTACCCGCCTCCCACCCGCGCTCGAAAATAGTTGTGGCGACGATCGTGGCGAGTTCCTATAGGCCTTGACTAAATGATATGTGGGGTTTAACGTCCCCAAAACCACCATATAAATATGCGAGACGCCGTAGTGTAGGTCGGCGGGGCTCGCCGACCATACGAAATGCTCAACCGTCTACTTCCTGAAACCCAAAAAGCTCTCCACTCTTTGTATAATGCCATTTGTTTTTCCCGTGAGATCCCCTCCACTTGGAAAGAAACAGTCATTATTCCGATTCTTTAACTGGGCAAGGTCCCATGTTCAGCATTAAGTTACAGGACCATAGCATTGTCGAGTTGCTTTTGCAAGGTCTTAGAGTAAGTGGTAAACAGGCGTATGATGCACTTTCTTGAAACTAACGGTCTGCTTGAGCAATGCAGTGTGGGTTTCGAAAGGCTCGGTCCACCACTGACCACCTTGTCCGTATCGTGGCACGAATTTGCAACGCTTTTGTTCATAAGCAATATTTTCTTTCTGTGTTCCTCGACGTATAGAAGGCCTATGACACCACGTGACGCTTTGACATACCCTGAGACTTGCCACATTTAGGTGTGCGGGGCAGAATTTTCGCACTAATCAAAAGCTACCTGTCCAACCGGACGTCCATGTCCGAATTGGCACAGTCTAATTTCAAATATTTGTCCAAAAAACAGGAGTGCCACAAGGAGGCGTTTTGAGTTGCACACTTTTCATAGTCAAAATGAATTCCTTGCAGTTGTCTCTCTCACGCAATATTTTTTACTGCGCATATGTCGATGATGTATATCCACCAGTGTATCCGCCACCGTGGAGACGGCAGTTATAGACTGCAATCTATTTTTCGTGGAAGTCACTAAACACGCACTACTGTTCATATTCGCACGCACTTCCTCGAACTCCAACACAAGTACACTTGCTCAGAATTTTTCGCAGATGCTTCAAAGTCTCACACTGGTGTGTCCTATGCAGCTGTTGGCCCATCCTTCCCTAACTTCAGTATTCTGCACTCCGAAACGAGAATCTTCACCGCAGAGGCTCACACGGTATCTGTGGCCGTGAAGCATATTAAGGAACTGCAAGTACAACGCGCGGTAATATACACAGATTTCGCTGAGCGTAGTAATCGCTTTGAAAACTATGCGTAAACATAAAAATCCTGTCCTTGTGTCACTGTCCTCTTTTTATGCAAGATCTATGCTCTCAAACGACATGTGTGCTGGGTGCCAGGGCACCGTGAAATCGCTGGAAACGTGTTGACGGATCAGTTAGCCGTCTCTGCTCAAGACGACACTGCCGCTAATACATCGGTGTCTGTCCCTGCACTTGACCTAAAAGCTTTCCCACGGGCGGAAAGCTCTGGGCATGCTGCCAGCGCCTATAGGATAGGCAGACAGAAAACAAACTGCATTTTGTCAAACCGAGAATTGGAAATTGGCCAACGGCATCCAGATCACGCTACACACTAGTCACACTTACAAGACTACAGATAGGACGCACACACTCGACACATTCATACCTTTCGTCTGGTGGCGACGCACCATTGTGTGAAAGATGCGGAGAACCACTCACGGTTATCCACATCCTCGTCCAGTGCAGTGATTTAGATGTCCTCAGAAAAAAAAATGGGGACCCTTAAGCTTTCTTCGCCTTTAAGAGTTGAACACGATAGCGAAATCCGGCCCCTAGTGCGCCCTTCAACCGCTAAGTGCATACTTATAAAAACGTTGTTACACACACACGCACCACAGTAGATCGTACCAGCGCCCGCGCGCGAATGGTACATACAGGTGTTTGATCTAAAGCAAGAGTCGCATGGCCTCCAAGATGCACGCCACGCGCTCGCCATCTCGGAGGCCACAAGATTCTCACAATGCATCACAGATAGCAGCACATTACCTAGCGTTTGCTGCTTGCTTGGTCAACGCCTCTGCAAAGGCATGATATGTTTTTCGCTAGACGACATAGTTGTCCATTTTCAGAGCTGTTTGAAATTTGCTGTGTGTTTTTTTTGGGGAGATGGCTGCCCTTTCCTGGCATTTTTCGACGTAGTTTGAGGCTTCCCGATTTCGCCTACAAATCACAGAATGGGCTAATTTTCGTCGTGACACCTGTCGAACGAAATGTGCTAAAGAGGCTTCGAAACACTTTTTTCAAGTAACCATGAAATGAAGCCACTAGAGGGGCTTATTGCCTCACGAGTTCAATGCCGCAAAACTTTAAGAATCCGTCTAGTGTGACTGGAGTTACAAGGGTTTGTTGCGTGCTGCAATGGCATTATCTCTTCTCTCGTCCCGACAAAAGCGCTGGAAGCTAAGCAGGGAGGTGTGGCTGGGGCAAGAAAACCATCGCTCCTCGTGACCTTGAGCACTCTTTTAAAGGCGATAGTCTTTCTTGGGGACCTTCGACGGAAAAATTTTGGTTTGTCTGTCTGTCTGTCTGTCTGTCTGTCTGTCTGTCTGTCTGTCTGTCTGTCTGTCTGTCTGTCTGTCTGTCTGTACATTTGTCTGTTTGTTCGCCCTTAACGATACCTCAAAACGGCCGACCCCACCTGCTGCGCCGACCAATATTGCTCAAGGTTCAGCGTTCATACTTTTCCGATTGTAAAATTAGAAAGCAGTCATTGCGCATATTTGTGATCCCATTATAGCACGTCGATGTTTTGTATGTGTGCCTTTATACTAGACAAGACACACACACAAAATTGTAAGGAGCGTAGCGTTAAAAACGCTCCGATGACAGTGCAACGCGATGCTCAATAAGGCAAGTGTTACCAACGCTTGCTAAAACAACAGGGCGGTGGCACCTGTTCGTCGCTTTGCGTTCTACACCTTATCGCCTCCGAGAATGGCACGAATCTTTCTCCGCCGGCACGCACGTGCGCCTTCGTTTTCGAAGATAACTGCCTGATGGCGCTCGTGTCTAACGTGCCTCGATGCACTCGTTCACCTTCGCTGCACGCTCGAGGCACTCCAACGCAGCGCCTCCAGAATACCACTCACCGGTTTTCTTGCACAGAACATCAAATAATTGTTTTGTTCACTCTCTCCGGACGAAAGACTATCGTCTTTCGACGACATTTGCAGTGTAACATGCAGATCCGGGGCAAATTTTCCTTCTTCGAGTGCGCGGCTTTTCAGTGTGATCGCGCGCGCACGCGTGGACAAGTATCAGCCTCCCGCAGCGATCTCGGTAACTTGATTTTTTGGTTACATACGCACAGACAATTTTTCGCTCACAACCAACGGGGCCGACACCGAAGGCGGAATTTCTGCGACACGAGGTCTCTAACGCTATCATGTTAAACGCACTTTTTACTGCCCTACCGACAACAGATACCCTTGAACCCATCAATGTTCATCTGTAGAAAACCCCTTTTTAACAGATAAATCATTGCTGGCATTTTTAACAGGCGTACGTACTTTAGCATCATTTACCCAGGCGCTCCGTAGCACGACTTGTGAAGAGAGGTCGCTGCCGTGATGACTACATCACCACCATTGTTTACTATATCACGACGTTTCGCCATTCACTCTAATTGCACATAATTCCCGTCAATGTCATGATTTTAATGCTTTATGTTTTACCCGCGTTAGGGCAAGAAATTTTAAGGCCTTTTTACAGCCACCTATGATAATCATTGCTCGCATCACTTGTCCATTGACCTGACGCTCTTTGGCCATCAAATAGCCGTTGAGCCTTGAAACACAACACATCATCATCATCATCATCATCATCAGTACTTATAGCTATAAACAGTCAGCCTTATATACGTAAATAGGTCCTGAAAAGTCAAACATAGGCTGAGATAAATACATTTACAAGATTTGTAAAGCTCACCTCTTGCGATAATATAATAGAAAATAGCTAAGACCCCCGATAGGCAACAATGCGATGATTACGACGACCTTCAACGCGATGTTCGTTTCAGAAAAGCATTTCGGTTTGAACCACGTTTCGACTCTGTCAGTAGAGTGATTGCTGGGTACCAGTTGTTTCTCAAAACTTCTTTCATCGATGTGTTTATTGCGGCAGAGGGTATGGCGTCGCGAGAGAAAGTTTTGCTGATACTTTCCAGTTCTATAAACTTTCAACAAACTTTTTCTTGTTTGGTGTTGACACACCGTCAAGGCTAAACGTGAACAAAAGAGAAAAGTATTTGCGCCAACGTGCTCAAATGGTCTCAATATTGGAATAGCTGTCGCGGAACATAAACCCTTTTTTTATTCACATTCTTTTTGTTTCTACGAGCTATCGGTGCACTTGTGCATAAAACTCGCGACTTTGCTTTGTCCTCGGAACCTATCGTACTTCCATATCAGTCACTAGCGTTGTTTGCCTAAGTCCACGTTTCGCGGCCGGCAGCGGACATGACTAAAAGAACGGAAGCTGTCTATCAAACATGGCGGCACTCACTTCCGGTAATCTGGACAGGCCAGCGCCACGCTCCTACTACCCAGCAAGCTTCCACCGTAGCTTATCACTTTTCCGCCTTTTTATCACACCCCTTCAGGCCCTTTCATATTTTGTGGAGGAACTCAACCTATCAATATTCGACTAAACAAAAACGTAACGAGAAAATTCATTGATTGATATGTGGGGTTTATAGTCCCAAAACCACCATATGATTATGAGAGGACGCCGTAGTGGAGGGCTCCCGAAATTTCGACCATCTGGGGTTCTTTGACGTGCACCCAAATCTGTGCACACGGGCCTACAACATTTCCGCCTCCATCGGAAATGCAGCCGCCGCAGCCGGGATTCGAACCCGGGAGCTGCGGGTCAGCAGCCGGGTACCTTAGCCACTAGACCACCGTGGCGGGGCAAGACGAGAAAATTCTATAATTTAGTCAGCGCAACGCTGGCGTTTATTTTATTCCTATACCAGAGGTTGAACACTAAAGGCAAACAGCATGTCCGAAAACACTGACCAAATTGCCCTGCGGCAACTTTACGAGCACCTTTTTATGCCCGGATAAAGGGCTCTGCAGCCAGATTGATACGGGCTGGTTGGTATTGCATTTTGCATGCAATTTAGAGCTAAAGAAATACGACAGTGTTACAGCGCTCGAGCTGCGAGATGCCCTCTTCTGTCATTCTTCCTGGACTCTAGAATTTTTACTACAAATTACTTCATAGTTACACGCAAGCACAAGAGGAACGGTCCGTGTATGCCGTCGTAATGTTTGTCTCCATGTGGCTCGTTTTCAATAACTATGGTAAGTACGCCTTTCTAATCGCTTATTAGCGCCTCTTGGATTGTGCAACTCGAAAGGAGGTACAGAATCTAAATAGATGCTAGGGTCATGCTAAAATGACCGCCAAAAATAAGTTCGATGCGACGAGAACTGCTGGCTGACAGTGCAACAAAGGCACAGAAAAGAAAAAAAGAGACGTAAAACCGACCTCGTTGTGCATTTTTAGACACGATTGCGGAAAAGGAATTAACTGACACAGTTTTTGTATACAACTATTGGATGACAGACGTTGCACTTCCGCAACAGACATTGTTGCACGTATACCAAACTAAGTGGGTTGGGTACCCAACCAGGTACCCACCCAGTGAATGTATATCGACGTCCGTTTCGTATGCATATAGTACAGTTATAGAGTCATGACTCTACTGGTGAATGACGTGCTAGCAAGCGCAATCCAAATCGCTATCTTTCCAAGAAAGTCAATGTCGCAAAAGCGCGAACAGGCGCTAACCTGCTGCCGCGCCTCTAGGGCCACGGAATCGAGGAAGGCCGGCGTGGCGGGATAGAGGGCGCTGGCGAAGGCGAACTCTTGCCAGATCATGAGTCCCTTGCGGTCGGCCATCTCGTAGAACTCGTCCGACTCGTACAGGCCGCCGCCCCAGACGCGCAGGAGGTTCATGTGCGCCGCCACGGCGGCGTCGAGCAGGGCCTCCAGTCGCTCGCTGGTCACGCGGTCCGGGAATGCGTCGGCCGGTAGCCACGCGCTGCCCTTGGCGAACAGCGGCAGCCCGTTCACGCGCAGGAAGAAAGTCGCACCTACGAGCGTAGGCGCGCATGGCATTCACTTCAGCCTAGGTGTTTGCTCGCTTAACCTTATGCCAAACAGTAACTGAGCAATAAAGGCAAGCGGTAGGCCTGGGAGATATCCTCGCGGTGTCCAACTCGTGGGAACGTCTTATTCGCCGGAGCGTGTTCAGTTAAGCGAAATAACGGTGAGTCGTGCTGTCATGACACGCTTGACCGCGTCAGCGCACCGAACCCGTCAACACTTTCTCGGCGTAAAGAGCAAATAAGTGGGCGAAATGTGGGGTAACAAAACTTGACAAGTCTGCACGTGCGTACGAACGAGTTGAGATGTCTGAGGAGCGATGCAGGGAATGCGTGCATACTTTTCAGGGGCGTCCTGCGGGCGGCCGCGTCAAACCTGATTCAAGGGCTAACATGAATGATGGAGTATATGCACGGCCTCAGAGACGTGCGTCTAAAAGCGGATCTCTAGGGGAAGCATTTGTAGTGGCGAAACGCATTCCGCCTTTCTGATTTGCGTCGAGAGTGGTGAAAGCTGCGTGGCGTCAAAATGACGTTGCGGAAGAACGACTGCAGAAACAGGCGGTGCGCTCCGGCCAATGAGGGGAGGCCGAATTGTAGACATGTCCCGGAATAGGACACCGCGAGAATAACTTCCTCGGAAACACTGAAAATATGAGTGTTCGCTTTTCAGGCAAAGCTTGGATTGCCTGACTCTGCGTTGCCATAGGTTTGGCTATTCGCTTCTGGAAGAGCTCCGGCAAGAATGTGCCCCGCAGATTGGATTTCCGAATAAGGCTTCCGCGGTATGCCTCTAAAGGGAACCGACAATGTGTGTTCCGTAAACAATGCGGAAATGGAATTGATTGAATCAGCACATCAGTACATTGCAAGAACAACTTCCAACGACGTTGTTTTTTTTTTACACTAATTAAACCAATCCTGTAAATTTCTTACTGAAAATCCGTGCTGTTCCCGGTGGTGACCGTTTTGCGTAATCAAGTGTTTCCTTTTCCGTTTAATAACTTCACGTCTGCGCTTGTAATTAAGTGTTCATTATGTTCAATACATTGTTCTACCAGTAACCTTACTGCATGTTCACTTGCTCTATATATTTACGCAAGATTCACAAAATGATGTTATTAGTCGCTGCTGTTTTCGTACTTTTGTACTTGATGTGTTCTATGCTTGTTATGACCCAGCATGCTTTAAAGTGTTATATTTACCTCTCCTCTTCTCAACTTTTTGCACAGTAATGTCATGAACTGCAGGCGCTATGACGAAAATAAGGAAGCAAAGAAATAACATAGCTGCTTTTTTTCATTACTTTAGAGCTTCGACCCTCTCGAGTAATTTGATTTCAGAAGACCAGGCGTCCAAACAAGGACACAAGGCAGAAACTTCTCTCTTGTGCTTGCACTCCTTGTCTATGAACATGGCTCCCCACCAAATAGGTGACGTTGTTATTCTAAGCTTCAAGAGTGAGTCGCACTAATAACACTCAGACTAATTCTCCCGTCCTTCGCGATCGAATGGATCTCACAACAGTTTCAACAAAGTGCACACATGCGCTCCTTGCTTGAAGTGCCATACCCATTACCTACAGCGTACGACTACAGCAAATCGGCAGCGATCACCATTGCCGTCATTGTCATAATCGTAACATGTAATTATCTAATCGATAACGGGCATGCAATTGTATCATGTCGTCGAAAGTGCGTAGTTGATGCTTCACGGCTCGTTATCCACTTACCCGTACTATTGACGAGTGGCTCCTGTATGAGCTCCACTGTACGAAACCCTATGCTCCTCGTGATGGTAGCCGTGTCCTTACCCAGAGACAAGGAGACAGAGAGCGCGTACAATCGGTGTCCTCCATAGCCATTGGGCCACCACGGCTCAATGGGCAGGCTCTGAAATTATTCAGCGTTCAAGATGCGCCTATAGAAACAAATATTTCATTCATTCATTCATTCATCCATTCATTCATCCATTCATTCATTCATTCATTCATTCATCCATTCATTCATTCATTCATCCATTCATTTATCCATTCATTCATCGATTCATTCATTCATTCATTCATAAATAGGACTAAAATGTGACTGGTTACACAATATTGGCCTTGGAAACTTGATATGTGCTGAATGGCTTCTATTAATTCTGTAAGCTCGGTTCCCCACGTTAACTTCAGTTTAAGCTTAACGCTCTGCGCTTGCGTCGCTCGTCGTAAAGAATGTAATTTCATACGAAGAACGATAAGCTTCCATTTTCGGAAATGCGGGCGACAGAAGTCGCCTAAATATACGCTCTGTACTGCGGGAAGCAAGCAAATTACGCAAGGTTCCGTGCTTTTCGATTTCTTTAGGCACAGTTATCGCGCTTCATATGCTTTATGACTGGATAGTGCTTGCGAATCGGCATGAATGTTTACTTCACTTAATTAACGAAGCTTAAATCTCAACTTCGGAAAAAAAGAAGGATGTGACAGGTAATAAGCTAGATAGTTTATAGCTTCAGCGTGACTGTGGCTTCATGCATGAGCATAATGTTCTGCGCAGATATGGGGGACAACACGCGGGAAACTTGCCTCCGGTATCCGTAGCCGGAATCGGTAGTGCGCGGCGAGTTGGTTGTTTGCGGAAACCGTTATGTTCTTCTTCACGGTCAGGCGATCGTCCAGCACCAAACTGAGCAAAAGCTGCAGCTTTCCGCTAAATGCAACTTCAAGGAACAGGCCCACGTCCAGGGACCACCTGTCCGGCCTTTCACCATTGTTTGGCGAGCCTGTGAATGTACGGCTTGCGTATAGTAAAAGTAGACCGTTCAGTCCACATCATTTCGCAAATCATTATCACAAGTGGTCGGCGAACGCCGATAGCATGGCCGCTGGGGCGTGGAATCTCGGAGCATGTGACATTCTTGCGTTTTTCTATGGTCCCCAAGATTTGACACGCTGGTACCGCCCACGCGAATTGCGGAGGAAATTGTTTTCCTCAAACTTCCTTGCACTAGATAACCACTGCTACATTCTCTCCACATTTGTGCCGGTACTACGGTCGTAAGACTCATTTACCAACATGCAAAATATAATTTTCATCAGTTTAATAACAAATCGAATTGAACTGAACATATTGCGGTAAAGCACGACTAACGGCGGCTTGCGACATCCAGCATATACCTAAAATTTACATTAAAACCTGGTGAAAGGCTTTTAAAGTTTGCGACTGCTTAAGATACGACAAATTCGGTTTCGGCAGACGTAGGTTTTCTGAACAAGTAACATTGATAAATACACAGTTAGTAAAAAAATGCTGATCCGCGAAGTTTATTTGCGACTGTGAGCTAATTACGCCTACTTAAAAGAACAAAAAACTACATGGTAAGCATATTTAAGAACAGCTTCCACAGCATTCCTTTCTTTCAAGGGTATTTATATTTGAACCCGATAATAAAAAAAAACTTGGAGCTATGCTCGAAGCACTAAATATATGAAGGCGATGTTTGCCACCACAGAGACGTACGTAATTGACTTCTTCCGCTTAACAAGGCAGTCTAGATGTTAGGCATAGTTTATGCACTCCTTCTCGTGGTTAACGGAAATCACACTGGCTTCTCCCTTCCTTATTCCTCGAAGAGTCGACAGAGTTAAACCAAATTTCGGATTTGTCAAAACACACCAGGTCGAATAAGTTTAGCAATAGTTGCGGGTGACCTTGCACCATGCACTCACCCAGACGCCGAGTCCTGACCACCATGTCGCGTATGATAAGGCCATCGTACATCTCAATTCCGATGTCTTTCCTGCAAGAAAAATTCCGAGAAAAACATGTGCACTCATTCTGAACACACCATATAGATTACAGTAAAGCTTGTTTTAATAGCGAAGCTCTTCAAAGCTGGACGTACGCTGTTGAGTGTTTGCGGAAAACCCCGCCGAGCGATGAAGTCATCGTGCGTCGCGTAGCAACGCGTTAGACGAGAGAAAAAAGAAGAGAGGGGAAGTGAAGGAAAAGTAAATAGAACAATAATGTCACGTTTCTGACGAAAAACTTGATTTAAGTTTTGTGGGCTCGTTGAGTTGACTAGCCAAGCAGCAGCTTAGATAGATCGTCTTTGTCCTCTTTCACTCATGGATCTCACCCAAGCAGACCATATGGCACTAGTCCCCCCCCCCCACTCCCGCCTTTGAAAGCATCGACTCGATGCTCGTAAAGAAAGAAAAAAAAGTGCAGGCATACACACGCAGATCTAGGGAAGCAAAAGAGGGACAACGTCAGTACTCGCAGCGCAAATAAGTAAGTTTCGCCAACACTTGCGCCAAGAGCAAAAAGAAAAAGCATAAACACTCAGGTGAATGCAAATAGCAGCACCAACGCAAAGTCACGGCCTGTTGTAACACGTCGAACGACAAGGGCTACTGTGTGAAGTAGGGCTTCAGCCGAGCGACATGCTCGATTTCGGGCCGAAGCTGTCGACGAGAAGACACTGCGCCATTCGGAAATACCTCGTAGGTAAGGTTAGTGGCACGTCTAAGAAACTTCTACGGTCCAAAACAACGGCTTAGGAGTTTTTAGGATAAGTCTGGTTACCGTACAGGGATCCACACCCACACTTGGTCCCCAGGGTGGTAGGTGGCGTTTCGATGGCGGAGGTTGTAACGCCATGTGTCGGCATTTCGTTGGTGACTGGCATTTATGCGAGCTAGCTGACGAGCTTCTTCGGCGTACTGAGTGTATTGCTCAGCGTGTGGAGCAAGTTCATCGCTGTGGTTGCACAGAAGCATAGCATCGAGCTTGGTTCGCACGTTGCGTCCGCTATCAAGGCGGAAATCACGTTTTTTCTTGCGTTCTCGTATTGTATGCAAACGTGATGTATGGCAGAATCTCGTCCCAGGTTATGTGTTGTACGTCCACGTACATTGACAGCATGTCTGCTATGGTCTTATTAAGCCTCTCTGTCAGTTTATTGGATTGCGGGTGATAAGCCGTCGTTTTTTGATCACTTGTGCAGCTCAATTTAAAAATGTCCTCCATCATTCGCGCTGTAAAAGACGTCACACTGTCCGTAATCACGCATGACGGGGCACCATGCCGTAGGACGATTTGGTGTACGAGGAACTTCGTCACTTCAGAGGCCGTGCAACAAGGTAGCGCTTATGCTTCAGCATAACGAGTAAGATAATCTGCCGCAACTATAAACAATTTGTTCTCGGACGACGACAAAGAGAAGGGTCTGAGAAGGTCCATTCCCACGAGGTCAAATGGTGCCCGCAGAGGTGCGATCAGCTGGAGCAGGCCTGCTGGTCTCACAGGTGGAGTCTTCCGGCGCTGGCACTCACGGCAGCCTTTCACATAGCGATGTACACTAGTTGATATTCGCGCCCAGTGATACTAGTGCGCACTCTGGCGAGATTTCGCAAATAGCCCAAATGTCCTGACGTGGGTTCGTCGTGGCACGCAAGGAGGATGTCATCACTCATGTCGGTAGGGAGGTTTTCTCACTACCACGAGCCTTTTTCACGTAAGGAATGCCTCTTCTTAGACAAAAAGAGGACAGCTCGCGAGCAATGCGTTGAGGGACCTTAGAGTTCCGGCCTTCCAGGGAATCAATAACTGGGCGTAATTCTTCGTCTGCCCGCTGTCTTGACATGAATTCAGAATCGCTAACTGCTCCGAGAAAGCCATCTTCATCCCCTGACCTGCACGCAATCGTAATGTCGAACTCCTCCAAATGCAAACTCCACCGAGCGAGACGGCAAGATAGATCACTTAGATTGACCAGCCAGTGGAGCGAGTGGTGGTCAGTCACCACTTTGAAAGGACGACCGTAGAGGTAAGACTGAAGTTTGGTCGTCCCCCACATGACTTCAAGGCATTCTCTTTCTGATGTAGAATAGTAGGTCTCGGCTCGAGAAAGAGTACGACTGGCGTAATCTATTACATGCTCAACGCCACCATGCCGTTGTACAAGGACAGCGCCAAGTCCGACGTTGCTGGCATCTGCGTGAATTTCTGTTGCAGCGTCCGCATCGAAATAGGCAATAACAGGGGCTGTTTGCAATCTCTGTCGTAGCTCTGTGAACGCTGCATCTTGTTCTGCATCTTGTTCTGTCATCACCATCGGTAATGATGCGATGCTTCGTAAGGTGTGTTTGGCGGACTTTGGAAGAAGAGGCGAAGCAAGATCGAAACTCCCTTAAAATGTCACGAAGTGCAGCCTTCCTCTCGCCTAACAGCATCGAATCAATGCCGATGTGGCCTAGAAATTTCTCATCCGCATGCGTTTCCTCAGATGCAAAGCCCTCCGTGACGTCGGCAACAGTGTCTCCATAAGCTATGGTGGTTCCGCGGAAAAGATGGCGGTGTTCGTAGTTGAAGCTCGAAACTAGTATCTGTGACTGTCCATCACGGAAACGCCACAACACTTCGGGCGGCACATACACCTTGGAGCAGCAGAAGTGATGGGTTGTTTTCGGCCACCACGTCACCGTCTCGGAGGTCTTTACAAGTGGCTTCGATGGGAACAGTCGCTTGAAACAGCAGCGTCAAACTGTCGTCAGCAATACGCAGCGCAGGTCAACGGCAGTTATCAGCGTCTTGATCTGTTGCACCTTGAGTCGAGAAAGTCACGATGCGCTCACGGGGATTTATGATGGCACCATATTTCCGAAGAAAGTCCATGTCGATAATCAGCTGACGTGAACAGTACGAAGAAAAAGGCAGGTGACTATAAACGTTGATACACGAATTTTCCATCTTGCCGTACAGCGACTCGAGTAAACGCTATACCGAGTTTTGCTTCAAACCGTTCTTCCAGCACCCGCGTCCTGTTTCAATCAGGTCATCCCCGTGCGCACCGCTGCTGCTTCTATTTAGGGGCGAAGCTCATTAAGCCGTGGGTCGTGCGTCCACGATGCATGTATGTAGTAGTAGTAGTATTAGAAGTAGTAATAGCAGTAGTCGTAGTAGTAGCAGGTAGCCACCGCTCGTTTAATCCTGGGAAATGTCATGATAAAAAGGTGCGAGATGGTTGTACTTGTGGAGTGCTCACTAGATGGACGGATGAACAGATATAGAAACAGATGGATTGATGGTTGCACGAGCGGACGGATGGACGGACAAATAGACAGATGAATGGACGGACGGATGGACGGTCGCACAGACGAGCGGATGGATGCACGGACGGTTGGATGAACGGACGCGCGGATGGACGCAGGGGTGGACAGACGGACGCATGTATGGGCGCACGGATGGAGGCACGGACGGACGCACGGGTGGACGCACGGAAGCAAGAACGAATGGACGGAGGGATGTGCGGACGGACTGATGGACGCTTCGCCCCACTCATCATCATTCACTCCGTAGATATGCTGTAATTTTTTATCTATCCAAGACATACGATGAACTCGCTATTTTAAACTCCGAAATGAAGTGCTCTTGGTTGCTATAAAAAAGGACAATTTTATTAGAATATCAAAATTCCACTCAAGGATTATTTTGCTGCATAAAAATAAAGTCATATAATGACAGACAATTGAGCACGCGGCCTTGGGGACCTGTACAAGCGAAGACTACTGCAGTTAAAACACCGCAGCATGTGAGGAGGTTGAGATGACATGATTCATGCGTACACTTGCCCACCGTCACTAGTAAGGTAACAAAATCACTGTGTTAACCAGAAAATCGCTGAGCGTAAGTGGCGGACTGGTTTGAGGCCCACGGGACGGCTTTATGCTCTCCCATAGTAGAGTAGTGCGTATTCTAAATCGTCAACACCTTTTTTTTAAACACGATGTCGGCTGCACAGTGTGCAAAGCTACCTATGTTTCACAATCATGCAATGTCTGAGGCCCATGGGACGACCATAGAGTAATGAGACAGATCTATGCTTCCCATAGTAAAGTACCAAGGACAACTCTTTTTCTACACACGTGTAAGGCAGATAAAAAATTGCAATAGGTCCTCATCAAGTGTGAGGCCCAAGGGACGACTTTCGGCTCTCCCATAGTCAAGTACCAAGTACTCTACGTCGTCAACCACTTTTTTTTAACACACACAAGGAAGATATCGTTAATGCGGCCTCATGTGAGGCCCAAGGGATGGCTTTCAGACCTCCCATAGTAGAGTACCGAGTACTCTAAATCATTAACCACTTTTTCTAAACACACTTTAAATCTGCGATTCAAATGAGAAGTGCTTTGGTTTATGCCTACGGGATGGCTTTATGCTCTCTCATAGAATAGTACCAAGAATCGTTCACCACTTTTTCTGAACGCACTCTAAATCTAAATTATCTGAGTTTTTCGTTAATGGCTGGGTTGGAACGGCTTCATGTCCTTCCTACTAGAGTACCCAGTACTCTAAACCATCAAACACGTTTTTCTGAACGCACACTCTAATTCATTGAATAGTTCAGTATACAATCGCCTCTATCTATCTCTTCGTGTGTACTGGTCGAATAAACCGTTTTCTTTGTTGTTCATGTTCGATATATTGAAACGTGCCTGTTACGGTGAATAAAGCAATCGTAGCCAGTAAAGATCAAAGTACGCGTTAGGCAAACTCGCCCCCCCCCCCAAAAAAAAACGACCCTTTTGAGTGCAAGTATACCGGCGGAAACCGCCATCGAATAATTTAGTCAGCGCTAAGGCGCTAGGCATACATTTGGCATCCGAATTTTCAGGCTTAGTGGTTGTTGCCGCGTTAGCTGCAGAATAAACTCTACCACTCGCGTTGCGTTTTCAAGCTTTTCAGAACAACATAAGAGAATCGAGAATGTTCGACATTGCGGCGCTGTGCGCGTAAGACATTGGCTACACGTGGAATGGTTCTGCTTGCAAGAAAGTAGACGAAGAACCGCGCGTGGTACGAAAGGGGGTTGCCTGTATTTCAATGTAGTACGTCGCACATCGTTCTAATATCACAGCGAATATCAAGTTTTTGCGAAGTAGATTAGGACTGCATATACACGCGGAGTATAAGACCATGCAAGTTGTTCGAAAAACCACGATAAAAATAAAAATAGATATGCATGGGATCAAGTTGGTTAGGGAAGGCGTTGTATATAATACGGAGGACATCATTGCACGTCATAAACCAAAATGGCAGTAATATACTTATTATAAATAAGAATAAATAACAATTAGTGTAAACGCTCCTGAAAAAATTGGTATCAAATTAATTATTTTTGCTCGAGTGAAGCGTTATGTTTCAAGACAAAAGCCTCGATTGCCTCGTCAAACGTAAAATGGGACCATAGACGTGTACTGTGGCGTCAACGTGAACGACGCAAGTCCTGCAGTCCGGGGTTAAACCTAGATGACGTCGCATGACGTCGCAGAAGCGCCAGTTCAAATCTGCTCACTAGGTTCACAGGATACATTCTTTTGTTTAAAACAAACGCCAAAACACACCACTAAGCAAGACCGATATAGTGCATTCATAGACGTAAGCACGAAGACTAGGCAAATCCAAATATTACCAATCATGTCCATAGAGGATGAATGATCGCTGCAGTTTCCTTTGTTAATATAGGTGCAACGGATACCTGAACGCGAAATTCATTGTATACGCACATACTGTTTCTATTTCTTGCCCCGACTGGCGTTCGCAGACTAAACTATAATTTTACGGTTTTCGCGAAATGGGCCCGATTTCGTACAGCTAAGGTAGTGAAGTGGCACTGCCGAAGTTTAGCTGTACTCTGTCGTGCGACAATGCGACTGCTGGTAACACAGTGCCCTAAAAAAACGTGGCTGATCCCTCCGTGGTATTTGTAGCAGAATGGAAACCAACCACCACTTCGGAGGAAAGTTAATTGAACGACCCGCAGCGAGAAGGCAGGAAAGGGGCTACTCGGGGAGGACGCGTTTCCGAGCTGCGACAAAGGCGACAACGAGTGGTCTACTCGGCGAACCATAGAGAAAGTGTCCTTGACGTCAGCGCACTTTTACGGCCTACGGGACCACCCGTGGAAGAAAGACAAAGCCACAGGGACAGTGTTACCTCCAAAATCCATCTGTTGTTCAAAACGTTTGCACGTGCGGGGTGCAGAGAAAATTCTTTTTGGTTGTGTATGCTTGTGTTCCTCTGAATGTTTCAGTTGACTTCTCTTTTCCCTCTGTACGAGAGTGCTGTACATGGTAAAATAAGCTAGTCTTCGTCACGCATTTATACTGAAAAGACATGTTGACTCTCTCTCGTCATCCTTTAAAGGAAGTTTCTGCCTCTCGGCTAATCCGTTACGACAACCCCTTTTTAGGAATCGGTATAAATCGAAATTGACACGTGTCCTCGTAGAGGTAGTTGAGTGTTGACTGTACATTGTTGCGCCACGAAGACGAAAAAAATGAACGTCACAGCAACAATTTGCAATGTCAGGTAGTGAACGGCAAGCAGCTAGAGGTTTGCAGGTCACACAACAAGCAGAAAACACGCAAGAAACGAGCACGCGCAGGACAAGCGCGGACAAACAACTGTCACAGCTCAACGCTTAAAACACGCCGCTCACACAGAAAGAAAGACGCACGCAATGAACCCACAGGTACACACAGGACTTGCGCGAACAGCTGTCACAATTCTTGCTTCTTACTGTGTGAGCAGTGCGCTCCTTTTGCAAACGAGGCCGCAGCAGCGAGCGAAGTGACGTTCGTTCTCTTTTCAACTACTATAACTTCAAAGCAAACTTGCGGCAGAAGCGCAAGAGGTGTAAAGTAGATGCCCGAATCCCGAGATAAGCACGTGTGCGAGTGATCCGCCACGCTAGAGAACATTACACGCACTTTGACCACGCCATGTGGAAGCGTGCGCATATAGCGACGTGCGGGGTGGCGTAGCCCGACGACCTTGAGAGCATGCACGCCCAACGCACTCCCTTCGTGCCATCGCGCTACCGATGACGAAAACACGCTGAGCTCGGATGACTGCCAGCGGTACATAGCGTATATAAAGGCTTGGCGTTATCTTGTTGGGGGAAGGGCACTCTGTGGCTGAGTGGTTAGTGTCCCACGCAGAGAGAGATGTCACCGACTCGAGGCCTCTTGTTTTTTTTTTCTTTGCAGTCTGTCAGTATACATTTTACTACGTCATATCCGTAACGAAAATACGTCAGTGGAGCCGTGCTGTACCCCGGCATACAACGCTTTCGTGTTAAAAGTGAAGGTAATCATTTTCATGCTGGCTGAAGTGTCATGCCCTGCAACTCCCATAAACATCAGCAACAGAGTCCCCTCTCACACTGGGGTAGTCATGTGGGTGTTGGTGTTGGGTCAAAGGAGGAGGGTTCATCCCTCCTCTCCCCGTGATATAAAGAATGGTTGAACCCTCCCCCTCCTGTTTTTTTCCTGCAAAACAATCGGCTACGCTATCTCCTCTAGTGTACTATTATGGAACGAAATGGTATCAAGGTGTGGACAAGATATTTGATTAATTTACTTCTCATGTAATAGCGCACGAACATACACTATACTGTCATTTGTTGTCTTTAGTGTGAAGCAGCCGCCTGCATTGGCCTTAAAGGGGCCTTGAAACGCTCTTTGAAGTAACCATGGAATGAATTCACTAGAAAAGCTTATTGCCTCACGAATTCAACGCCGCAAAAATCTTAAGAAACCGTCCAGTGCAAGCGGAGTTTCAAAGATTTGTCGCGTGCTGCAATTGCATTCTCTATTCTCTCATCCTGACGAAAGCACTGGAAGCTAAGCAGAGAGGGCTGGCAGGGACAAAGAAACAAGATCACCCGCATTTCGTGACCTCGAGCACTTTTTTCTCCTTTTTTTTTCGAATGCGCTGCTTTTTCAGTGTGATCGCGTGGGCACGCGTGGACAAGTAGCGGCCTCCCGCGGTGATCTCTAACAAGCGAGCGCGCCATGTTCAAATCAGCCGACGGCTGATAGATTGGTCATTGATGTGTGATTTTTAGGCGTATAACGTGATTTATCGAAGGAAGAGAAAGCAATTTTCAGCTGACTGATAAATTTTTATGAATTCCAGGCCGCGTGCTTTGCTATAATGTTTGGCTCGCATGTTGTCAAGGGCCTTTACTACCGATCAGCAGCGTTTTCTAACCATGTTCAGAAAGTGTTGCAGGGCCCCTTTAAGCAGTAGTTGTAGTGCCTCCTGGTAAGAAACGCTCTTGAGGCAGATACCGCCTCATCAGATGGCATCCAAAAGAAAGGTAAGAAAGGCAAGGTGGGAACTAACGATGAAAAATTCGAAAACATGGGTTCGATGCTGGAGCAGACGTTTCAGCATACAGACTTTTCTTTTTCAAGCCTTGAAAAGGAATTCTTTTTTTATGAGATAACGTAAGTCGCAATGACGTCACGCTCACCAGATGCCCTGCGTGGCGAACGCCGGTGCCATCTCCCAGCTGAAGGAGGCCTGCACCTTGCGAACCTGGTTGACGCTGCATTCGCCGCGCTGGCGCAGCGGTGGGCACTCGGGCGGCACCGCATGACCTTTGCCGTACAGGCGCGCACGTTCGCGAGCGTGCGCCACTGCCGAGGTGAACTCGACGCTCACGTTGTTGTAGCCAACCTGGGCGGAATGAACGCGCCGCATGACGCACACCACGTAACGGTGTACGACATTTGCCCGCCGGTGACACAGTTGGTTCAATAGTGTACCTAACTACGGTTCGCCAAAATAACCTCTCTCCTTCTCCTCTTTCCATTCCTGTTAACACCAAACACACTATCACATTTCCTTTTTTTTTCAGTTTCACATGCATTCAGGCCATGAGCAATTTAGTTTTGATTTACTTAAACAAAAGTTGACCTCTGCGACTTATTTTATTTAGCTTGTCTTTTGAAGGAGGCTCCACGTGACTGTGAGGGCACACCCGTTTTTCCATGTATGTAGAGTAAACCTATCTATCTATCTATCTATCTATCTATCTATCTATCTATCTATCTATCTATCTATCTATCTATCTATCTATCTATCTATCTGTCTGTCTGTCTGTCTGTCTGTCTGTCTGTCTGTCTGTCTGTCTGTCTGTGTGTGTGTCTGTCTGTCTGTCTGTCTGTCTGTCTATCTATCTATCTATCTATCTATCTATCTATCTATCTATCTATCTATCTATCTATCTATCTATCTATCTATCTAATCATTCATTCATGTCCTAAGTAGATACAGCTGGGGGTTCCAGTTTCTAGTGATCGTCGAATTCAGTTGGGCACCTGTTCACGCCTGCCCCTTCACCTTGCCGCGTTGTCAGCGCGCAACTGAATGTTACGAGCGCGCATACCTTGATGTGCGGTTTGATGTCGAACACGTAGCGCACAAACATGTTGTCCGTCTCTCCCACGGCCACATCGTTCACGTACACAGTGGCCACGGTGTCGATGCCGTGGGCGACCAGAAGGACCCGGCGGTGCTGCGTGTGCTCCTCTTGCACTGACACGGTGCAAGGACGCGTGAAATTAGACTTGTTACGCAAATATAGTTCCGATGGCAGTGACATGAACTTCGTGGTAATAAGAAAACAAAAGAAGACCATGAGGTTCCTTATTCAGAGTGGCATCGGCAGCAGAGACAATCAACTTTCGTTAACCATGCACGTCTACTCCAGGGACCCTTACAACAGCATTCTTCTACAAATTGCGTGGCATTATTTAGGGGGGAAAAAGAGAAAACATGTAGTCTACCTGCCGCTACTCTTTTAGTCGCACCTGTTCATTATGCGTTATCAATAGCATTGCATGCAACCCGAGCGCCTTTACAGCCGCACGAAGATTCTTTCTCTCTCCTTTTGTTGTTTCTGTCTCTACACCATGATTCAGTAACGTTTGCTTTGGTGTCACCCACTGTGAGCAGACAAAGACATCTCGCGTACGCGGAATCACCGCGAAAAAAAAAAATGACTTGTACCTTTCTTCCTTACAGAAAGACTGCCACAGTAGAATTCGTTATAGTGCGTATTGTACCCACATGCTCTGCTTTCGGCGAGGCTTAACAGCAAAGAAAAAACGTGCGCAGCAATACTTCATGCAAGGCATGAATGATTAAAGGGCAATAACACAGGTCCCCTGACAATATCAGGTTTTCGGCGAGAACGGGAATAAAAGAAAACAAAGCAGGTTTCTACTTGTGATACCAAGCTATAGAAGGAAACCAGGATCGAGGTGGCCTGCTTTGTTTTTTTATGCGAAGTATTTCTTAGCGAACTTCGGTGACTTTGAGCGTATCTATCTATCTATCTATCTATCTATCTATCTATCTATCTATCTATCTATCTATCTGTCTATCTATCTATCTATCTATCTATATATCTATCTAGCCGCTTACGTTTGGGTGCTCTCGTGATCACCCCCTTGACATGGCGTGAACCATGGGAAGGTAAGATAGTTCTACGAATATGACGCGCTGGTCAAAACATGTATAATGCCGCATTTACATCGCATACGTCGTCAAACACTTCCCGCCAAAAAGTGGCACATAACCACGGGCGAGTATATGCCACTGGTACGCGTGAATGTACCACAGGTGATTCACACTTTATTTACCGAGGAACGACGAGAAAACACATAGGCAAGTTTAACACGCGAGCGTTAAGAGATACCTGAAATCATAGCGTTGACCCGACGAATGCAAAGAACAAATGCCAGGGTCCCAGCTGGAATCAAACACAAGCACTCTGCGTGGCAATGAAGCAATCTACAACAGAGCTACGCCAGATCTCGGAACTGCTTTTGAAATAGACGCTAATTTTTGTGAAACGTCAATAGTGGCTGTAGTGCTGCCTATCCAATTTTATAAACATTACATATGTACTCCATTGCTACAGCCGCCACGTCGGGTTAACGTCAATTTTGGTTAATAAGTTGCCATGCGCTGAAATTGGTTTATGTAGCAGTGTCCAGGGACAGCTTTTTCACGAGCGTCAGCGCTTCATATCAGCTTCTGGTGTTGCTGATACGCATGTTCCTGTAGGCATCGTTGCACAAGTGCAAACATTTAATTATATAAACATTTGCAACTCTTCAACATATCTCTCTGTGTGCGACATTTTTGCATACATTTAGCGTCATTTCATGACGTGTCACTCAATGACACGCTCACCTTCCCTCCGCATGCTTCGCATAACGTCGATTCCCAAGGTACGTGAAATCAGATTTTTTTTTCTCTCTCTTTCTTTCTCTTTGTCTCGTGTTCCCCCATCTGTTTTCTGCTTCTGTTTTACTATACATCTGTATATCCCTAAATTATTTCTACTCCTCGCTTTTTCTATTTTTTTCTTGATTCCTTTCTTTCTCCTTCCACTTACTTTATATTGTTAAGGTGGCCTCACCCATCTGCTGCTTACACACACGGCTATTCCAGCTTAAGAGTGACCTCAGGGTAGGGAACGTATACGCACACTGAAAATCCCTCGTGTAGGTCCAGTTGTCGTGGCCGACCCAGGCGAAGCGCTCGTCGTTGTCGCGGTAGTAGGCTTCTTCAATGAGCTTGGCGCGCATCAGGTCTGTGTACACGTTGCCAGGGACCACACCAGCGAAGTGGTAGGCTGCGAGGGGCACGGGACATGTATGTACGTAAGGATGAGGTTCAATTCTCCACCAACGACGTGCAACTGCATCGAGATTGACGCGAACGTTTCTCTTGGAACCGTTGCCGTGAACCCTTGTAAGTGCCATGGCACGTTTGGTTTCCTTAGGGAGTATGAAACTTATCACTTGTCTGGATCTTACCGAACCTCATACCACCTGTCGACACCACTCCATCTTTCATACTCGTCTAATCGACAGTTGAGAGATTCACGGAAGTTCGCAGTACTTGAAAGTATTATCTGATTATGATACATGCCGCAGTGGAGGACTCCTGCATGCCTAACTTTAAACCACTGAAAATTTTTAGCGTTTGGAGCCAGTAAAAAGATGTTCACTGCATGCACGCACGTTTACTTCAGCTTGAGGTAGCTTGTCGGGCTGAAACGCCCTACCTTAAGCTCAACAGCGCAACTCCACCGCCACAGAGTTACCACAGGGTGTCGCGTCAATGGTTGCGATTGCATTGAAGTTATGACTTGTTTCACAGGAACACAACTTTAATGAAACGAACGTCTGTATGTTCTCAAAGACTCACGTCTGTTTTCAATGTTGAAGTTCTAATTATCAATTACCATATGACGCTGGTATGACGTAGGCTGCAATCTAAACGGGACATCAACTAAATAAAATATCGTGAATTCTGCACGGGTCCTATTTTCGCGTCACTCATGTTGCTCCAAATTCGAACCTAGAGCTTCATGTACACAAGAACTGCGTAACCATCAAGGTCGAAAATAGGACTCAACTAACGTTGCACCGTTCGTCCAGTCCCAAGTTCATCCTTTTGGTCACGCGCATTTCGCAAAAGATGGACTACCAACATGTCCAGCGTATAATTTTTTCGTACCAAAAAATCAAGCTTATAGCCAGTGATTATGCTTCTATGTGAATAACGTAATATTTGTACATAGGTTACAAAACTTTGCCCATGGAGCTGTGATGTGATTTTTTTTAAACAGGACTCGGTAACTGCGCCCGTTATTTTGTCACAGCAAGATTACACCATAGATTTTGGTCTGTGCGTGTGTAGATTGTTTGGGAGTACTTTCATGACCCTTGGCGTTATAATATTTGTCCCGCTTTAAGTGTGACTTGGCACACCCTAAACAGCACCCTTACTCCGGAATGAATTGCACATTTCGAGGCGTCTCTCCATCCAACAGTAATAATCGCTATCGCGAGATTTCGGCAGTGATCGCGTTCCCATCACTCTTGGTATTTCACGCACATAGCATGGTGTCGCAATGGAGACTCAAATATACAGAGAGCACGGCATTAAAAGGCGAGAAAAGGCATGGAATTTGGATGGTTATTTTTATTGTATAAAGAGACTTCCGAAAAACTTCGGAAATGGTACGCATACGAACTATTTTTAGAGTGCAGAGCCGGCAGAAAAACATGAAAAATTTCCGAACACGGGGTGCCACTGGAGCTGGCACTTGCCTCCTCTTGTCTTCTCTGCCCCGCCGCGGTGGTCTAGTGGCTAAGGTACTCGGCTGCTGACCCGCAGGTCGTGGGTTCGATTCCCGGCTGCGGCGGCTGCATTTCCGATGGAGGCGGAAATGTTTTAGGCCCGTGTGCTCAGATTTGGGTGCACGTTAAAGAACCCCAGGTGGTCGAAATTTCCGGAGCCCTCCACTACGGCGTCTCTCATAATCATATAGTGGTTTTGGGACGTTAAACCCCACATATCAATCAATCATCTCTTGTCTTCTCTTCAAGGCATCTAACTGCCTTGGAAAAGACAACACCACCTGTCCACACAATGACTCCAGCGACACACCATGTTTTTAAGAATTTTTCGCACCTTCAAGCTTCCATCATACAGTGAAGTTCTCTTTACCTTATTTGGGCAGGGAGAAAGTGACTGAACGCGTACCGTAATGACCCGGTGTTTTTAGGTGAGGGTATACACGATTAGTTCTGTCTATCAGTGAGTACGTACATTTATTTCGGTTGTAGACCTTCCAGTCTCCGTTGAGGGGCAGCACGATGCACAGAGCCTTGGCGCACGCCGCCAGAAACGTGGCAAGCCCCAGCAGCTGTGCTGGACGCCGGGGTCCCATGGCCGGACAGTCTTCTTCTTGTTCTTCTTCTTGTTCTTCTTCTTGTATTCCATCGGGGAAAATGTTTGTTTTTCCTTCGATCTACGGCACGTCACATGCCCATTCTTTAGTATTGGTCAAGAATGCGAAGTTGAAAATTTTAAATGCTATTTCAAGAATCATAGCTGATTTTATAAATAAAAAATGAAATAGCAATAATACATAACAGTGTACGTAGTAGGCATTCTTTTTCTTTATGTGTTGGCGCATACCTATTCCGGTGGATGATCAGGCATAGGTTCGTTATAGATGTACATGTAAATGCTTTGTGTCTGCCCAGCATACGCACGTGAACGACAAACACTAATTTCTTCTACTGAACTATATCGCAGTAGGTCATTAACTGATGAGACCATGTTGGGCCCTTGGCCAGACACCAACAGTGCAACTGCGGTCACAAGAGCAATTATAACCTTTTTGGATACAACTGGACTATAGGGGCCGCTATAAAATGTGTCTCAGCTAGAAAGAACACTACATACTCACCTCTCTATCTCACCATCGCCATCCATTAATCTTTCTTTTCCCCTTTCCCTTCCCCAGTGTAGAGTAGCAGGCTAGAGCAAGCTATCGCTCAGGCCGACCTCTCTGCCTATCTGTAAATAAACTTATCTCTCTCTCTCAGACCACCGAAATTTTAAAGCGTCAAAGCCTAGACGATGCCCCATCAAACGCGAAAATCTACCGACCTCGTCGGCGTCCCATAGCGTCGGCATAAACACAAGTGATGCCACAATTCATCACGCGATGACGTCACCGTATTACATCAACGTGACGGCACAAGCCACCAAAAGTTGTGAACTCATCATGACGTCCTCATGGCACTACAACGACTTCATCACGTGGCATGGTCGCCTCTTGGTCAGAGGGGTGCCGATCATGGACGCAGTGTGAAACAAGGTGACGTGCCTCAGATCTTAGAGGCTGTGCAATGCGACGTTAGATGCAGGAAACTTCCAAAAGGTGGCGGGGCAGCATCAATACATCTAAAGTGACATTATAAAAAAACATCGATAGTGAAGAAAAAGCAGATGCTTTTCGTCTTTGAGTTTTTTTAGGTGAATGCACAAGAGACTTTGTGAATTTTCGGCTCACACTCACTATGAACGATTGACCATGAATGAAGTAAATTAGATATAATATTTATAATCTATATAGCAGATAAATATAGTTAGACAGCAATCAGCCTAACAAATTAGCATTTTTTTCTTAATTTGTGGTAGATTTAGGATCGCTCCTATTCTACTCTAGCATTGATAAAATATACCATAGGTAAAAGGTTGAATAAGATATGAATTTCAACTTTCCCACTTCAGTGCCATTTTAGAGTGACCATAGCAGTGAGTTTATGCATACTGACGAACATGATTCTATGAAAACGTGCCAATAAGTCAAAAACAAAAAAAAACTAAATAACTAAAAGTTATCTTCGGGGATAGAAAAATTAAATTTAACATACAAAGTGGTAAGAACTCATAAATTATAATTCTAATAAATGTTTCTTTACTCTTGATCATGAAGACAATCGAGTGAGGCTGTAATAGAACACAGTCCACAAATAAACACAAAACAAACAAAATCGTTAAGGTTTCCACACGCGAATCTTTTTTTTCTGCATTGTTCATCTTTGTTCACAATATGAAGCGTTTTATTTCCCTTGCCTTAGAAGGAGCCGCTGTGTATATGAAAGAAGTACCGCATCACCTTAGTTAAAAAAACAAAAAAAAATATTGTTTGTGACCAAAACTACTACTATACGGGCATTTAAAAGTCTTGATCATGCTTTATTCTCTGTAGGCGTGACTTCAATGTGAATTCAAGTTTAGATATCATTTACGGATGAAAATCTTGAATGGCGACGCTGAAGATCGCAGATTAACAACTGCCCCAACTCGACACTTAAAGCACACTGTTCAACCAGAAAGATGCCCCAAACTAACGCACAAGCATATACAGCACAAGCGCGAACAACTGTCACAAATCTTGCTTCTTGCGTGTGTGAGCAGCGTGCTCCTTTTGTAAACGCGGCCGCGGCAGCCAGCGAAGTGACCTCCATGCTCTTCCGAAGCACGGATTTGAGAAGCAGAAAGATGGCCGAAACTAACGCGCAAGTGTATACAGGACAAGCCCGAACAACTGTCACAAATCTTGCTTCTTGCGTGTGCGAGCAGCGTGTTCCTTTTGTAAACGCGGCCGTGGCAGCCAGCAAAGTGACCTCCATGCTCTTCCGAAGCACGGATTTGAGAAGCGCGTGCCAAAGAGAGACCACGCTCGGTGGAGCCCCGCACTCATTAACACACGAGAGGCGACGATCTTTAGAGCACGCCCAACGCGAACTACTGATGACCAAAACGCGCTGAAGTTGTGGAGCTCTGAGGACCGCCGAACGGTATATGGTGTATATAAATAGCTTGCCGTTAGAAATTTTGACAACGCATGTTTTGTGGCCTAGTGGTTAGCGCTGTGCACTGAACCTAGAGGTCGCTGGTTTGACATCCCTTTTTTTGCAATCTGTTAGTGTATATTTTACAACGTCATATTCGTGACGAGACAACGTCAGCTAAGCCATGGTGAACCACGTAATGAAATACTTTTGAGTTAGAAAAAGAGTTATAACTACTGCTAACACGTTCATTTTGCTGCACGAATAGCCTGTTTTTTATAACAGTATGTGTTTAAAAAAAATGGTTAACTATTCAGAGTACTAGGTACTCTACTATGGGAGAGCGTAAAGCCGTCCCGGTCAATCATGTAAAACAAGCACACAAGAACTGTTTGCTGCGTGTGTGTGTGTGTGTGGGTTTGTGTGTTTAGAAAAAGTGTGTAACGATTTAGAGTACTATAGTTACTCTACTATAGGATAGCTTAAAGCCGTCCCGTGGCTACGCTTGACATCACTATTCTCCGCAGTTCTTAAAACCAAGGAGGTTACGCCGAGCGAGTTTAACCATGCTCGTCAGCAATAAGACTTAAGAACGGGTAGCATGAAGCACCATGCACGAGAACAGCGCACATACACACAAAATAACCACAAAGTTACGCAAGATTAATCAGCTAGGCTTAACAATAGATACCTCAAGCTATGCCCCTATATTTAGGACGCACAATCTGATTATCTGCGCGTGGTCACGTAGCGTAAGACTGTTAAGGCTAATACCAATAAAAATGTGCTATTTCCATTATTCATAATACTGGCTTAAGAAAACGTAATACACCACAGCAACAAGAAAAGTGAAGACGTTACCAAAGTCACCTCGGTGCACTTATTCTCCAGGCTAGTAAATAGGTTGCACAAAGCTTATAATAGTCATTTAAGAGGTTTTACGTGAGGACTACGCAGCGAGCAATGGAAAGAAAAATGGTAGGTGTAACCTGAAGAGACTAGAAGAGAGCGGAGTGGATGAGGGAACAAACGGGGGTTAAGGATATCATAGTTGAAATCAAGAAGAAAAAATGGACATGGGCCGGGCATGTAGCACGTAGACAGTATAACCGCTGGTCATTAAGGGTAACTAACTGGATTCCCAGAGAAGGCAAGCGGGTTAAGGGGAGACAGAAGGTTAGGTGGGCAGATGAGATTAAGATGTTTGCGGGTATAAATTGGCAGCAGCAAGCACATGACCGAGTTGACTGGCGAAACATCGGAGAGGCCTTTGCCCTGCAGTGGACGTAGTCAGGCTGTTGATGCTGATGCATGATGACGTGCTAATACTACGACATCATTATGAAGCGTGCAATATATATAATCAGAATAATTTGGCAACATCAGATATTTTCTTTATATGGCTCCGCTAAAAAGTAACATTTCGAGATAAATTCAGTTACTAGTATGACACAATATAGTCGGACACACTTCAAGTACAACTTCGAAGTTAGAAGAGTACCCGCTGTTGAGTTGTTGGGACTGGCCGTTGCCGACACTGGAGAGTCGAGAGGAAGATGCCGAGGCAGCACGAAGATACCCCAGAGAAACATTACAACATTTTTATTACAGTATTTAAATGGCGAGCATTTCGTAACAAGATGAACATCTATACAAATATTTCGCTACATAATGCTCATCTTGTGTCGAATAAGCCCATGGGGCCTGATTATCAAGTCTCTTCTAGTTACCTCCGTTGAACAGTGTCGCTACACGGTGCACGGCTGCAAAGGTCACGGGTTCGATCCCGACCGTGGCGGGCGCATTACGATTGAGGCGATATGGTCGGAGGCCCGTCTACTGAGCGATGGCCGTGCACATTAAAGAACGCCAGATGGTCAACATTTCTTAAACCCACCACTGCGGAATTATTATTATTGATGTTGTTGTTGTTGTTGTTGTTGTTGTTGTTGTTGTTGTTGTTGTTGTTGTTGTTGTTGTTGTTGTTGTTGTTGTTGTTGTTGTTGTTGTTGTTGTTGTTGTTGTTGTTGTTGTTGTTGTTGTTGAGATGGTGTCAACGTCCCCGACTAGGGCATGGCCACCGTACTCAGCACCTGTGGTGCCGAGGTGGTCTTTCCCCGGCGTGCGACGGCTGCAGGATGATGGGTCACACGCTCGGACAACCAGGTGCTTCAGAAGTTCCGGCGCTCATCTACGATCTACGCCGACACCGGTGTCTCTTCAGAGACAGCAGTGGGCTTCGCTACCGGAAACCTTTCCGGGCATCTCGTCGAGCACCTTGCGGCGTCATACTGCGCGGCGCCCCGTGCACTTCCTGGGTCGGGACGATATCGTGTTGGCAAAAATACGCTGGTTTGCATGGCTGTCACCGAGTCAGCAGCCCTTGGCCGACTTGTTCGAAAACAGAGGACACCGCCACTTGCTCCTCGGCACAGCCTTCTCGGCACAACCACCCAGACGGCTGAAGCGCCGCAGCCAATCGCCTTGACGCCTGAAAAATAGTTCCGCACATGCGCTCAGCAATGGTATCCGATGGCGTGGTTTCCTGCAGCCAGTCTCATTACATCAGTCTGAAATGAGGGCCCATTAGCGCGAGCTTCTGTGCCTTCGCCTTTGAGCAGCAAACACCGTGGGCCATTAAAATAGTGATGACAGTTTTGTTGACTTTAAATAGGTGTGTAGCAAAAATTTAGTAAGGGCTCGTGACGGAGGACTAAACGCTTTGAATTGTTTACCAACGTATCTAGTGAACAGGCAGCAAAAAGTTGGTAATACTCCAAGAAAGTTGACAACAGCACATCTTACTACCTATTTAGTGCAGTACAAACTTTTTACCACTTCTTTTTTTTTGAAGAGAGTAGAGCGAATTTCAGCACGTTAAAGAACCCCAGGTGGTCGAAATTTCCGGAGCCCTCCACTACGGCATCTCTCATAATCATATAGTGGTTTTGGGACGTTAAACCCCACATATCAATCAATTAGAGCGAATTTCACTCAGTAACGACTACTTTGCCGTGATTTCACTATCGTACTGGTGATTCGAATCATTGCGCTGATCACTGCTTTCAATATTGCAGGTGTGACTAACACGAGATCCTGCGCCAAAACGTCCCGGGTATTTATACGAAACGACCGCTGTTCGGTATATATAGTTTTTTGTAGGGGGAAAAAATCCACGCATCTTCACGAAATTAATGATGACGATTGAGCGAAGCTCGGTCCAAAGGTTCATAATGTCTGCGATGAAGTCACCGACAAGTGCAAAAGACGGACGAACGGATGGACGGCGCAGGTGATCATGTATTATGTTGTCATATACACTTGATTGATGTACGTGTAAAGTTGGTTTTTAAACAAATGCTCTCGTTTTTCGTTGCGCGGGTGTTCTTTTTATTGTTTTGTGGAGCATGACGGACGCGGTGGACAACAATGTTCGGCCCCAAGGAGCTTCGCCCCTGAAGCAAACCGACGAAACTTGGAGCGTTTTCCCAGGTTGATTCGAAGTGGGTTTCATGCGTTCAGCTGGGTCGTTTCAGAGCAAACCACTCCAGGCGAGACTGCTCTCGTGGCTCCTCTGCCAAGTCACGTACTCGTTCAGAAACAGAAAGAGCCGCTTGCGTCCGTTTACGAGCGATTGCAGTAGTTCATCGCTGCGATTAAGGTTGTCATGAGAACGTACAGAGTGGGAGCAGGAATAGTTTTCGGAACCGGCCAGCGTAACATGCATGTGCATGAATAACTTCCAGCGAAATCTCACGCGCAGGGTCCTCGTATTGGCACAATCGATTTGGTTCAATCCGAGTGGCCGCAATAACATTTTGGTGGCCACTGTGGATTTCCAAGCGAAAACGACCATTCTATATACACATTTATATCAGGCGGCAACTAGAGAGCCATTTTTCATGTGTCCACCTCTAGTGGACAGTCCGTTTCGTTGCTGCCAAGTTACTGTAGTTCGGCAAGCAGCGATTCGCCAGTTTTCTGTTTTTTTTTTTCGAAGTCACGAAGCTTTTACAGCTCTCAACAATTTCGAGAGGGACGGAATGTGCTTCAGCGCAACGAACTCAGATGCACGGCACGGACGGATGGACACATGGACGGACGCAGGGATGGACACAGGGATGGACACACGAACAGACGAACGCACGGACGGGCGGATGGACGCACGGATGGTCACACAGACGGACTCATGGACGGACGGAAGCAAGAACGAATGGATGGACGATGCTTCGCCCCCCTCTCCATCATTCACCCCGTGGATATGCTGCCATTTTTTTAAAATAATGTTATCTTTCTATCTTTCGACGGGCACCTGTAAACAGCCTTTTTTTTTGGGGGGGGGGGGGGGTGTTTAGGGAAGTGGCGATGTTTTAAGTGGCGATTACTAGGTGATATACTAAGAGTTGAAGAAATATACATGATTGACTCCTTTACATCCGGGCAGAAAACGTGCCAATGAGTGTGTTTAGAACAGATGTACGACGACTTGGAGTAAAGTGTACATTACTATTGGGAGAGCAAACAATACCCAATTAGCCATCGCCTGCAGAAGAAGCCAAGTGAGAACGGCAACGCCTTGCTTAAGTCCCATGAAAACCTTTCGTGCTAGTTCTGGTTGTATTTCGAAGTTCGGCTGCCTATTCAAAGTATGTCTACTGGCAACCATGCTCAATAAAATTTGTTGCAGAACATAAAAAAAGGACCCTTTTAACTTTTAAGCGAGCTAGAAGACAAAAAAACTATTCAGAATGGTGCTGCTTGTATATCTGCTACGAATTCATCCTAAAACAAGGGGCAGGTTCTACCAAAGGAAGCACTGAAAACCACAACAAGTAACTAATTATTAAAGTAGGTATCATAAAATATTTAGTTATTCAAAATTATTCGAACCCACGCAGGATTCACATTGGAAATTGTCGAAGAAGTCTTATTAAGGCGAAAGTCATCAAACACAAAATTTAACAGCCAGCGTCTTACATCCGCATTGTAGGAGACAAGTGATAAAAAAAATTATCGCGACGAGACTACGTTACCCTGTAGCGTCACATGTCGCCAAAATTTGTCAGTATCTCAGTGACATTACGTGATGTAACATTCAATAATGACGTCATTACTTGGCATCTTAGCTTGGCAAGGGCTGGGCAGTATCAAAGATATATGTATCTGAGATACTATCTTAGAAAATCTTTGAATATTTTGTATCTATATAACAATACGTCCAGCAAGACAAGTACCTGTGTCTGTATTTCCGTTAAATTCAGTAATATATCGGGTATCTTAAATACAACATAGGGCTGTCGCATGCTTTACCATGCGATGCGTAATTTTATAACATAACTTTATCTTTTTGCCCGATTCCACCACTCGGGGGTGGGTGATGAGGTGTTCGCGTTTGTTTTGATAAAGCCGAGCAACACGACAGAGCTCGTGCAGTTTAGTGTCTTTTGCCTTCGATATTTCTTCTCTTTTATGTTTTTTCAAAGCAATGACACCTATACTTGAGCTTCATCCATTTACACGTCCCGGACGGCTCCGTACGGCCCCGGACGCCGGCGCCGCATTCGTTTCTCTCGGAGACCAACTGAAAGCTCCGCCCACTGGTCCGGGATCACTCGGACGCATGTTCGTTTTTCGCGGGCCTGGCGGCCTGCGGGTGGCCCTGGACCTTCCGAATGATTTCTTCCGGGCGGCTGGCAGCCGACAGCACGGGACGCATGCCAGTGCGGCCATCTTAAGTTAGGCACAGAAATTTTTGACATATTCTTGCTTTCTCTTTGCTTTTCTGTCCGCTTCTCGCATGTTTCCGGATTTCCCATTGTTTGTGCACCCAGTTCTTGTCACCGGTGTTCTGAGCTAGGTCGAGCATGTGCGTATTTTCGAAGGTCGGGCAAACACGCGCCATACTCGCTAGGAGAAACAGTGGTGGAACGGCCGCGCCGGTCTACGATGCACACGCGCTCGAGTAGTTCACTCACGGTAAGTTGCATCACAACAGAAATAGGTATTATTCACTACCTAACTGCAGTTTAGGTTGAAAATGGGTCGGCGTTGTCAGGAAACTCTATGGGCTTTGTGGCGTGTGCCACAGCTATGGAGGGAGCAGACGGCATAGTCTGGCATAGCAGATGTCACAGCGGATGCAGCCAGCATCAAGCGCGCAGATGACCCGAGGCCACTCGGGTTGGGACGGGACTACTAAAATCACTTGCATGTGACGTAGACGCCCATGAGCCGAGGCGTCCGCGGGCTACCGGCGAGTGATCCGGGACTTGGTAAATCGACGAAACTCCTTGACTACTTGCAAACGTCGCGTACCACAATGCGCGCGGCAATGACCGCACCAATTCTGATGCTACTCTCTGGTGTGGGACTATAGCACCGCCGGTACTGATGCTGTATCTAATATAACAGGCGCTTACCTACCAGACCACACATTGTCGTACCATGCCGCTTTCAACCTACTTTTTTTATTCAAAAAGCTGTTGAAATTATAATATGGCTCTTAGCACAGGTGCTTTCACAGTCGTCCTTCACTTCCTGTGCAGGTATAGCCACTCGAGCCCTTCTCACATCCTGTCCTTCTCTTCCATCACATACATCACTTTGTTCTTGTTTATTTATTGTTCGTGGTGCATACCCACTGTGGAGGATAGATCAACAATTAAGTGGTTTTATAAAATAATGCGCAGTTTTAGAATAATGAGCATTACATAATAGAAACATCACCTATAACCCTCTGAGTGGTTTCTTTGTTCAGTCTCGCGAGTACAATAAACCTTTTGTAATGTGCAGCCAAAATTAGCTTTGTTTCACGCTTACCTTCAATCGTCTGCTGTATTTTTGTTGCTGCACATATATGTTCTCTTGAGTTTACTTCTCTGAGAACTTGATTAGAAAAAGAAATATGTTATTATGTATATGTTGGCACGTATTGAGTATACAACACGTGCATACATATACGAGATAATGCACAAACCTTTTTTTAAAGACGATAGTCTTTCTTGGGCTACTTCTACGCAAAATATTGGCCCCGTATTTGCATGTTTCACCGCAAATGTCGTTGAGAGACGAGTCTTGCGTCCGGAGAGAGTGAACAAAACGTCTATTTGATGTTCTGCGTGAGAAAATCAGTGAATCGTATTCTGGAGGCACTGCGTTACAGAGTTTCGATCCATGCAGCGAAGGTGAACGAGCGCATCAAGGTATGTTAAAATTCCTAGATGATGAAACAAGTTTCCAAGGCAGCGTCACTCATTGTTCTCGAGCCGTCCTCCTCACTCTTTCGCTTACCCCTCTGTTTCTCTGAAATCCGTGTCTGTAATTGGTGCATTTATCTCACGTGATCTTGCAAGTGGCTGGTGGTGTTATTTAGTATTATGCAAAAGGTTCAAAACGAGTACGCATGCGCATATGGCTCTAGCTGGATTCTCACAGTGACGAAAGACGAAAGCGTAGCCAGGACATAAACTGAAAAGGGGGAGTGCTTCAGTGGGTGCCAAGTCGGCCAAGAATGTTTTGCAGTGCTCGTTAAATGCAATATACGAGTTTTTTCAAGAATACTTGGTTGCCGTAAAACAACAGAAAACGGTTTCGCTTTCTTCAACTTCATGCTGTCCGAAATGAAGCACGCCGTGGAGTTTATCTATAAAACATTTCACGCGGACGCTTTCGTACAACTTCATCGACGTACGTCAATGCGGATCTGCGAAATGAGTTTACTTGTCGGTTTTTATTGAAACACCAGGAGCGCGTCCATACCGTGCCTAGTGCATGTCAGTTGTTACTAATGTTTGTGCGTATGCACGTATAGAGGGCAGCTGGAGCGTGTAACTAACGCACCTTCTGGAACATTTCACGCTTGACCAGTTGACCAGAACGCTGAATAAAGGAGCCGAAACGTGCTGCTTCGGGACACTTCACCAGTAGAACTCTTACTTTTAAGGAAGATCCGCGTACCACATCAGGATTACCTGGCTTCACGTTTGTCAAAATGGGCACATTAAAAAAAACTGTCATCCCAGTGCTGCTAGTAAAGCGCTGCTGCCACTCTAGCCACGGTTTTTTCTTGCATGTGCACAAGTCGGCTGTAATCGCTCGTCACAACGTCACACCCTGTGGTCACTGGCAGGATCCAGCAAGAAGCGCGTTTACTGTGTCACAGCACTAACGAAACACATTCGGAGAACTGGACTAGTTATAACTGGACTAATTTCAGTGGGTTGCGCTAATAGTTTCTGGTAATAAAGAAAGAACTACGATGTACGACGCGACACGCCATGGCTATAGTGGTGCAAAATATAGAACTGCACAAGGTTGCCAGTTGAGTAACGCACATCCCGATTGCTCTTGTGTCGTACCGCTTATGCTCATAAAGGCAACCGTTTATTCTACGACTCATTTCGTTCAATTTTGTTTAATTTACATCCATTCACCTTAGCGACTGAACCCTAACAATCGCTTTTCCATGAAAGTTCTGAACCTTCTAGGGGGCGCTGCAGGAACATAGGCGAGGAGGAAAGGGAAAGGTGTCACTACCTTGGAAACTTGTTTCATCTAGGGACCTTAAGGCACGTGAGACACGAGCGCTATCTGGCAGTTATCTTCGAAAACGAAGAATGGCGCGCATGCCTGTCTCGGAGGCGATAATGTGTAGAACGCAAAATGATGGGCAGGTGCCACCACCGTGTCGTCTTAGCAAAGCGATGGAAACACTTGCCTTTTTGAGCATCGTGTTGCGTTGTCCGCGCAGCGTGATCAGCGCTACGGCCCTTAAAATTACTTATGTATGCCTTCTTTAGTATAAAGACACGCATGCAAAATATTGACTTGTTGTTGGGGTGGCTCAAATACCCGCAATAATTGCTCTTTAAATTCACTATCACACAAGTATGAACGCTAAAACTTGAGCATTATTGGTGAGCACTGTGGATAGAGTTAGCCGTTTGGGGTTTCGTTAAGGTTCAGTTAGTTGCTTTTAGCGGGACGGCTCAGAATAGTTGAGTACGAAGTACTCGAAATCACTAAACATTTTTTTTTCTAAACACACGATCGTCTTCATTATACAAAACGTTGAGTGAACTCTTTTCTAGCTTTGAAATAGTTTGATAGGCCAGTCCCTCGGGGTAGACGTAATGCAAAATTTTTGAGATGTATTTATTTAAATCTAAATCTTAAATGGTGAACCTTTCACCTGTACCGTATTCCAGGCTGCTACTACTGGAATGCATTCCATGTGAACTAGTAAAATGGGTGCCCAATGTTGCTCAGGAGCAACAACTCACTACTAGCCTATAAGTAATCATAATTTTTTTTCTGGCAACGTTATTGGCATACTTTCGCATTTCTTTATACGTAAGAGACGAGTTTTCTTGGTGTTGTTCATTGAAACAAAATTTTGGGCATCAAAAAGTTGCTCACCAACTCGCCCAGTTGTCCCTCTTGATGCTAAAATGACCCAATTGAATTTGCATTTAAGTATTGAGGATAGTTATTTGACCATCTTCAAGATCTAAGAAAGAGGATTCTAGAAAACATTGCTATGTCAAATGGTCCGTTTTTTACGAATGTGTAAACAAGCCTATCAATGAAACTTTCCATAGGTACTGACTTTTTGTTGTCTTACCTTAACAGCTAAATTGCCATAGCTCCTATAAGAGGACCACCTGCATTGTGCATGTCAGCTTATTCACCATGAATGATTGACACAAAAGAGCTTTTTTTTATTTTGGTTATAACTGTTTTACTTTTAAACCCTTTCTATTTTTCTCCTAATTACAAATGTCCACGTAATCTCAGGCGGCAATAGCGTGATTAGCAGCGTTGTCGTCCGAAAATTTGTGCAACTATGCTAACACGCACTCTCATGTTTTAGGCCGAAGCTCCTTAACGTCGAGGCTTGTCTGTTGGCGGCGTTGGAGTGTGCCGTGGCCAAGCACGATCATGATGATGATGATGTCAATAAAGATAAATAACATGCGCATTCTAGACCCCACGTTCTCTGAGTGTGTTCCAATACTCACCATAGACGGCTAAGTAGACAAATGGATAGCGGCCATCTTAAGTCCCATTCTAATTCTCACGTAGGCGGCAAAATAGACAGCGCTGAGAAGACCACGTCGTAGACAAATACAATGCAGGTTACTTTGCTGTCTAAACAAAATGGTGGCTCAGCGAATCGCTCAGATATGTCAAATCACGCCGGAATGGTCGTCTCTACACAAGCAGACGCTTTCCCAGACGCTCAGTGTGAGTAACGTTTATCTATTTTTGAGTTCAACACGAAATGAGCCAGAAAATCTAACTTACATTTGTTCATTCTAGCTTTTTTTTTTCTCTCGAGGCGAGGTGGCGCATTGTCACATAAAAGCCTTCCAGTAGTGTTCCAATTCTCGGACAGCATGGGCTCGGTGCCGTCTTCTAAGCAGTCTACTCGTAGATTCTCTACGTGCGGTCTAAGAATCGGAAAACACCTCTTTCTGCTATCACGTCACAGCATAGAATTTATGCGTCACAGCGCACGCAAGGTACCCACTACACGCTATGACGATGACGATGACACTCGTGACTATGAAGAGCAAGCATGTTCCATACGAAACGTTGTTTCATACGGAACTTTTTCTGCGATCACGACACAGCACATCAGATGCGATATTATAATAATATTAATGTTATGTAAAGTTTAACGTCTCAAAACCACCATATGAGTATGAGAAACGCCGTAGTAAAATTTCGACCACCTGGGGTTCTTTAAAGTACACCCAAATCCGACATACAGCATTTCCGCCTCCATCAAAAATGCAGCCGCCACAGCTGAGATTTGATCTCGCAACCTGCGGGTCAGCACCCGAGTACCTTAGCAACTAGACCACCGCGGCGGGGCACATCCCATGCAATGTACCCACTATAAGTCATGACGATGACGCTGATAACGATTAAGATAATGACGATGACGATCCCGGACAACGACTGACTTGTGCACTAAATGACGTCTCCATATGCTCTACGATGCATCTCTTATGACTGCAAAGGACGAGCAACCACCAGGGAAGCATGCACAGACCTTGTCTTTGCCAAGTTCTGGCTAGATCTAAAAACCACAAAGAAATGAAGGAAAAACGAAATTCACAACGCAACACAATATACCAGTTATGACCAATGAACATTGTATATAACCACTGGGCGCTCGTTTACATGTGTTAGTGGTCAATGTCACGGATGGCTTACGGTAACGCCAAGTAACACCAAACATTCTCCCTGCTTCGCATCATCGTTCGCTTCGTAGATATGCCGCGAGTTTTTTAGGGGCGAAGCTCCTTACTGTCGTGGCATATCCGTTGGCGTGTGTCGTTGCCATGATGACGATGACACTGATGACGATAAAAATGATTGCGATGAAGATCACGGACAACGACATACTTTTGCAGTATGTGACGAGAGGACATTGTCATTGCGAACTTTAGCTAGCTTACATCCCATGTATGAACCCTTGGCTTTGATTTCAGTGATCATGCATAAGGCAATCTTAATGAAGGGAAAACGGAGTCCGCACCTCAATACGAGAAGAGACCAATAAAACAACATACACATACACGTGTGTATGTAATAAACAACATACTGTACACGTGTGTTCTCACTCATTTGCATGTTCGAGTCAGCTAAGTACGGGGTTTTCCCGGTTACGCGAATGATCCTCCGCAGCTTCGCCCACACATCATCATTCACTTCGTGGATATGCTGTGATATTTTTTTTTTCATTTTGGTGTGATCATGTCTAACGGTCACAAAAAAACGTATGGCCGTTCGGCGCAAGCTTACCGTTCTGTTTCGTTAACTTTGACATTGTCTCAGGTTGAGATGCTAACCCCCGTATTCACAAACGCTCCTCGACTCGACTTTCACCCTTCACTTGACAGAGTTGGGCAGTGCGCCACTGCTCGGCTGAAAATGACGCTGCGCTACTCAAAAATCGCAGATTATCCCCGATATACAGTGACTTGCCGTTCTTAGAGATGGCGCTCCCGTCGGCTTTCTCAAGTGAACGTGAAGCGTTGAGTGAAGGGACGTTCTAGAATGCGGTGGTAAGACTGCGCGAAAATCCTGCGTGCTGCCATGGCCACATGTCCATGGAGGTGAAATGCTAGAGGCTTGGATTTGAATCCACGTTAGAGAACGCCGCATGGTCTAAATTTTCGGGTTCCACCCCTTCTGTGTTGCGTGTAGTTATATCGTAGTTTTAGAACCATAAGAACAGGAAATTTATTTAGATTTCGCGCATACACTATGCGTATATATTCTTGTTCATTCGCGAGCTTACGCATTCACCAGAAATAATACTGGAACGTTTGAGCCCGGCTGCATAACTTCAAGCAGAGTTTTGCCATTGATCAGGTTACCAAAGGCTGACGAGTGTTATTGCGGCAATGACAGTACAGCGCAATATGCTCGAAATTTAATTTACTTAGTTTTCCTATATAGCACAAGTTAGCTCAATAATGAGTTTCATTTCTGCCAGGGTGACTATACCACTGTCATCGTACTAATCATCAATTGTCAGTACGATGTTCTCGCAGTCAAAAAAGATTATTGCACTTTAGTGATTATATAGATAATGAACGGTTTATGCGAGCAGACAACAAGTACAACAACAACAAACGAAACAACAAAACAACAAAAGACATAGCAGCTTTATGTGATCTGAAGAGGCCTATATACGCAATCTTCCTAAAAAATGTCGCTACCGGCGTTGTTCCTGCTGTACACCGGTGATTTGGTGTTGCTTCTTATTGAAGCTTTTGTGGTTACGTGGCAATCCACTAGCTGGTCGGCAAGCTCAGAAGCGACTTCCACCATTTGCAAAATGACAAGCAAGAACCGGTGGTACTTGATCAGAAGTGTTGATATTCGAGTTTGTAATGGAATTTCTTTGTTTTTTCTTCAAGCCTTTTTTCAGCGTTCCTAGGGCTCAGTCCACTAAACCATTTTATTGGGACTGATAGGACACTGTAATCATGTTTTATCTGGTTCTCAGCTAGGAAATTACGCAGGTGGAAACCCGTGAACTGACGTCGGTAATCCGTCACAGGAGTACGAGGTAGACCGAACCTCGCAAACATAGCCCTGAGGACCTCCGCTGACACTTCTGCTGTTGCATCATTGTAACTGCTTCTATCTACTTCATTTTAGAATCGACAGCTACCCATATGTGTTCTAAAATGGGACATGCATAGATTGCGTGCAACAACAAAAAAATTAAAAGACGCGTGACTGCGTGGTACAACACCCGCTTGCTAAGCGAAAAACCAGGGTTCGATTCCCATTAAGATCCAAAACTTACTATTTATTTTATTTGCATCTTTTTTGATTTTCGAGTGATGCACAAGATTATTTCGCGCTCACAACCAACGATGCCGACATCGGCATTTCTACGAAACGAGCTCTTTAACCCTGTCGTGTTCGAAAAGAAAAACAGCAGATACCCTCTCGACAAATGTTTTCATTTTTTAGCAGTATAAAATGCTGTACAGTAATAAATCTAACACGTACACAAGTAGTGCAGAACAGACATACGGTAGCAAGAAAATTGAACGAGCACACTTCTTGCTGCTTAAATTGGTATCGTGCTTATAGAGAAAAGTGGCATAAAACCATCAATGGCGTTTTGAATTTACAGAAATTGCGTGAAACGTATTCGAATGTCCAGTGTTATCTCAACAGACAAAATTTGCAGTCACGTAAATACCTTGCACACAATAATTTTCAGCTGATAGATTGACGCAGTTCATCGCTAATAAGGGAATTCTAATTTGTACTTGATTAGTCCAACGTTCATCGGGCATGCTAATGCTTCTTGTAATAAAGTGCGAAACACACAGAGACACAGCAAAAAAGGGACAAAGAATCACCGAAATCACCCACACGGTCTCGCTCTTCAAGAAAGTGATCGTGCGTCCACTCTGCACCGTATCCTTGTGTGTTTACGCTGTATTGCAAAATTATTGTCTACAAACTCGCTCAAATCACTACGCTACTCAAGTCAGCGCCCGTTACATGGTCATTCTGCGTTTGCGTTGAGTCAGAGCTCGTGAGTCCGTCCGCTACTGTGTCATTCTCTGTTTCCGTTGTATCATAACGTGGGCGTGGATAATTCTTGCTGTAGCCGACCGGGCACCCAGGTTTAGCCGTGCAATCCGAGACTGTGTAGATGTCTATGGCATCTCGAAGCTCCTCAGCAGACACTTTCTCGTTGGTTCGAAAGAAAACCGCCTTGGTTGATTCTCTGAGCAGAAAACCGTTGTCGGAGAATCGACCACTCAGGTGCTGCGAGTCGAGCCACACGAAGATGGCCACGTTATCCGTAAAAAGGTTCACCTTATAGCTGTACGGCTCGTGGTCGGCAAATAGTGGTCCCGTTACGGATACCACCTGAAGAAAAGCGGTAAAGATGAGAGAGGATGAAGTTAAGTTGCGTTTAAAAAACTACTGCGGTAGGAGGCGCAGGCCAGAAAAGAGACTGACGCCAATAAAAAAAAAAGTCACAGCTTTACCGCAAAGGCGAAGCAATGAATCCGATAGCGACAAATTGGAAGGCTACGCTCAGAGTGGCAAGCAGATCGAAACGTGCCCCGCGTTTCTCACGCACAAAGGACGCACGAAACGTACTCACAGGTACAGATGAACGCGAATAAGCGTCTACGTTGTTACTTTGCTGTCTCTGAAAAGCGCGCCCTTTTCGCAAAGGAACGCTGTGCAGCGATTGCAGTGACCTTTGCCTGGTAACTACAACAGAATCGTTCCGATGAACCTCAAAGGCTAGCCAAGACGTACGATCCTCCCCACTGCAAGATAAGGGCGCGCGATCGAGCGTACACCCGCTTATTTTCTACGCAGGCTGATGCACGCGTGAGAGATGAGAGCCGCCGCGCGCTCACTGCGCCATCTTGCTGATAATGCTGAAAACACGATAGCCCCCTACCCCCCGGGATGCCCGCCAACAGCGGTAAGTGGTAGATATAAATATATTGCCGTTTGAACGTTGAAGGAGGTGTTTTCGGTGGCTACACATTAAAGAAAAAAAAACATCTCGGTTGCTCAGTAGTTAACGCCTCGCGTTCACTTCGCGGAGGTCTTGCGTTCGATTATGCGTGCTGAAGTTATTTTTCTGGTATTTGTTTTCTTTCTTGCGTTTATATATAGATACGTAAAAGTATACGGTGCATGACTTCCATGCTGACGCCCACGCCGACGCCGACGCTGCATGGCAGCGAAATCCAGGTGAGAGTGTTCATATAATTGATATCGCAATAAAAGAATGAACGAATGTGTTTACAGCAGTTTAGTTGTCTGTCCCATATTATAAAGCCGGCGTGGCGCTCGCGATGCTACTTACTGATTTGCGGAAAAAAGGTAGAGAATGGCGTGCGGCGTCAAACCGTGACCGAAATTGCGACGAAAAACAGTTTATACCAGTAGGGAAATGGTCAGGCTGTGGTTACCGTGCATTTCACTAACATGCGTAAAACGACACGATTGAAGCCTTCTTTCACGACTACGTAAACGTTAAAGGACCCCTGACAGCGAAAGTTTTGTTTGCGGCATTTTTACAGTAATTTCCAGCCTTACGTCTGGTGACACCGAAACGAAATCGTAGATTCTCTAACGCATCATATAATTAAGAGCAAACCTCATAAGCGCTAAAATGCACGCGACACCGACGAGCGACGCTATGAGCGACGAAACAGGGCGTTCGCGCGACGTGTCGCGTGCTCGTTTTCACGCTATCGCTCGGTTCTCCAGATTTGGAAACCGTCGCTCATCGCCCGGAAGTGCTGGGCTCCAGCAGCCAATAGCGAAAAACCGGAAAAGACCAAGACTACGTAGGTGCACGTGACCCTGCCCGAGTCACGTATGCGCAACAAGAAATAACGCAATGTTTATTACGCATGTGCACATAAAAAAGTGCTGCAAGGCAATAATAAACACTTTCCGTTTCATTACACAACAATATATCTTATTTTTAAATTGCATACCGCTCGCTACGCGGTTTTCTTGGTGCGAGTAGACGGCCTCATGCCAGCAACAGTGGAATTCGCTCGCCGAAGCCGTCGCGTGAATGAGGTTTGCCTGCGCTAGCGACTGATCGCGCGAAGCCGATCTACCCGATCGCGCCATCCGATCGCGCGAAGCCGATCGCGCGAAGCCGAGCTGTCGCGTGCATTTTCGCGCTTATGAGGTTTGGCCTTCAATGGTAGCGTCATTGATGCAGAATGATTTTGCGTCAGTTTGAAACACGTGACAAAGTACAATAAGAAATTCCAACACCATACAGTGGGGCAGCGCCTGAGATACATGCGCTAAAGATGACAACACTTACTTTACCTCTGCGATGTCACAAGAGGGCCTCTGTCTACATCAAACCAAGAAAATGTTGATTGAGTCTGTATACTCGGATGGGCACAAAACCTTGCTTTAAAACCAAATTAAGATATCTTTTAAGCAATGCTCGTCAGTAATAATTGGTTCAAAATGGCCCCCCAAAAATGCAGGACTACCAAACAACACAAGAATCTGGAGTTTTCAAAGTTGTTGTAAGGAATCCTTCCAGACACATCGTACGCAAGCGTAATAACGCTGCAAAATGAAAATATTTTGTGTCAACTGAAGCGAATGCAACAGAGTGAAACATATATTGTAATGAAGTGCTAGGGGCACTAAAAATACATTGTTATAGGCCACCGATTTGCTAAGGTTACTCAAGCACTGCGACGCTTCAGGAGTCATTAGCTGTTCAGGTAATTTAAATTCAGAACCTTTTGTCATAGAAATATTGCAGATATAGCGTTTAAAAAATGGTAAAAAATGTCATCTGCCCATTCAGTAGCATGGAAGTTCAATAATTAAATAGTACAAACTTATAAGAACAATCTGACACTTCCTAATTGACAAAATATTATTTGTCTGAGTTCAGGATTTAAACCCTGGACCAAGACACCCATGAGACAGTTGCTCGGCCAAGTAAGCTAACCAAGAAGCGACCAGGTTTTATCCTCCTGCACTTCGCTTCTTCCGCCGCCCTCGGGGCTTCTGCAGAACTGATATGACGATGTTGATGTTAGTGACGGTATTTCGTACAAACAAAATTGCTCTGTAAACCTCACCTTTATAGTTGCCTGGACTAAGGTTGCGTTGGCAAGTCGAGCGGGCAGGACATAAGCCTCTGGCGCAAGCGGGAACGCTGTCAGAGTATCCTCTAGCGTGAACCACAAGAAACATTCTGTACTCGAGCACGAACTGGTGTTCCACAGGCTGTCCAACGGTATGACGACTGCCTCGAAAGAGCTGGCAGCGGGCTGCAGCATTCAAAGTCACATATAAATTAAGAACTTGTCTTAAGAAGTAATTCATGGCAAGGAGAAATAAGCGCTAGTAGTAAGGGAAGGCGAGAAACTATAACGTCTTGCCTTTTAACGCGGTATGGTTTGGATGCCCTTTATAGAGCTCCTAAACCGCACCGACCAAAGGCAAGACAATAGTTTGATTTTCACCTTAATTATCCTTCCTACAAGTGCTATCTACTCCACCCTCTACCCTTGTATTACTTCATAAAACACATAGAATATCAGCAATAAGCGTTCAGACAATCAATATTTTGCTCTTTTCGACTACACGCTGTGATATCCACTTGCGCAGTCACAAATGTAGAAAAAAAAATTAAGTGAAATTGATTTACCGCACACGAAAGTCTTGCCAGACAAGGAAGAAAGGGCATGCGACTGCGTGGCAAAGCCGGGCAGGTGACAATTCGCAACAGATATCCCTTGCATATCGACAAACGGGCAGCATATTTCATCCTGACGTCACCTGAGCAATCTCTCTTGACGTCGCAAATTGTGGCGCAAAGACGGGAGACGCTAGGATATAACAGCCAGCTATAGTTTTCGGTACTCTCAGGCCCTTTAAGTTTGAGCAAGCCGGGTGGCTCTTTCGTCAAACTCACGACCCCGTGACAATATGAAAGTGGGAAACGCGCGAGGAAATGGTATATATACGGCTGTTTGACGTTTCTACTCTCTACCTGCAACTATTAGGAGGGCGTTCACATCGTTCACAGCCGTTTTAACCCTTTAACAACATTATGCGGTTTTGATGCTTGTTTTATGGTTTTCTTTGTGGAAAGTAATACTGAGTTGTACGTTGCAGGGCTTATTGCAAAACATGATACGCCATCGGTTTTCAATTGATGAAGAGTATGTTTCAGAAGTGCATTTCGCAATTTTCGTTGATTTATTTCGATCAATCCTTGGTTATTTCAGTATGTTATTTTGATTGATTGATTTGTGGGGTTTAACGTCCCAAAACCACTATATGATTATGAGAGACGCCGTAGTGGAGGGCTCCGGAAATTTTGACCACCTGGGGTTCTTTAACGTGCACCCAAATCTGAGTACACGGGCCTACAACATTTCCGCTTCCATCGGAGATGCAGCCGCCGCAGCCGGGAATCGAACCCGCGACCTGCGGGTCAGCAGCCGAGTACCTTAGCCACTAGACCACCACGGCGGGGCTCAGTATGTTATTTTGTTAATTTACTTCTCACGGGTTTTGAACATTATTAGTCTTGTTGCAAGCCTGTATTAACCACTGTGTAATCATGCGACGGTGGATGGACAACCCGCGCCTCTAAAGTTCTACGCACTTCAAAAAAAATTATGTAAACTTTAGACATATCTTCCAACTGATATACGCAAAGCGAATCATTGTGGTTAAGCCATCTAGCCTTATACAACTAACGGTGAGCACACAGCTACGTTTACTTTCGTGATGCACTTCTTGCGATATCACACGCAGTGTTAATCCACAACCGATGGTTCCAACTTTCAAAAATAACTTAGAGAAGCCTTAAAAAAGAGATGCCTGGCTCACCACTGTGAGCTCAAACGCCGTGGTGTTTTCAGGAACGAAAGACGTCCACTTCTGCGAAAAAATTTTGAGCGAAACTTTTTCTAACGGTGAAAGTTCATCGTTGACGATGAACACAGTGAGGTGTGTTTTGTTCGAGAACGGCGACACGAGCACTGGACTGTAGAACTTCTTGGCGAAGTAGTGTAGCATTTTCCAACGACCTCCATACTCTGCAAGAGAAAGGGAGAGAGAGAGAGAGAGAAAGAGAGAGATGGGGTAAGAAGCGCTTGAGATAACGTGGTACAGCTACAAAACAAAATTTCAAAGAGGTCATGTACAGGGGCACTGAGTATGAGGTAATCAGAGAAAGCAATTTCGAGGGTTCGCTTCATTGTTTGACACAACGTTAACGAAGCCCACCGAATAATGAAGTCCAAAAAGACATAAAGGTCGTTAGCTGCACGGTTTCAAGTAGTAATTGTGATATATATGTGAAGACGGTTAGATGGACAACAAGAGCAACGGAAGCCGGCAAGGACCGAATCCGCAATCTTCGCATAACGAGCCCAAAGCTCTACTTATTGAACTACGGTGGCTGTCGTACTCTCATCACCGTTATCATGTGCATGCAAACTTGGGAGTGTCAGTCAGAGCCGCTATACATCGGTGAGTGACGGTAGAGCATCCGGCGTGTTATCCGAGCTGTGGGGGCTCGGGAGATCTTACCGCGTTCGCGATAACTTTTGGGGCTACTCCCCTTGTTCTAAGGCTCACCTATGGAAGACCACGACGGTGCCTGCCAGATATCGTTGAGCTGCCAGTAGAGCACGCCCATGGTGTGGCCATGACCGCCCTCATCGAGGTAGCTGCGCCAACGCCGGAATGACTCGCAGCCGGTGCGAACAGCTTCCGCTTGCACAACCTGTGTTGTTGTGTTTTGTTTTTTCAACAAAATAAGGTAAAGAAGACGCAAGACGATTAAGGAAAATAAACTGAGTTTGAATAAAGACAGTGCTGGAGTTGAGGCAGTAACTTAGACTGCGTTAATTAAGGGTTGCTCTAAGTTTGCCGTCACAGAGCAGTCACAGCATATACCGCAGGCATCCTTAACTCGTGGCCGGCAACTTGCCACGGTCACTTAAGGGGAACGTGTAGGGCCATTGCACTCAGCCAGTTCTAACATACGGTCCGCCTCGGTGGAACAGTGCTTAACAGTGGAAATGTGCTCGGCAGCTGACCCGAAGGTCATGGGTTGGATCCCTGCCACGGCTATCGAATTTCGTTGGAGGCGACATGCTAGAGGCCCGTATACTCTGGAGTGCCTATGCACGTTACAGAACACAAAATGGTAGAAATTTTCGGAGACCTTCAATACGGGCTATCTCGTGATCACATCGTGGTTTTGGCGCGTAAAACCTGAGATAATGCTATTATCTAGCATACGGGCCGAAACCTGAAGAGTGACCCAGAAATATGAAAGACCATCGACCATAGGGAACCGAAGCTCAAGTTTGCAGAGCAACGACAACGCCGCGCCTGGCCCTGGCGGCAAGCTCCGGAAAACTTGAGGATAGGCGTGGTGGAGGGCGCAGGCGATTCACTGTGTTCGCCAGTTTCGCCTAATCGGGAGTGCGTGCTACGCGTCCAGAACGCGTTCTGCAGTCGGTGCGGGTGGACTTCAGCGCTTTCCGACAGCTTGGCGCGCAAAAACCAGACGCTCGCTGTGCATAGTTGCATTTTCGCGATGGCAGAGGTGACGCCACGGAAGCGTCGGCAAGGTCCAAAGTACTGTTGAGTCGTGGGCTGCCACAACAATGCAGACAACACCAAGGGACGCTTTCCACGTGTAGAGCTGTACCCGTTTGCCCCAACTCTGCGGCTCACTGGTGCTTGAATTGACTTATTGATTACTTTGTGGATGCATACCGCGGCTGCGTGCTTGCACTGTGCTTTAATGCCAGCTTTGCAGCTGCATGTGCCTTCTCGAATACTAAGACCCCGCATCTCCTTGCATAGCCATGCCAACTATAGTAGAGAAAAAAAGCTGGATAGCCAGTTGCCACTGTTTTTCACATGAAACTGCCTTCTCAAGCCTGCCTATATATATTTAGCAGCGTGTTACATGACGGCACACGTTGCAAAGCTAACCTCAAGTTTGCATCTCTGCAAAAAAGTTTCAGGAGAGCGTACAAAGTAAAAATTAAGGTGACAGAACATGCTTGAAAGTTAAGTACACTCCGCACAGTGCTTCGAGTGCGGGTGTACATGTGCGCTAATTGCGCATCGTGTGACCGACACCCCACCTCGCCTGTCATTCGGCACCACTCTCACTGAGCCGCGTTCGCGAGGGATAGAGCAAGCATGACACGAGAGCCAAAAAAAAAATGAGGCGAGCCTTTCAACTTGACTCTAAGGCTTGTATTCAGAAACCAACATCAGCCTTACCTCACGTTTCCCTCAACTTCCTGTACTCTCTACATGCGTCATAAAGACACAAAAATGGTAACAAGGTGAAAGATGATAAAAAGACTGTTTAATGTATACTGATCCAATTTATTTAGCATGCGCAATAAAGGTTAAAAATCAATAAAGAAAACTCGAGGAAAGTATAAGGTGGGTTCGTGAATACGGTCCTAAACTTCTCGGACATTTTAATGCCATAACCACATGTTTATATTTTCTTTATTTTTTCAGCACGCCGCAAACGTTTGTACATGATAGTACATGGCTGCTACTGTTAGATACCAAATCAAAACAACTACATGATTTTCATAAAGGTGGATTCACACGAGGGAACGGAGGAAGCATTTTCGCAACGGACGGCGCATCACGTGACGTGCACGTCATCGAAAGGTGCCGGCCTCGCTTCATCCGCTCTCCTCCGCTCGCTGCACGGATGAAAATGTGTCACCGCTATTATGGTTCCTCCGTTTGACGGTCGTCTGCTCTCGATTGAGAGGAGTCAGCGTCAAATCTGTCAACATTGGTCGGATTGGCGTGGCTAGGAAGCAGGCAGCCTACGCGAAGTAGTACATTTTGGTGCGCGTCTCGTAACGATTTGGAAAGTGACGGGGGTGCATCATCAGCGCTTCATGTAGACGCAGACGCCGCTCGGCGTTTGAGATGTACGTAAAAAGGCGGGCATTTCTCACGAGCTCAAAAACGCGAAGTCACAACAGAGATATTAAAAGAAATACGAATATCTTATTGGCGTCAGCTGCGTCCTGTCTTCAATGGCTCCATGTAGAAAATGAAGGCGGTAGAAGCGCGCCGCATAAGCATAGGAGTCGAGAGTATGCACGAGGATCCAACGAGCGTAGCTCCGGCTGTGTGCATGTGACGTGTCTGCTGCTGCGCCGGATAAAACTAATCACATGACTATTCGGTCCGCGGAGCAGTGGGATTTCGCCCTCGCGTGTGAATCTAGCTTAAACGTCAACGCGGCACATTGATTGAGGACGCGGCTGAGAAACGCATTTCGCAGTGAATCGGGCCTCCTCTTCTATTGTCTGCTCCACATCATAAACGTGACTAACGAGCTTTTCTGCTTTCGTTAAATTCGCTTTCGGAAGTGCTTCTCTACCTGAGAGATCTTTTTGAATCTGCGATGCAGGCGGTACATTGTGAGTCGAGTCAAACGCACCGCATGCGTTCTGCACGAGCAGGTTAGCGAGCGGCAAAAGCGTTGGCGGGAAGGGAAAACACGCGAAATACATCCGCGATTTCTACTTCTCTGTCAAAGATGGCGCTGCCTGCCCAGAGTCGCAGCGTCACCATGCGTTGCGTCGGCTTCCTATACTTGGAAGGAAGGACGGCACAGTGACACACAGACTGTCTGTGTAACTAGTCCAAGAAACAGCCATCTTATAATCACCCAGCGTGCAACGTCCCACTGCAGTGTTTACATTAAGGCACCTCTTTCTGTATACCTCTCCCAATATGTAACCACCCACCCAAATACGCTCAGTAAACTGAAACTGAAAAAAAAACTAAGAAAGACTGGAACGTAACGAAAAATGATGAGTGTAGCCGACATTAAGAGATAAAGCTGCATAAGATCCTTGAACGTATGCTTATGAAATCCGAACACGAAAGCATTTCTTTCTTTTAGGCTGATGTTACGAAGGGGTGCTGCAGTGCCGCGTTGCCGGCGTGTTTTGAAGAATCGGATAATGTATCAGCGCGCAGTGCCACGTGCGCTGACGCGCCGTACTCAACCTTGCAGTCGAGACACCTTGCAATCGAGAACTTACAGCTCATGGCTTAATCCTAGATCAACATATTGTGCAAGAACCACTTTTCAGAGGCTCTCGCCATGGTGACCTGAATTTCCCCCCAAGATTATGCGATTTGACCCAGCTAGAATTCTTCTGGTGTTTGCTTAAGTCGCACGTCTACGCACACAAGCCACAACCGACCGATGCCAATAAGGTCAACATAAGCCAGACCACCGCTGAAGTTCTGTCTCGTCTATGTGGTCAATAAAAATTGCACCACTCGGATCCGTCCCACAGTATATAAAGGCATAGATGAGTATTTCAAATAACGAAAAAAAAAACTACATAGCTCTCACAGAGCTTGGTCTAATTCATTTCAACATTGACCAGCCTTTAGAAAACCTGATATTAGTCAAAGTTATATTTATTCATCAGTAGAGTAGTGCAGCCTCTGAAGGGCAACTTACCTGGCTCAAGTACGAAACCATGGCGTAGCCTTCTTCAGTCTTGTTGAAACTAGAGTCGTGTGCGGCTATGCCGAAGTACACGTATAGTGATTGTATTAACTCTGATGTACCTGCAAGGTCGCAGAAACGAGGCATAGCGTTGAAAAATTGTTAGCTTAATCGTCTTTAAAAAGAACACAGCGTACGCAATATGCCTACACCATGTGATCTCTCAGGCTGAGCTCACACTCGGCTCTACGTAAAGTAAATTATTCCACTGCATTTAAGGAAATCGCACTCTTGCTCACTCTAATTAAGCAGTTATTAATTGAAACCTCATTGATATGCTATTCTTCTCGTGACCTGACGTTTCTTCAAGCGTCGCCAAATTCATAAAGCGTGACTGTTTTCTGCAATACTACCCTCCCAAAATTCTAAAAGCTCAATATGCAAATCTACAGATGGTTAACCATGGCGAGTGAAATAATGATATCGGTTTCCGAAGAATTTGGCGATTCCTATGAGGTCCATCCCAATTAAACTATATTATTTTCCCTGTGGAGGCGTTAATAGAGAATTTTCGAGAAACTTTACAAACCTTACCTAATGAGCTTTTCTGTGGAAAAGTGCTAACAGATAGGTGCGTTATTGAAGTGTTGTCCTTATTCACTGGCGTATCTCAAGGCAAACGGCCACTGAAAAAGTGCGACTACACAAGCCTCATACATTGCTGCTACCAAGATGAATATTTATTCGTTATCTAGCTCAAAAAAATTCAGTTGATCCCACGTGCCTGGGAATATACGTTATGCAAAGCATGCGGTGGGAAGGCGACCGTGTTGCAAATTTTTTTATTGAGCGACACGTCATGAGATGACGCTAAATATATGTACGAATGTTGCACGCGCATATATATGTGGAAGAACTGTAGATGTTTGTATAACCAGTTGTTTGCACTTGCGCAACGATGCCAACTGGAACATGTGTATTAGCAACACCAGTAACTGATATGAAGCGCTGATGCTCGCAAGGATGGTGGCCCTGGTCACTGCTACATAAATCAACTTCAGCGCAACTAACCCCAATTGGCGTGAAGCTGACGTGACGCCTATATCAAAGGAGTACATATGCAATATTTATAAAATTAGGTAGGCAGCACTGCAACCACTATTGACGTTTCACGAAGATTAGCGTCTATTTGAAAAGTAGTTCCGAGACCTGATGTAGCTCTGTGGTAAAATGCTTCATTGGCACGCAGAATGCTTGGGTTTGATTCCAGCTGGGACCCTGACATTTATTCTTTCCATTCGTCGGGTATTTCTTAACGCTCGTGCGTTAAGATTGCCCATGTGTGTTCTCGTCGATCCTGTCTAGATACTAAGTGGCAATCATCTGTGGCTCATACCCGCATACCAGCGGTTCATACCCGCCCATGGGTATGTGCCACTGTCTAGCGAGTATAGTGTTTGACTACGTACGCCACGGGTTTGTGACATTATTCATGTATGGACCAGCGCGTCATATTCGTCAAACCATCTTACCCTCCCATGCTAATTTCGGTTCACGCCAAATTAAGTGGTTGACCACGAGAACAACCAAACGTAAGCGGCTAGATATATTGATAGATAGATAGCTACGCTCAAAGTCACCGAAGTTCGCTAAGAAATGTTACGCATTTAAAAACTCGTCAAAGCATGGAATCTTCAAAATCCCATAGCATGTGATCTGCTAGGATTCTTATTCTTTCGTTTTACGCGTCTGTGTCGGCTCCGTAAATTCATGCTGCATTAAAAAAATGCTCAACCGTCGTCCTATTACCCATTAAAATGCAATGAAACCTAGCTATTACAAAAGCTGATATAACAAATGATTGGTTATAGCAAACTGAATATGAACTTAAATAGCATCTGCAATGAATCTCCTTCATTTTTTAGGAAAATTTACAACAGCCGATTGCAACCTACAACTCATGGAAAGACACTAGCACAACCGACAACCATTCATATTCAACCAACAGACATTTTTCACAAATGCTCCATCCCAGCATGTTCCCCCGTTTTCGTGACTTCAAAATCATTTGCGGGCTTTTGATAATTGATTTTGCCATACGGATATACATGTCTGTGCCATTGATGTTAGGAAACTTGAGCGGCCTCACCAATTTTAACAAAATGTTTGACATAAATGCTCCCTTTAAAATATTAATTTAATGGGAAACGTGAAACTTTATTTTTTTCCAGTAAGCCTAATATTTAAATTAGCACTCACAATTTACGTGCGCTTTGAATGAAAGCCGTCTGTTAAGGATGTCCCGGAGCTGCGGTTCTCTGGAAGTATATTTTAAAACCATAACTTTCAGCGGCACTATCGCTTTGGGGGGCGTAGTACCCGGCACGTGCAACGACTGAAATAATTGGGTTGCCCACTTATCCACAACGAGCTTATCAGAGCTCACTGAAGGTGACGTCTCAGCGATATCGCCAACTCTGAATGTGGAGCGATGAATTGGGCTCGTTGCTGGTTGTTCCTGACTTCTTATTGCGCTCTTTAGTAAAAGACAGGAACGAGACACGGACTACAGAGCGGGTGACACACAAATGAACGCGACTTGTGGATAGAGATTTCGTTTATTCCCAGGTTATGACTATCTACCTTTTCAGCTCATGGAAGCACTGTGCACACTTACCTTTAGGGTCACCACCTTGGTATGCTCTAAGCAACACGTGTACGCAATAGAACACAAACCCGTTTGCAATAAAATGCAAGCACGGCTTGGGGACACTGAGCTGTAGCTATAGCGTTGTTTGCGTTATGTTATAATGCAAAGCACACAGTTCCCTGGTGATGATCACAGTGGCGTTTCATTTTGTCAGCACGCTTTTCGTAGATAGGCCACAGGTGTCTGACGGAGAAATTGGTCATTTTCATGCTCTGCTTCGCAGATTGCACCCAACAGCACTTTCAGACAACCACGACCACTCCAATCATGAGCGACCGGGTTTATATATCGCCAACAAAAGTAGTCTACGTACCTCCGCTGTGATGCTGCCTAGTTTCGAGAAACGGCGAGAAGGGGAATACTAGCGTCGACTCCGGCGCAATCTTCCTCATGGTCCCAGGAGATGGGTGAGACAGGAGACCGTACTCACTCACGAATCGAGCAATCGGATACATCGCCGGACGCCAGGCATAGTCCCAGTACTCGTAGTAGTGCACTATAAAGGTAAGCAAAATAAAGGAGTGGCAGTGATAACAAAGGGCGCGTGGGAAGGAATGCCTGGCACTCGTTCTCTGCCTGCCTAACTCATTAACTCACTCGCTCGCTCGCTCACTCACTCACTCCCTAACTCACTAACTCACTCACTGAAACCATCGACAGTGAGAGAGTTGTCTTTTGTAGCGTTAGCTACACTGGCCTCATTGAACCAATTTCGCGTGGCAGTGGTCTGCGCATGCGCAATGATACTCCGCCGCCGCCGCGCGCGGCTCGCCGCCGGTGTGCGCGCAATTCGATGCGCTGCGCAGACGATCAGTGGTGTCACGCACCGGAGCCGGCACTTCCCTCGCACTCGGCCGCGGCCGCGCGCGACTCGCAGCCGCCGGTGTGCGCTTTCCAGAGGTGTGCCGTCATAGCCTTGGTAGACATATGGACGCCGACGCGCACGCCTTCCCTGTGCAGTCGCCATCTGACACTGCCCTGGAGCCGCTTGATAGCGCCTCTGACTGGCGTTTGCCACTGTGGTATAGCCATGGAGAAGGAAGAATAATCAGCAGAACCTCTGCTAACGCTACGTATATCCTGGCATAGCTGAGCTAAGCCACTGCCATTTTTTTCCATCCTCGTTCATTATCAGACATTTTTCATGCCTAGCGTTGGCTTGTGTTACCATATATGTTGCTCAAGTGATTCAGCTAAAAATAATGTTTACGCAGTATCGGACAGATCCTTCATTAGACCTTTCTGTTTATTCCTTAATGTGATGCGAAGACAACCTGTTGTCAACTAAAGTTGAAAAACACATGACATGTTGCCATTAGCGGATGCACCAAGGCAATTACACGGGGGTGTACATAAGCAAGGCTATTTCCCACACGAAAGTGCTACAAGGAGGCGGAACGCCAAAAACGAGGTTTAAAAACTTCCAGAGCCCCGGCGCGATTGGGAAGACTTGGGGAAAGAGAACCCTGGCGAGTTCATGAATGACGTACTACCTTTCCTTGTTTCTTTGTTTCCCTCTTTCCTTCTTTCTTTTTTTTTCTTTATTTCGCTCTTTCCTTATTTCTTTCCTTTTCTTTTTCACGATGGCAATGGCACTTGCACCGTAAGTCAGCCAAAATGGCACAGTGGAAACAATTTTTTTATTTACCGGCTAAAAAAAAAAACAAGCTCCACGCTGCAAGCTTTGCGCCGAAACTATACGTGCCATAGTCGGAGTTTCACCCAATTTGATCGGCGCCTAAAGGGAATGCACAAATGCGAGTACACGCAGCCATATAGAAAGGGTTAACAAGGCAGCCCAAGATTACGTTCGCTTTCACCGCAGCTATGTTTCCTTTCATTGAAAAGCTGCTCTTGACAACGCCACATCAAAAGGCATAAGTTAGTGTACAAGCAAATGCAATATCATGGCAGATACTGAAGGAAGAAGCAAATTTGGCCTGCATTTTGGTTACCCTTGATACACGCCCAGGGTACAGCCAGAACTTTTTTCGGAGGCGAGGGTGCAGGAGGGGGGTGTCAATCACGCTTTATGTATGTTTGAGCGTGCGTTTGTGCATAGGCGCGTCTATATAGGCGAGCAAAATTGAAAAAAAAAATCGGAAGGGGAGGGGGGAGACGTTAACCTCCCCAACACACATCTCCCCGCACCCTTGCCTACGCCACCGACACCCGCCACGAAAGTGTCGAACAATCTATGTACAGCCTGATCTTTATCTCTTGAGCAGTTTTGTACGTGACTCACGTAAATAACTTTTTAATACGTAAATAACTTTTAATACAATATATAATAATATATTGCATACCTGCGCACACGCGAACACAGAAAGTTCTTCTCACCATATTCATCCTTGCTATAGGTGCTCTCGAAAAGCTTGAACGATGACGAAAATGCAGCCCGGTGTATCGTAATGTACGCAGAAGCCACGGGGTACGTATGTGGTGCACTGCTGTAACTAATGCCAGCAGATCTATGGGCTTTGTTCCCCACTACCCGAATCTTAGTTTTCTCATTATTCATGACAGCTCCAGATTCGAGGCGAGCCTGCTCAGTCTTCTTACACACTACTTTTGTCAGCATAAAAATACGCTATGTCATCATTTTAGCATTATTAAATTTATTCCTAACCACAATCTTAAAACATTACCATTCTTTCAAAGACACTGGCGATGCAAATACTGTAGGTATCAGAAGAATTGCCCCTTTGGGAATTAGTAGGGTAGTTGTACTGCAGAAGCACCAAGCTACAATCTCTTGGTTTTGGTAGCATGTTTTGCACACTTTTGCAGTTCTTTATGCATGTGATCACATCAGATTTATGGGGTGTTTATTCTTAACTCAATAAAACTGTCAAGATGCATTTCATACGTTGCAGAATTACAGGAATGAAATAGAACTCCTGGCCATTCCAGGAGTGGGAATGGGCTAAGCATTTTTTTTTCATTTCGATGAATTAAAAGCAATAGAGTTGCGACAAGTTATGATTCTCTGTAATGGGATTAGAATGGAATGGAGGCACCCGTTCTGCAACACTGGCGTGGTGCGGACCTGACGAGCTTCGCTGCTAAAGAGAAAATCCAGTGTACTCCACTTCGCGAACCCTTTCGAAACGGCGAAGCTTATGTCCATCCTCCATCGTGCTATATAGTACGTAAGATGATAGCACACGCTTTCGGTTACAGTATACTGCGTTACGGAATAATCATTTACGGACACTGTGCTGTTCATTGGCACAATAGAATAAACAGAATATTGCGTTCAATTTTAAAAATATATACATCTTACGACCTGAACATTAATGCTGAGAAAGAGATTTTCAAAACGCTGTTTATGCCAAACTTCAATGATCTGTTAATTCAAACGGTTGTTTTGAAACATTTCTGGTCCAAAGAATTCCTGGTTCAGTATGTTACTTCTCGTTCTTCAAGGCCCTAAGTACGTTACTGGAGGCCGCGGTGTTCAACAAAGTATGGAACCAGAATACGAACCCATCATGTACCAACGTATTTCAATGTACTTTCCCCCAGCATTTTTCGCACAAAAACAAAATACAAATTAAAGAAACTGCTACGGCGTATCTGTCTACAGTTGTAATGCATGTCGTGTGTTATTTCATATACACTCATTCGCAAGCATGATGCTGCACAATTATCCAATGTGTTACTTTGCTTAAGAAGCATTTGCTCTAATTCTTTTTTTTTCCTTTACACCTTTTCACTTTCAATTGCTGTAACTATTGTATAATGCTTGTAACTATTGCTTGTATGCCCTGTTGTTTTTAATCTTATATGCACGCTGTTTTTTGTCCTATCATCTCTCTTGGGCCATAAAATACAATCTTGTAACGCGTCCGGTTTGTTTTGCTGTCTGCCAGGCTCTGCCACTCAAGCCACCAATTGGCTTTGGCAGGCCTAGTCACATGTAGTTTTATTTCAAGGAAAAAAAGGTATTATTATTATTATTATTATTATTATTATTATTATTATTATTATTATTATTATTATTATTATTAGTTATTATTATTATTATTATTATTATTATTATTATTATTATTATTATTATTATTATTATTATTATTATTATTATTATTATTATACTTCTGCATTTTTCACGTCTTCTCTTCGTTGGCGCTTAGCTTCGCTCGGACCTTCTTGCGCGAACACTGCGGTTTGCTTGGCGACAACATGTCCGTTCTTGTATTAACTATCACTAACGCTGACGACGGGTGGCTTCTTCATTGATAGAATGAGAAATGTTGGCCATCTTGAAAGCTCGGACTCCTGAATACTGACACTGACACGCTATTTCACACAGCACTGCGTGCATCACCATAACCTTCTATGTCGCGTACCTCAAAGGCTCACCCCTCTACATCCTCCACCTTCACTTCTGGCAGCACACAATTCCCTCTCCCTCCCAGTGAGGCTCAATCTCGCCGCAATAAGGGGCCACATGGTCAGCACCGCCACAACACCGTAAACAAATCCACAACTAAGAACAGCTTAGGAATTTTAAAAACACGTTTTGCTTCTTGTTTTTTTTTAAAGACACGCGATGTCCCGTGACAGCGGCCCCCTTCCGATTTTTATTATACTTAGCCACATAATTTACCTGCGCTGCTGAGGAGCCAACTTACGCTCCTCCTTCGTAAGATGTCTGTAAAGCTTTCGTTGCATTTTTCAACGTCATGTACGTGCAAGCACGCTTTTTCCAAGCTTGCGCATTTGACATGCCAATATAGCTACAAAACAGGTTGAATGTGGCTGAAAAAGCTAAGCTTACTGACAACCTGTTGACATGGAATTCACGCTGCACTTTTGTTTCAGCATTCATTGTCATGTAGAAGAGAGGTGCTCCTATTTCATGCTGCATGCCGCGTCAATATATGATCCATCTTCCACTCCTCCCACTTCCGCCTTCTCTCACTGCAAGGACTCCCTCATAACTTCAACGGGTTCACAAATGACACCGTAAACATCCACGGTTAAGAGCCAGTGTCATTATTGCTTTTGTTAAAGGGGTCCTGCCACACATTTCCAGGTAACCATTGAATATCTTCATTATTAGAGTTTACTGCCCCATGAATCAACCATTGAAAAAAAAATTGTATCTGGCCACTGTTAGCGAAGCTAGAGGGAATGCTGTAATTGATTTATTTTTTCTCTCGTCCCAACCAGTCCCAATGCTACCATTTGATTATGAGAGACGCCGTAGTGGAAGGCTCCGGAAATTTCGACAACCTGGGTTTCTCTAACGTGCACCCACATCTACGCATACGAACGTCAAGCATTTTCGCCTCTACGGAAAACGCGGAAAAGTGGAATAGAAGAGAAAAGTGAGCCCCGCAACTGTCTGCAGCTAAGTGTGACCTCTCAGCAGCAATTCACGATGGAATGGGGAAAGGAGGGATTAAAAGGATAAAAGTAAGAAAGTGAAAGATTGGGACACGGTCGAAGGAGCCGGAGGACGGGGTGCCGATTGGCCAGAGCTACACGGCACCAAAAGTTTGCGGGCGGTGGGCCGATCGGCGAGAGCTACGCTGGTGCCTAGGATAATGCGGATGACAAAACCATTCAGCGCGGAATCCCACAATCGAGTCTGAAATTCCAGGCTGCGTGCTGCGCTGTAATGTTTGGCTCGCGTGTTTTCAGGACTGTCAATCAGCATTTCCAAACCGTGCTGAGAATGCGTTGCCGGGCCCCTTTAAAAAAAAGTGCCGCCATATCCACGAAGTGAATGATGATGAGTGGGCGAAGCTCCGGAGGTAAACCTGGTAAACCATGAATCCTCTGTACATTTTGCCCACTCGATTTTATTACATCGCTCCCCCTAGCGTACGTCGCCGCACTAAATCGAACGATTGCCTTCAACCAATGACACGCGCCATATGTGACATCATTCCTATTTTATAAGATCTCGCGTCTTTCATCAACTACAAGTACCGCTTTCTAGTTTATAACATCTTGCATCTTTTCATCATCAGCTACAAGTACCACCATCTAGTAAACACTACAAGAACTAAACGAGAGGTGGCTACATACAGGAGACGGTACCGCCATCTAGTGAACACTGCAAGAACTAAACTAGAGGTGGCTACATACAGGGGACGGTACCGCCATCTAGTGAACCCTGGAAGAACTAAACTAGAGGTGGCTACATACAGGGGACGCACAGCCCACGCCCTAAGGAGCTTCGCCCCTAAAATTCGGTAAACTCCAGCAGCACTCACAGTCGCCACGCTCTTCGCTGTTCGGAGAACCATACTTCCAGACGTCGTTCATATCCAAGTGCAAGCGTACAGGAAGCGAAGTGTTGTGCAAGACGGGGCTTCCGTTCCTGCCGTTGCTGGGAGTCGAGGACAGAAAAGGGCGTGACTTATCTTCTCTGTCAACGACTCTTTTTATGGTGTAAATGTACAGCCGTCGATAGTCGTTCAAACAACTTTTGGCGTTTCCCCTATTAAAAGGAACAAGGAAACAGTCAATAGCGAATTACAGAAAAGATCATTCGCTGACAAATAGACGCTTAGAAAACGCGGGGTTCAACGTCGTTGGCGTATGCTCTAAGCTGTCATCCTTTCCGGCCGCTGTACGTTCGCTTTCAACAGAGAGAGAGAGAGAGAAGCAACATTTTTTTTTTTGATGGCACGAGTACCGAATTACACTTTTGTTTTTCTTCTGAGCAAGTGAAATCGAGCACTTACTTCCAGATTTCCGAGTATTCAAGAGAGGTTTTATAAATATTTAAATCTGGTTCAACTTAACACTGCACAAAGTTAATGTGCACAACGTGCGCATTAACTTCGCGCAGTGTCAAGTGTTATATTGTACAGGGTACACATGACGTCGGAGCGTAACTTTGCTTCAGGTGAGAGTGAATTAACTGCCAGAATAAATAATAAAGATTAAGTGATTGAGTACATAGAAAAATTGTGAACAGCTGCGATTGTTGCAGCACCTGAAGGAGAAGACCTCAAACACACACTTTGTTCTGCATGGTCCCCGAGATCCGCGTTGCCTGCGCGACAAAATGCAAAGTTTACCCATGGTGTACTGCAGTGTGCACAATCAAGTGTTCCTACCAGACACATAAGTCAAATATTGTACAGCGCCACCTCCAAATTTCTGAACAAAAATATTATCGTTGTAGGTGTTGCAGGGGCTGGTGCTTGGTTCAGGCAGGATTCCGGAGACCACCACAACGAAACACCGCAGGTCTGGCCACGGAGGCTTATCTAAGCTCGACGGCGCGGGTTCGATTCCCGGTCTCCGGGTAAGCACTTCGATGGGGGCGAAATGCAAGATCACCAGTGTACCTACACTTCACCGCATGTTAAACATTGGGTGCTCAGCACCAATCCAGACCCTCCATCACAAAACGTCTGATAATCATGTCGCAGTTTGGACGCGTAACTTATGCTCCATAACTTATGTATGGCTTAGCCCAAATGTGACGGGACATCATAGCTTCGGTGTGTTACTCACCAGAAGTTAAAGAATAAATTATTTTCATTCTCGTTGTTGCCAACCCATACGATCAGACACGGATGACGTTGAAGACGACGAACCTGCGCGAAGTTAAAAGTGAATAAATGCTTGTGACCATTCATGCAACCACCAATATCTGAAGTGAACGCTAAAAATACGTAAAAAAAGCTTTACGTGTTACATCTCCACTTTCGCATATTGATTGTACATTGCGCCCTTCCAAGGATATCTCTAATCCTTTTGTGCCACTTTTTTGCCCCTGGTAGTCCATGTGTCTCGAAATGAATCATATATATCTTATGGTATATGCATGAACACACAAAATTCATGTACTAGCTTGAATGCGTGTCATATGAGAAGAACAACCTTATTTGGCACAAAAGACTTCGTTGCCTCTGACTCTGGCACGTTGCCTCGTGCCTCGCCTTCACCGGTTTCTCGCAATGCTGCGTATACATCATATACCACAGTAGCGCCACTAGCCAGCACCACGTGTGCATGTTCCGTCAGCTGCGCGTGCGCTATCTGAGCGTTCTCCGCCGGCTGCGGTCGAGTGACAGTAGAGGGTTTTAACAAGCTACGGAAACACGTTACGGAAATACGACACGGTTTTTTTTTCCGTATGCGCGTACAATTCTCGCGCATGCGCCCTCATCAGCCGGTTCCGTATAGCCACGTTTCCATAACATGTTTCCGTAGCTTGCTAAAAACCTCTAATGGCTCTATTTGCCACCTTCAGTGTTTCGGTCTACATGCGGACGCGAGCCACCCAGAATACCTACCCCCCCCCCCCCCCCTTTCTTCCTGGCAACGCATTGTAAACAGCTTCGCGGTAAAACAATTACGAAGGCACACACCAACCTGCTGCCTCACTTCAGCGGCAACACTGCGGAGGAAGTTGTTGTCTGCGGGATACTGGCTGACGGAGAACATCAGATCTTGCCAGATCAAAATTCCAAGTTCATCGGCGAGGGTCGTAGAAGTGGTCTGTCTCGTAAGTACCACCACCCCAAACACGAATCATGTTCATGTTGGCATCCTGCGAGCATATGAAATATCATTTGTTTTCAGTTCTGTTGCGCCGCCTATCAGCGCATTTAAACACCCACGAACACCACGACTAGTTGACTATCACCACTAAGCGATGAGACTAGCTGTTACGAAACGAGCTTTTTCGTTGCAATGGTCGCAATGAAAGTTATTAGCTGAAAAAAGGCACTTCTGTGTGCTGATTTCTTCATTAAAGGAACCGATACTAAGTTGTACTTCTGGGAATACACTGAATGGTACAATAACAATAATAATAATGAAACGTCAGGCGTGAACAACATTTGCACGAACGAAATGACAATGCATAGCTTGTGTTCGCCTTGTGTGTTTTGCCGTTTTGCGCATTTACACAGTGCTAGTTTTCAGGTGCGAAGCATCCTGTGCTGGGGGCTGTCTCTCTTGTCCCTCACTCTTGCGGCGTCTATCCCCCACTGCGCATGCGCATCTCCTCCCCTCTCTGTCCTCTTCTACACTCCTCTCTCTCTCCTCGCAACGCCGATGCAGGCAGCGTCTGCTAGCCTACGCTTGCACCCCCTTCTCTCTCCTCTAGGCATCCCTCCCGCGGCGTCTACCCCCTATGCGCATGCGCGTTCCCTGCCTTCTCTCTCTTCTAGTACGCTCCCCCCCATTTCCCACCTCGCAACACCGACGCAGTCTGCTAGCAAGTTGCTTGATTGAAAAAAAAACGACCACTTGCTCTGCACAACTATTCCCTGGCCACCTCGTATATATAGGAACTGGATCTTGTTCCTCCAAGGTAGTGCTGGTGGGACATCTTTCCTGTGCGTTTTTGAACAATAAAAATTCGCTGCATGCGCGTTAACTAAAAGCGGACAAGTTAGTCTCCGTGTCCCACCGGCATCTTCTGTCTGCCATTGCCCATTAGCCGCGATTGGAATGCTTCAGTAGGAAACACTGCATGGTCCATCCCTGCGTGCTTTGCGGCTCCCCAGGTTTCTCTCCTGCGCAATGCCGCGATGAGTGCCAGAGTCAACGCCGCCGCCAATGTCAGTGTTCACGCAAACACTCGTTCTCAATGAAGTGCACTGTCTACTGCTCAAGCGAATCATCTCCCCGCTGCTTCGCGTCCACGCATGAATCCCTTTAGTGGGACATGGTGTACTTTTTAGGGGCGAAGCTCATTAAGGCGTGGACTGAGCGTCGCGTCGTAATCGAATGTAGCGACCTCTCCTTAGTTCTTGAAGCGACCATATAGGGCGGTCCTTGTACATATATCAAAACGCGTATACGCTGAAAATGCAAATGGCACGAAACTAGGGGACGTTGCTTGTAGTATGATAAATAATAGAAATCACAGCATATCCACGGAGTGAATGATGATGAGTGGGTCGAAGCGTCCATCAGTCCTTCCACGCTTCCGACCGTTCATGCGTCCATCCGTTCATTCGTGCGTTCATCCATCCATCTGTGCGTCCGTCCACGCATCCGTCCGTCCGTCCTCTGGTGCGTCCATCCGTGCGTTCATCAGTGCGTCCGTCCGCGCGCCTATCCCTGCGTTCATCCATGCGTCCACCCGTCTGTGCGTCAGTCCCTGAGTTCGACCATGCGTTCGTCCATCCATCTGTCCGTCCGTGCGTTCGCCCCTGCGCCCGTCCCTGCGTTCGTCCACGTGTCCATCCATCCACACGTCCATCCGTACATCCGCGCGTTCATCCATTCGTGCATCCGTCCATTCATCCATCCGTCCGTTCGCTTTGCCCCACTCATCATCATTCACCTCGTGGATATGCTGTGATTTCTTCTCTCTTCTTTCTTTATATTTTTTTTGGGGGGGAGGGCGTTGGGCCACGTTCTAAAAACCCCGCTCTGCAGGTTGAAATTGTGGCCCCCAAAACAAAAAGCCTCTCAACTATTTTCGGTCAACAAAATCGACATGCACTAATCGAGTGGCATCTTGTACCGTACGGCTACGCAAGCTATCGGAAAATTTTTGGCTTTACAATCACAAGCTACTCGGTGATTAGGAGACGCAGAATTTTTTTTTCGTCAGGAGGGGGGGGGGGGGTGTAGCCCTTTGATTTCAGGGAGGGCACCTCTTGAAATGGTCATTTTTCCCACTCTATGCCGTGGCAAAAAGTAATGTCAGGGGCGGGGGTGTACTGGCCCGGTGTTCCACCTTTGGCTACGCCCCTGGCAGAGGGGCAGCGATATCTGTAATAACCTTGATGACACAGGGTATCCTGAAATTTATATAAACCCATATATCCGGGTGAATTTTTTATATCGTGCCCATAGGAACACAGCTGTCGCGGCCGAGAAACGGTTACAGCGTAACACCATAAAGCTACGGAGGGAGGGGTATAGTACAGACAAACGTACCGCTATTTGGTCAGCAGCAGCAGGACTCTGCCTTTTAACGGTTGATGCTAAAGTTATGAAAAGAAAACATACTAGTGCTCACACATTGCCATGGTGTCTCTCGTTCATGTTAATGTTTGCCTTTTCGAGAGCTCTTAAATTTTCAAACAGTCCCATAGGCGTCTTTGTTAGTATCTTTTGTCATAATGTTTCCTTAGGAATCGGACCTTGCTTGTAATAACGGGTAACTCGTGCAGACAAGACTGCTTGCAAAGTGCCTGTTGCGGTGGTTTAGTTGCTACGGTGCGGGGATGCGTAGTGCGGGCCCGCCCATCGCATTTCAGGAGTAGCTAAATGCTATAGAGGTCCGCATACTGTACGTTGTCAGTGCACATTAAAGAACACCAGATGGTCAAAATTTCTGCAGCCCTCCACTACAGCGTTATTCATAATCATATCCTGGTTTTGGGACGTAAAATATCAGATATAATTGCTCAGGAAGTGGGTTATAACTTGAGGTAATATATCTTGGATACAACCTGGACGCATGGTAAGTAGGGTGGTGTTAAGGAATAGGCCAACCTTGGCGGACTGCAGCAGGTCTCTGACGTATGCCTCCGTAACCCTTTCTGGAAAGATGTCCGCTGGAATCCAGTTGCTTCCTTTGGCGAATATTGGCACACCGTTGATTTTGAAGTAGAACTCCGTTCCTAGAGTGTCATTGGCTGGGAAGCGCGCATCGAGACAAAGAAACAGATAGATAGATAGATAGATAGATAGATAGATAGATAGATAGATAGATAGATAGATAGATAGATAGATAGATAGATAGATAGATAGATAGATAGATAGATAGATAGATAGATAGATAGATAGATAGATAGATAGATAGATGATAGTAGATAGATAGATGACTAGATAGATAGATAGATAGATAGCTAGATAGATAGATAGATAGATAGATAGATAGATATAGATGATAGATAGATAGATAGATAGATAGATAGATAGATAGATAGATAGATAGATAGATAGATAGATAGATAGATAGATAGATAGATAGATAGATAGATGGCAGTTGCCCGTGTACTTAGCCTGCGGTAGCAGTACCTTATAGTCCTTCAATTATCGAAACTATCGTAGTGTTTATCGCAATTATTGTAGTATTTAACTGCCTTAAAAACCTCGCTGGAATCATCATGAAACGCTACTGCGCACAAATAGTCGGGGACAACGGAAGTATGCACAAGACATAGCACTGACGTCTTGTGAATCAGCGCTATGTTTTGTTCATATATACTTTCATGATACGTTACCAACGTGCACCAAGTCATCCCCGTGTGATTTTCAGATATGAACAAAGAAGGATTATCGCTTCATGTTTATAGCCACACGCACACGTAGTTGAATGGATATTAAGGCTGCACATAGCGTACATGCTATTGGATGCACAATCACGGAAAGTTAAAACGTGATCAAGCTTATGTAGGCGCCTATCATCGCTCGAGGAGCTAGAATTTCACTGTACTGTATCCCAAGTTTTATAATTATTGAGATAAGAAAGAACTAATGAACTGATATGCACAAAAGACGCTTAAGCATACTTCTATACAAAGTCCCTGCGTCGCGGGCGGCAGAGAGCACTCAAGCACTCTGATACCTTTACTTAAGAGGGCGACGATTGAAATGCATTGAAGGGTCACTTACAGATGTCATCTTCTACGAGCTCAATGGTGCGAAATCCAAATCTGATGACCTTGTCGCACTGTTCGTCATCGACAGACATGGATACGTTCAGGTGGTACAGCTTCTGACTCCCGTAGCCAGATGGCCACCAGCGCTCTATCTCCATGTCCTATGGAAGCAGGAGATCGAAGTTTGACTGACAGTATCAACGAATTACAATTCAAGCTTCCAGTCAAACATACATTCCAAAAAAACGTGCACTCGCCAACGCTAACACCAAGTCTGCTCCAATGCGCAAATGTTTATCGTTCAGGTGACTTTAGAGGCTACCTGCCATATTTTTATATATTCAGTTAGTTAGTTAGTTACTTAGTATTTAAAGGCGCGTACCATACTGACAGTGAACACAACAAAAACTGCTTGGAAACATTTTTTACTATTGTATTTATTTATGGTTTATTTATTTATTTATTTATTTATTTATTTATTTAATAACTTAGTTATTGTTGCGTCTAACACTGCTCCCCTAGTTGTATCAACATTGTCTTTTACGCGATCGATTGCACTGACTCATCAAGATCTCGCATGCTACCGAATTGATGACAATCACAAAGTGGGTCGAAAATCTAGCAAAATTTGTGCGACTCGATTTTGACTCGCACATCCGAGTAGCTAAACCGTAGATTGTTTCTGTCAATTGTTAATATACCCTCAAGTTTTGTGATGCATTGACCGTTATTGCAGAATTACGAGCTTTATCTGCATGAGCAGATGGCTTTTTTTTTGTTCATTTGTTTTGCACTTAGAACCGGTCATTTCTGAAGCTCCATCGGAAGGGAAAAATAAATAATTATAAACAATAAAAGTGTTGCGATTTCGTAATTTAGAGGTCGGGAATATCAACGAGCCCTTGCGACCACGCGAGCAAGCTGTTGTGCTCGAACAAAATTGTTCTGCTGCTTCCTTTTATTTATTTTTTGGAGGGGGGGTTGAATTAATTTTTGTACTGCGACGCTTCAGCACACTAGTATGCTGTCCGACTAATGATTACATAACGTGCTAAATAAGGTACTCACATCTGGAATGCTGATGGGCACCGTCACTTTTCCGCTGTAATCCTCCTGCGACTTGTTGCTATTTGCCACATTCGCGAATCGCACCACTGAACTGAACAAAAACGTGGCGCCCAGGCTGACCGATATGGTGCCGTGTTGGGGCGCACGTAGAGAAAGCGTGAAGAACACGCCGACTTCTAGATCCCATTTATGCGCTTGGTATTTCGTTCCTGCATAGCAAATAGGCAAAAGTAAATTCACAAAATTCCAAACTGCACAGATAAAAATATTACCAACACTACTACGTTGAGTATATTTTTGTGCCTGGAAGATCTTTGCTCAATATATGAAAAAGCTGAGGACGTACAAGTATAGCGTGTGCACACCTTAGAAAAAATTGTATCAAAATTTATATTTCATCTCCAAAATCCTAAATAACTTTCGCTTTCCTGAGTGATATAACGTTAAGAACAGTCATTATGCGACAGCTTCTTTTTTTTTCGTGTTTGCGGTCTTTCTAACGCGACTTGCGCCCTTGAACTTCAATGCAGGCTATATTTATACAGACTGATTAGCGCATCAGTGAAACAAAACGTAACAAATATTGACTGCTTGTAGATATAAGCTGCCTCGTTTTTGTCCCTGCAGTTGAAAAAAATATGTATGTGCGTTCAGACGTGAACACATTTACCATTGCTGTCGCCAACAGTTACCACGTGACGAACTCAGCTTCTACTACGGTACGCCAATTTCACTCTACGCAACGTCACTCTACTTCGACGCATGCCTACGACTCACGTTTTGGTGTCGTCGTCACAGTAACATCTCGAATAAAAACTTGGTTGTAGGCCACCAGCTCGATCGGTTTCCTGCCAGAGAAACAGAGGAAGATTTGCTACCGAGAATTCGATCACAAGGTGGGGAACTTGCAACAATTATCACTGGAAAATCTCCAAAAATCAAGGATGTTTACGTATGAGGCATTTAGACTTCAGAAAGGGTGAAAGTTTGGATATTTTGTGTTGATTCATTTCTGGCGTAATCAAAGTACAACTGCAAAACGTTAACATAGGTTCTTGTATATAAATGCACCTCATTCAAAATAAAAATAAAAACAAAATTGGCATCGTTCATATAGGGGGCAGCCATCTTTGACTGAGTGCTGTGGGTCGAGCGTGACAAATATTTACTATGGGCACCCTGCAGTGGAGCAGAGGTCGCGACGGAGCTCTCACGTCATCAATGGGCTTTACTCAGGTGATGCCTCAGTATCGCCGGCATCGGCCGCCAAGGATGAGAAGGAAATGCGATGCTCACACATTTCTAAGGAAGGCTCCTTGGATGCAAGCGTAACCACTTCACGGCATTGTGAGTATTGTCACGTGTGCTTCTTTTCCTAGTTTAATGTAAACGATTCGCCACATGTATGACAACTGCCTCGCGCGAATTGCGTCATGGTATATGGTAACCTTCCAGGTTATTTTCGAATCTTCCGATGAGCTTATTGGTCCGGATCACAAATAAGCGTCGACCACAGCTGTTTTTACTTTACCATGCACTGTCCGTGCACTCACTAATGACGAAATCGCCGTCAGTATTTTCTTGGAAGGTTAAGCTCACGTTTATACTTTTTGACGACTCACCTGGCACACACTTCTATCTTGGTTTTCTTTTTTTTTCTCTTATTTTTGATGTAAATTCGACTCTTTTGATTCTCCAAAGCACTCTTGTGCGTCAACTCTGTATATATTTTTTCTAGTATTGCTATCTTCTGTATTTCTGAAATGTATGCCACTAGTTATTCTTAATTGCTTGTCTATTTAGATGTAATACACCTTTTGAGGTATACGCTGTTATTGATTACTGCAACTCTGCTCCTGACATGTAATTAAATAATCATGTCATAGATTGCACCGGTAACTAGCCGAATAGGCTAATGGTAACAAATACTTTGTTACCATTTTTTGTACCATGTTGACTGAATAAACAGATTGATTGATTGATTGAGTGATCGAAAAAAAGAAGCTTGAGCGTGCAACAAGGACAGAGTTCATTCAGCAACTAACGCGGGCACTAACGACCAAGCTCAAGTCTTCGATGCTGGATATGATAAATACTGTCGCGCTCTACTGCTGATAATATTACCGACGACCGACGACATTCCTTCACATTATCAGTGTACAGTCTGCATTTCTTGTAATTTGACTTTCAGTTTCATTTTACAAGTTCACTCGAATACGCCGCCGCGGTGGTCTAGTGGCTAAGGTACTCGGCTGCTGACCCTCAGGTCGCGGGTTCAAATCCCGGCTGCGGCGGCTGCATTTCCGATGGAGGCGGAAATGTTGTAGGCCCGTGTACTCAGATTTGGGTGCACGTTAAAGAACCCCAGGTGGTCAAAATTTTCGGAGCCCTCCACTACGGCGTCTCTCATAATCATATGGTGGTTTTGGGACGTTAAACCCCACAAATCAATCAAGTTCATTCGAATAAAGAGTTTCGTCTTGAGTACGCCGACCGCTGCCTTCTTTGACGTCATGACTAGCGCGACAATATGCGCGACCTCCAACCGCCCCTTAAACTGCGGACGCTGCGACAGAAAGAACAGCGCGAACGTAAGGCATGGGACGTGCACACACGAAGACACGAGCGCTGACTATCAACTGTTCATGTCTTCTATCTGCCCCGTACGAGCACCCACATGAATCGTCAGCAAGAAACATAAAAGAAGGGACATTCCGCGATATACGTTGAATGAGTCGGCCTTGTTCCGATTGTCAATGACTTAAAAGAGCAGCTTCTTTGCTTGGTGGTGCCAGATTCCACGCACGCACAACCCTTCTCCGCACGTGCTATGTTCATAGGCTGTATAATCTCCCTATCATGCTTGTCTGTGTGGCGAGTGATAATTTCACGCCGTTCAAACAAGGGCTTGCAGATTGGCCTCGTGACTGAGATGCAGTTCCACGTTGTCTGCAATGCATGCTTGTGTCCCTGCTTTGCTTCCATTAACATCGTAGTGATACTCCCTTAACTTGCTGTAGGCACATCTACCTGCCTGCCCAATATACTCGTGGCCACAGAATAACGGTACACGATAAATGAAGCTTTTATAACAAGTGAAAAACTTTCTCACGTGGTCAATCTTGCATTGTTTTCTTAACTGGTTCCGACGCGGATTTGTCTTTTCACAAAGCATGGACATTTTTACAGGCGCTAAAAACACTATATATACCTTATCACCCGTGCTCGTTTCCATGTTTTCGCGAGATTGTGCTAGGTTTGGAGAATGTAAGAAATTGCGGCTTTCCTTCCGTGGTCCTGTTGCCTCTCCTCGTCTTCGTGCTTGTCTAATTGTCCTTTTTTATTTTTTGGAGCATGGCGTCAGCCACGGAAGTGCACAAGTAACTCTGGATACCCAGAATCTGACATCCTTCAAACTTGTAAAAATAGGCACTCTTTCATTAGGTGCTCGCATGCGCACTTTAACACGTTATATAAGATAGTACAAAGACTGACAGCGACGTTAGCCTTTGTACTCTCGCGCAAGTTGCTTCAGTTCAGGAAGCTGCTTCCTCTCGCAGCCGATAAGACGCTCCTTCTACCTTCTCAAATACAAGCCAGTCGCGTTCGTTTCTTTACACTGAGCACAATATTGCTGCTACTGCTTGCTACGCTGTGTACTCGAAAACTGAAATGCAGGGTTCATATGTACCCTTCCAATGAAGGCTTTCTGGTGTCACCGTAGCTCCTTCTGGCCTGTTGTAAATTTGACAGACCTCCCAAAAACACACTGCCGAGGCAGCGAAGTCAGCGTATACCCGTTATACAGTTCACAAAAGAGGTACCTCCTCTCTATGCTCAGAAATGTCTTTAGACTTGTATGATTGCGATGATTGCTCCCTCATCCATCAGATGTGACGTAAGCGAACCCGCAACCACCATGCTGGCCGCACACAAGACCGACGACGGAGGTCTATGAGCAAGTGCGCTCGCTCTCAAACGTGGCCGCTATATAGTGCAAAAGACACTGACCATATTCCAGTGGAGGGAAACGACGGACCCCAGTCCCAGCCGAACGAGCACGGCATCTTGCGAATCAAGTTGATGTGACACTGGCCCCTCTGTTCCGGCGGCGCGCACAGCGGGTACACGGGGGTAGTATTGCTGCTGACGCGCAGCTCGTGCATGCGCAAGGCGTACCGCAGCGGCGACTCGCAGCTCACCACGATGCTGTTGTTCCTCTGCGTATGCGGGCCGACAAAAAAAAAACATTGAATAAAACGGCAATCTTTAATATACTCTAGAAGACGGCACACAACATTTCGCTCGTATAAGAGCCTCAAATGTAATGATAGGAAGTTTTAGAATAGGGTATGCAAAGCTTCGCGTTAGCGGTGGTCGTCACTGCGCATGCGTCATACGTTATCGTCTTGGCCAGTGATGGAAATAGCGTAGCGTCTTTAACGAACGCTATTTCTCTACACCCTATTCTAAAGCAGCCTAATGATGGGGAGCTTTAGAAAGGCATGCACTTAGCCTCGCGTTAGCGCTTGTGGCCACTGCGCATGCGTCGTACGCTATCTTTCTGCGCGCCCCCGTTAAGTGAGGAAAATAACGGAAAACCGCTACGAATGCTGTCTTTGCATACGCTTTTCCAGAACTATTCTAAAAGTGGACACATGTCATCAAACGCAAGCGCTGCGTTTTAGGTTCATCTGTTCGATTCCGGCCTCGCTGGTGGCATTTTGGTGCAGGCGAAATTCTGGAGGCCCGTGTACATTGACGTGCGCACAAAGGAAGCTAAAGATGGGAGGGGGGGGAGGAGTGGCCGCTCCCCCCTCCCCTAATCACCTGCCTGGGGAGGAGGAGGGGTGAAAATCTGCCCCATACTTCTATACTCAGTCGGACCCGTACCGTGAAGAGCATGGTTTACTTTTCTTTTCTTTTTTTCGTGCTTGTGAAATCACAATGCAAATATGTTGTAAACACATGCGAAACGCATAATATACGTCTATCTTGTTTTTATTTTCGGTTTCGCTAGCAGTGTACAGAGCCAGCATGCCTTTTTGTCGGCGATATTCCTTTGTGAATGTGACAATGTAAATTTAGCCACGCCCCAACCCCCATGTGCAATGCCCAATGCAGGGCCAGATGATGATGGACACGCAGGTTTTTTTTTTACATTAATGGCGGCCAAAGGTTCCAAATGTCACATTCCAAGGCCTGTTTACCGCTCGTCTTCACTTTGAGGAAGTTCGTTTTTTTTTTTTTCGTCTACTGTCAAGCGTGTTGTCTTTTTGACCCAACCAACCCGGTGGAGGAGGTTATACTTAGACTTAAGTGACCTTTAATGAACCCCACGTTGTCGAGATATCCGGACAGAGCATACGGTGTGCGAAGTGGTGTTATTCACCTGGACTTTATTCGGAGCACGACAGCAATGGCGACGGCAGCCCCTCCGACAGTGTATTTGTCTATGCCATCTCCGTCGCAATAAAACGATAACAATAGGACGATCTGCCATGTCGGCTTAGCAGCTACGAAGTTGCGAGGCTCAGCGTGAAATCACGGCGTCAAACCCTGGCGGCGTCAGCTTAGCTTCCCATACGGAGAACATCAGGAGGCGCCCGTCTCTCTTCAACATTGTCTTTGCACGGAGACGTGGTGCCGGTGTAAATAAAGTAAGCGCAACTACTCCAGCAGCGTATATAAAAGAACAGCAGGCTCACCCTTAGCATGCTCGTCACGTCGACTTCGTAGCGGACGAACATGTTGCTCGTGTTGAGCGCGTCGATACCATTCAATGTCACTGTGCAGGCAGTGTCGATGCCGTGAGCCACGAGCTTTACATGGCGGTGATCTGTTATGTACGTAGGAGCTGCGAACACGGAAACGTAATTAATTAAAAGCGTGGTGCATTTCAAAAGTGGTGCAAAGAAAACATGTGACTACGTAGTAGCTTAGTTCTAATACGTAACTTCGGGCGTTCCGCGTTTCCCGCGTAAGCAGTTCTCAAAAAATTTTAAAGAGATAACATAAATAAAAACGATTTTATGTTATTAGCAAATATCTCTTTCACAGCTTCCAAATCGCCGCGCTCTCCATGGGAAGACGCTTATGTAAGCAGGAAAACGCGCAAAATGAAAATGCTGGTGGCGACGCCTCCTTGAATTTCCTGCACCAAACGCCTTGACGTCATAAATTTTGACGGTGCTTACCAAGGCCTACGCAGTTCTGAATGGGTAAAAATGAGGCGAAATGCCTGCTGATGGGGTCAGAGACTTAACATACGAAGTTTCGAGAAATTTCGTCAACCCTGTCTTGACAAAGTGCAACAAGTACACCTTGAAATTCGTGTCGAAAGCACGCAGACTTCGGCGCGAATTTTAAAAATTGTTTTCTGGTTTTCTACTATACTAATGAATTCAAGATGGTAAAATAAGCGACATTAGAGTTATCAGAAAACACTTTATCAATATAAATCAATACAATGTTTAACTTTAGTGTCCTTTTAATTGTGTTCAATCGTGATACTCTGTATGGCACGGCATAGCTTTCCTTTTTTTTTCTTTACATCTTGCAATGTTTCGAAAAGTACGACATTTGAGTACTGAAACGCACTGCAAATATTGAAGCCAAGTTTTGAGGGCTCCCGCAGTGCTGAGTTTTCCGAACAAACATTCCTTCGTTATTCTGGCTGATATCGGGAAACGGATAATCTACATTAGTATACATTTTCAGGGCCCGAAAAGTATGCCCACATATGTAAAATACCGCTCTAAACAAGTGCTTATTAAGTGTTCGTTGGTTAAAGAAGTAGGTACAGATCATATAGTATTTTGTGTATAGTTCAGAGATGTGCTCGTGAATAACACGATACGCCACTAATATTCGAGTTAACATGATCGCTTTTACGGCACACTCGCGTCATAGAATTTCAAGCCACTGCTGGGGGACAGTCTCACGCCGTTGGCAACGCACTGGAGCACGTAACAGGATAACTCACCCTCGGTTGTAAGTGACAAGATTCCCAGAACAGCAATTTTCTGTTTCGTGCAAAAGACGTCTCACACTTGAAGCCTCTGTTCATAGGGCGCGCATGGATTATACTCTCTGTCAAACCGAGTATTTTTATTACTTATTTTATTTGCATCTTTCTCGATCTTTCACTCACGGGCAACGTAGATTTTCTGCTCATGACCGACGATGCAAACACCGAATTGTCTGCTAAACAAGCTTCTTAACGCTATCAAGTAAAAAAAAAACACAACGTATATATCCACGGAGTGAATCCGCTAGTGAGCCGAAGCTTCCATGCGTCCGTTCGTCCATCTGTGCGTCCATCTGTGCGTCCATCCATTCGTCCGTTCATATATTCATCATATACACTGGATGGCCATGAATGTCCGCTAGATGGCGGTACTTGTATATTCATTATAAACAAGTGCCGCCATCCAGCGGACATTCCAAGCACTAAACGAGAGGTGGCTACTACGACTACGACACGGGACGTTCGGCCTACGGCGTAAAGAGCTTCACCCCCAAAAATTGTCGAAAAGTGCCAGGTTTAGCATTACTGGCTCTTTGATGGCGCTTATTCGCCTTAAATTAGATGGCTGCAAAATTATTGAATTCAAGGAGAGTTTGAGAGACAGTGCGTGCATCACTTTTCGTTATTTTTACATTCCCGATTAATGAGGCGCCCCCAAACACATGAAAGTACCGCTGCTTTAGTTCGGCATAGTCCTAATTGACACGCCCACGATAATTTATCAGTATCATTTATTGTCCCCTTAAGGTATCGGCGTTTAAAAATCAGGCCTTAAAAACTGCTTAGTTTTTTTTTCACTTTAGGTAATCCTGTAAGGTGTGTGCTTCAGATAAAACTGGAAGATATTGGGTCTTCTGTCTACTTTTTTTACTGGTATTCTAATTTTAAATTCTCTGGTTGGTATGTCCAAAGTTGTCATGTATTGGTATTACTACCGCAAACAATTTTGTAATTTTTAATTGTTCAGTACCGAAACTACGATTTTTAAACTGGTAAGCCTTTGTAGATTTTGAAATAACACCGCTGTTGTTACTCCCAACGTGGCGTAATTCGTGGGCGTAGCGTTGGGCGTAACTCCTAATTGGCTAACCACATCAGGAAGTCTTTAACCTCCTTGACCACCTGGCAGAGCTTTTTTTAGACCAAAAAGGAATTAGTTATTAAATAATAATTTAAATATATATTTACACGGTCGCGATAAGTCAACGTTCTCTTTAAGATCAGACATCTTCATTGACATACACGTTTAATTTTTCGTCTTTTTTGTGTCTTTAGACTACCTCAGTGATAACTTATTGAAAACGCAAAAAAAAGGGAATCGAGAGACAGTTATTGATGCTTACCTACAAAGGTTCTGTGGAATTTCCAGCTCTCCCAGCCAACCCATTCGTACTCGACATCACCGTCGCCGTAATACGGTTCGCCTATTATGCCGGCCATATTGAGGTCCGTGTATATGCCGCCAGGCACAGTACTGGGTACGGTGATAGCTGCGTAATAATACAGACGGGAAGAGCTTCATATCTATGAAATATAGTACGTGACGGTAGTTACACATTTATTAGTTGTTTCTGATTCCAGTGCTCTATGCCTATGCCTATGGCTTGCGAAATATTCCCCAACGCATCGATAAAGAACAACTAAATGAATTTGATTTATTTGTTTTTGTTTTCATGATAAATAGTGATCAGCAAACAGATTATGCGTTTACTTGTATGTTCGAGTATGTATGTATGTATGTATGTATGTATGTATGTATGTATGTATGTATGTATGTATGTATGTATGTATGTATGTATGTATGTATGTATGTATGTATGTATGTATGTATGTATGTATGTATGTATGTATGTATGTATGTATGTATGTATGTATGTTTTATGTATGTATGTATGTATGTATGTATGTATGTATGTATGTATGTATGTATGTATGTATGTATGTATGTATGTATGTATGTATGTATGTATGTATGTATGTATGTATGTATGTATGTATGTATGTATACTTCGCGTACGCTATTACTGAAACGTGTTTTCTTCAGCGATATTTACTATCTCACCCGTTCTTTCAACTAAGTGAATGTAAACATAAATGTAAGCGATTGTACTGTCCATACCACTCGCTAGCAGTGACAGAGGACCATTGAAACCACCTGATGTGGGCATGCCCATATCCTTCCTCAAGCTGGCATCTATCGCATTGCCACCACCAGCCACGATGATTCGGAGCACGGCGACGAATACTGCAAAGCACTGCTCCAATTCGTACACAACAAAGGCCTCGCGGTATGCATACAATACACTAAATGCACTTTGTGTATTGTATGCATGCCGTAGCAGTTTGTGGTCGGCGTTGCTGGTTTGCCGCTTCTTCGCGAGCCCTCGTTTCCGGGGTAGCTCCTCTGCGTCGGCGTTGCCTTTTGCGGGCGAGTGTGTGTTCACGTAGATTTTAATCCATATCAGAAAGAAAATGTGTGGTATCTGTGGTCTGCAACGCGCTCATTCTTCGTCGTCAGCAGCGTCATCTGGTGTTGTCGGCGTCGGCGTACCTTTCCAGGCCAAGGGCGCGTTCACGTTCACTTGCATCCGTAGCAGAAAGAGAATGTGTGGTATAAAACGTGCTTATTTTTCATTGCCATCAGCGTCATCGTAATTATGTATAGTGGGTACCTTAAATTGTCATCAGCATCATTGTCACAATGCACAACGGTCACCCTAGACGCTAAGGTGCTTCGTCCATAAAAGACATGGCAGATGCCTCTGCCACAGCAATCGGTATAACACGAAAGCTAAACGTGTCTTCACAGAGGTAACGAGCTTATTGTTCATTGCCATCAGCGTCATCGTCTTGATGTATAGGGGGTACCTTAAATTGTCATCAGCGTCATCGTCACAATGCAGGATGGACAAACCTAGACCCTAAGGTGCTTCGTCCACAAAAGACATGGCAGATCCATCTGCCATAGCAATCGGTATAACACGAAAGCGAAACGTGTCTTCACAGAGGTAGTTTAGCGTTTATTGCCCTTTGTTTCGCCACATGGGCGAAGAAATGAATGTTAGAGCAACAGCTTGCGATGTCACGCGAAGAACAGCAAGCACCTCGAAACTTACAGTGCGTTGCTCAAGCAGAAAGTACGCACGAATAATACATACACAGGTCTATAGCACGGAGCTCATAACTTAAAGCACGCTACTGTAACACAAGGATGCACGACATGAACGGACAAGAATACACAGGACGAGCGCGAAGTGACAACTGTCACAGCTAGCTGTTATTTCTTCGTATTTGAGCAGCACGCTCCTTTCGCAGAAACAGCCACTTCAGTGAGCAAAGTGACCTTCGTGCTTTCTGTAACTTCAACGCAAACTTGCGCTGACAGCAAAAGAGGTATAAACCACCCCCATCACGATATAAGTGCGCGCACAAGTGACCATGCCTCTGTAAAGGCGCACGAGCGAGCATCGCAACGCGCAGGGCGACGACCTTCGAAGAGACTATGAAACTGTGTTTTTATCTTATTTTATTTATTTTTTTAGGGTAGGGGGGGCACCACGAATTTAGCTACTTGCCGTATACCAAGGCCGCTATGGACAATCACATCATACCCTCCTTCTCACCTCTACCTTGCATCCTCAACTCGTAAGACACGCTGGCATCACTGGCGATCACAGAGCTCCACTCGACGATTTGAGCTTCGCCCAGTCTAGACGTCAGAGTTTGTGCGCTCATATGTTGCGCAAAATCTCGGAAGCCATCCCACAGTGCGCCCGGTAGCTCGCAAGCCGTCTGGCAACAAAGACGAAGATCGCGGAGAGGTTGATATCTGCTCCGACAGGTATCGTCACCTTACCATCCGATCTTACTTTCACGCATTACACAGCCAATCTGATTAGCAGCCTCTGTGACGTCGCGTTACAAGAGCATGTAGTTCTGTGAACAGGGGGTTGGAAACGCGTTTGGCCGAGTAGCAGCAATCTGCAGCGATTTGCACCTTTAGAGCGCTGTGATATTTTACACAGTTTGCGCAAACAGCTCAAATTGGTCTGCAAATGACCCTTATGGCTTGGTCTACCTGCCTAATGTGTTCGTACAATATCGTAAAACCGTTTAAGGGTATCCTTAAAGTGCGCCATTCGTGCCATTTCACTAGTGATAACGAAAACACGCTGAAGTGCCACCAATCACGGAGTATTGTCAACGGTAAATGGTGTATAAATAGCTCGCCGTCAGCATTATGAACAACGTTGCGGTCGCGTTGTTTTGCGCCGCGCGCCCATAGGTTTGACGTCCGGCGACGAAACTGTTTCTAGTTTTTTTTTTTCTTCGCCATTAGTTAGTATATATTTTACGTCATTTATTCTAGCTTTTCTTTGGCATGTGTTGCTTTATATTTTACAACGTCATATCCGTAACGGAAATAAGTCAATGCAGCTATAGTGGACCCCGCAATAAACACTTATATTGACAAAAAATAAAACTGTACGAGGCAATGCATTGGTGTTGTGTGAAGTGACCTACTTCGACGCAGTATTTTGATTGCCTATTCTATTGGAGAGCAGTATTGGATAAAACATTGAAACAATGCGATCAATCATACGTTTCTGCAGCTCGCACGAGATCACTGTGTTTACAGAATGTCCGTATATATCATTTTGAAGCGTTTACACAGCTTTCCCGCATATATTTCTATTATATTCCCATATACTATTATAATTGATTATATTTATTGTACAACAGTATACGTGTTCAAGCTTGCAAGTGTTCCCCATTTAGCTTTTGAGCAGAGTTCTACATTTGCCCGAAGCAGTATAAAACTGCTACGGTTCCTTCTTAACGACATCATGGCACCAACCCGCAACCAACAGCGAACCAAATACAGCCGTCTTTTATAGAGTAATATAAGTCAAAGAACCACAAACGCAAGTAGGCTTGAGACATAAAAGTCAGTTAATTCAACAGCCCCGCCCCCTTCACTCCTGTCCCGCGGAGGGGCGGAATTCGCTGTCTGGTTCACCCCTTCCGAGCAAAGGGAAAGTGTTTGCTCTGGCTAAGGGGAAATGTTGCGTGCATTATCACACGCAGGCATATGCAGGAAATGTCACACACTTACAGCCGTTGCTGTTGCTGGCTCTCCAGCGTCCGTTCAGCGAAAATTGTTCGAGTCCCAGCGCATTATTCGCAAATATAAGGAGGCACGACATCTGCAAAAGGCACGCCATTGTTGTTGTTGTTGTTGCCCCTTCGCACTGGCACATACCCACTATGGGGGATTGGCCATGAAATCTAGAAGTAGCCTATATGAGATATACTAAAAGGTTTATCCTAAATGAAAAAATAATGATATAATAGAAAAGAATAATTAACTAGAAAAAGAATATTAAACTAAACAAATAATTGAAGATTGAATCAAGAAGAGAAAAGGTGAGGTAATACTACAGTGTAAGACAGAAATTTTGAGTAGACCAGACAATCGAGCTTATCTCACCCGGTCACAATCAAATGAATATGCAAATTTCATTCAAAATTAGACAAGTGTCGTCAGAAATATATTTAAGCAGGCATTATTATGACATGCGCTTTGATTCTCGAATGAAATTGCATACAGCATCGAATACGCTCCTGTGGCAATGTCCCAAGCTAAAGGCACCGAAACTTAGAACATTATCTGCAGTTAAATTTAATCCTACTGCGTGAAACGGAACAATTAAAAGTCTTTTCCTAATTAATGAATAGTTTTTACATGTTATAAAGTAATGCTCTATTGTTTCCGTTTCTTCACAGAATGGACACAGGGGGGATATCGCCAGACCAGCTCTGTGCAAGTAAAAGTTTAATGGAGGGACACGACATCGAAATTTGGTTAAAATAACTTCTAACTTTTTAGATTGACTCCACTGAGGTTTCCAGGGATATGTAAGGTGCTGATAGTCCGTATATTTAGTAATATTTTCCATCATATCCGTATAAATAGCCAATTTTCTATATCTGATCGACACTATGTGTTCCGATTCTGGTAGTACCGAGATCACAGGGCCATCAAGTGTGGCTCGAGATAGTGAATCGGCCATTTCATTCAACCGTATGCCACAGTGTCCCGGGACCCAGACTAACTTCAGGAACTTCACATGAGGTGGAACTAATGTTTGTAATGTCGCTAGAGCTCTTGATTGTTCTGAAGCTGTGAGAGTAGTACACAGCGAAAGAGAATCAGTAATTATCATTGCACTCTCTTCGTTTGAAGGAAGTTTTCGTAGCGCTAAAATAATAGCCAAGAGCTCATTGGCTATTATTTTAGGCACGCCATAGTTATGATTCTTCGTCCTCGTCCACGTTCGTTAGTTTATCAACTGATGATTATGACGCTGATGGTGATGATTACCTACAGCACATGACAGTCAATCAGTCAGTCACGTGACGAAAATCACTTAACTAGTCGCCTAACAGAATCATGTTACACCACGTAACTATGCGCGTTACTAATAGACGTGGTTTCGCGTCCCAAAACAATGAACCATCGTGGCGTGACTAAAAATCACGTGATAATAATCCTGCAACGTTGCGTAAGTGTTAGCCACGTCACAGCTTCCCGCCAAAACCGTGCAAGTCAAGTGACTAAAACCACATCAATGTGGGTAGTCACGTCACATGTCTAACCAAACCTAATAATGTCTGGGCTTTTGCCTCCCAAAATGACAATATGATTATGGGGGATACCACAGTGTAGGGCTTCGAAAGTTTTGACCATCTGGCGTTCTTTAACGTTCGCCGACATCATACAGTGCACGCCCCCAAAGAATTGCGACCTCCGTGATCGAACCTGCGACCTTCGATCGGGCCAGCCGCCGAGTACCTTAACCACTTTACCGCCACGGCGGGCGTCTAGACAACTATAGCCATACTTAAAACTAATAAAAAAAACTTAGCACCTCTAGCAAAAGCTTGTTATATCTGGCAAAACTTAGCTAGGTCGAGCACAAGGAGTCTCCGCTGGTGGTGGTGGTTGTTGTTGTTTCCCTGTGCAAATGGCTCGTACCCAAAGGAAGGGATTGGCCGATTATAAGGTGAATTTGTCCTATACTCCCAGCATTGCGTCAATCCTACAAAACTTTTGTAATTTAATTTTGATTTGGAATGCGGATAGCAAATTTGCAGAAAAAAATAAAGAAAAGTAGTGAGACCGTAATTTAGCAAGAAAATCGTTTAGTCGCAGTGATGTATTCCTGAACGGCGAATAAAACATCCCTGTGGCTGAAACCCAGTGTAGAGGCTCCAAATGAAAGAAGATCGGGTCGTGATAATTGCAAGCCCAGTCTTTGAAGAGGTGGTGCTAGTACGCTTTGCCTGAATAAATCGAAACGGCGACAATGTAATAAAAAAATGACTGATCGTTTCCTCTTGATTACAGTAAATGCACATATGGGAATTCAGTATACCTGATCTATGCAAGTAAAAATTGAGAGAGGTAACGCGGCAACGAAATTTCGTGATGACAACTTCCATCGTTCTAGAATTAGACAGTTCACTGCGCCAGGGAAATAACAAGTGGTTGTACTCCGGAGAAGCCGTCAGTGCAGGTTTCAGCCTTGCGCCATAAATGCAAGCTGCACACTTCTTTTTTTTTTTTTTAACCGGATGCACTCGACGGGAAAATATTTCTGCCTTCGTCACTGCTCACGCCTACGAAGTACTCATTTCCTTTAAATGTAATGCACCACGACCTACGTCACCGTATGGCTATAGATATTGAACATTCATCATAGGTGCGAACGCTGGTGCCTTTGCATGATAATCCGATAACGTTTATCAACGAAAAAAACTGATCTCCGGGACGCTTTCTTTCGAGACTGATGAATTGGTTGAAGCTGTAAGTGAAGCGCAGAGAAAAAGACAGTTTGCAATAATCATAGAGCTGTTTCTTTGTTTCGTTTTAATCTCGTAAATAGTTGTGTTATACTTCTAAAGAACTCGACCTTAATAAAAAAATTCTGTTTTAGTGCTGATGGTGAAAGTGAGAGCATTCGATTATTACTCATGCCCCACTCCAATTTCTTTTGTTTTGTTTTTTTTTTGTAACAACTGAGGTGACGTACGTTGATATTATGGGAGAAAGCACACTAAATGGAGTTGATCGCTTTGCCTGCATGGCCGCATTTCCATCCATAGAACTAGATAAACCATCGGTCGTTGTAAATTGTGGCTTTTCACAGACAAATGAAAGCGTTTCTGTTGAAAAAAAAAAATCCAATCAAGCAAGTGTGGCAAGCCTTCAAGCGAAAAAAAAAAATACAGAGAATAAAATGCAAGCCTTTTTAGAAAATGTGACCACGAACAAAGGAGTGCGATATGAATTTCTTAATATCTTCAGAAAAAAGAGGCACCCGCCTGTTGCTTATTTAATGTGTGTTCTTTTTGTTCATTCATTAATCTACTAATAAAGGAACAAAAAGAACACACATTAAATAAGCAACAAGTTTTCGCAAGATTACTCGAGCGAAAATTGAGGGGGCACCAGCAGAACAGAGGGGACGCCTTTCTGGTAAGTGCTTAATCGAAGGTAAATGTTCGTAAATCATGTGCATGTTAATTGACACCCTCTTTTCAAGCAACTCAACAACCGTAGTGCAAATAATATCTTCTTTTCTTTCTTTCTTTTTCAAATGCACTCCTGTTGCATAGAAAAGCTGAAGACCCATGTGAAATATTCTGCTTACGTCTTGGAACGGTATGTTATGCTGGGCCAGTTGGCGCCTCGTTACTTGACACACTTCAGGAATTTAAAATAGCCGCCACGTGAACACGAAACTAGCGACAGCAGTGATTTTGGCGGTACTATGCAAAACCACAACAATCATCATATTAACCTCGGAGATCTATTCAAAACACTGCACCGTTTAAAACTGGCAAAGGCTTTCTGTTTATACCCTACGTGCTTTAACTTCAAATGTCATCTTTCAACATCTTGCGTAAGAGTATCGCACGCTTTTTGTATAACTGTCGTCAATGCTAAACTATTTTTGATAATAGTAAACTACAAGAAATCTTGTAATCTTTACTGAAAAAACCTAGTGTGCTTGAGTAACGCAAAAACTTATTTGTAAATTGTATTGTAAATAAACGAAAGGCAATTACAATGTCATCACTTTAGCACATTTTTCTGCTGACTCTAGGCGGGGCAACGAACGCCAGCCGGGCCACCAAGGCTGTGTGTGGCTCAGATATGGAGATCTGTCCCTCTTCGGTTATGCGATGATTCGGATCACACTACGTAAAATTGCTTTTCGAGAGACGCTACGAGACGAACTGCTGGCGTCCGTTCCCGCAGTGACGGTCCAGCCACAGAACCGCAAGACAAGTCCGATGAGCCAAGCCAGCCTTTCTTCTTGAAAGCTCAGGGTGCGCGGAAATTGAGTGTTTCTTTATTCTTGGACTCTTTTGTTTTGCGTGTGAAACGTGACACACCGCCCTCACCGGCTGTTGCGTCTCCTTGCAGAGCTGTATGAGCGAAGCCGGACCTTTCGGGTCCCTTCGATAGGAGCTGGACCGCAGTTATGTTCCCGCTGAACAACTGTCACCGCTGTCCTCCCGTCTTCGAATACTCCTAGCAGTTGTTCGTGTCAACCTGCTCCACCATGACGTTGCTTTGTGAACGCCGTTTTCCCGCAACCGCCCACAGCTACGTGATGAGGCTGATCGTAGTCTTGCTGCTGACCATATCGCAGGTAACCGTGATTACATGCCAGTCTTTCTACGTGTCCGCATTTGTTGCCGAGCAGAGATGTCTGCGTTTCCCCTAATCGAATGGCTCACGGTCACAAGGACTCGTGTAGACTGCGCATGTGCATTTTAAGTTCTTGACGTGTAACGGGTGCGTTCTTCATGTATTGCCACTTGCAGGTCTCGGCCGGCGAATACTCGGTGATAATGGCTGAAGCGGACAATTCAGTGCATCAGTTTTGTATGGTGTATTTCTCGGAATTCAAGGAATTGCCAGAGAGTCCAGAAAGAATGGTTAGTTATGTTATTTGGGCAGCCTTTGAGCCGTAGAGTGCATAAGCCTGAGCTCTGAAAGAGCTGTAAAAAGACAGCCTTTTAAAATGTCCTGTATTTTGCAATGCAGCCCTACATCCAAATGGTCAACCTAACATCTCAGGATGGCTGCAAGAAACTGCAGTCTATTAATCTGCACGGCAAAGTTGCATTAATAAAGGACAGCGGCAACTGCACGCTAGACAAGGTTGTTCTTCACTACAAGGCTGCACAGGCCTATGGCATTGTCATTTCGACGCAGAAGAATAGAGTGGTGAGTGTGTGTTGAGAAACAGACTAGTGACTGATGTAGTGTCACTGGCCGTGTGTTGTGAGTTACTTATGTGCCTACTCATTTGGCTGCATTCCAGGACAACATTATCATCAACAGAAATGACACACGCAACCTGGATATTGTTGTGGGATTTGTTACAGACATCACTGGAAACAGCTTGCTGGTGGGTTTTTATTTGTAATCTGCACAAAATTTGACTCTCTTGCCTGCTTGTACACTCCCAAACTTGTGAGCCAGTTATTGTGCTCACGTGCAATAACTGGATTATAAATTCAGTGGATTTCGTCAAAAGACCCACAGAATTTCTGGCGCTCTTTGAGTTGCCTCTGCAAGACAGAAAATTAGTAACCTGTGCCCTTACTTGGGATGAATTGGCTTTTGTAAAGTGCTGATCGCTGTCATGTGCTAACGCTAGACTTGAGCCCTCCATTAAAAGATTGGCAATAACACCCAATGTAGATGCTCCCATACAGCTGCATTATGAATTGCTTAGGTTCTGTTTGGGGCACAATTGAGATGAACATTGCTTTAGAGTGCAGCCTGGTCGCTGAGACAAACTTCTTTGAAAAACAGTTCTGGTCAGCTTTTAGTTACAGCAAGAACAAACTGAAGATTGCTAGGGTTGTGGCTTGGGCAAGTTGGTTTATTCTTATAAGAGGGGAAAACAGCACAAAATTCATTCACAAAATGACAAGTTGTCGTGCCTTCTTCATCTTGTGTCTGTCTGAATTTTGGACTGTATTTCCCTCTTACAAACAAAAGATGTCACGCAAGAGATATTTCTTTGCGAATAGTTGAAATTGATGGTAATGAATAGAGTGTTCACATAGTTATTATAAATTGTACAATTTAAAAGTGATGATAGTGCAAAAGACCAGGATTCTTCTGAGATGTCTACAGAGCACTGCATTTCAAAATGGCCTCATCTGATTCTCTGTTTCGTCTCGAGTCCTTCTTTTCAGGTTAGGCACCTTGTATTCCATTGAGCGTGTACCAACTTGCCCAGCAACAAGTTTGATTGACTTACATTTCAATATCTCAAAAGTAACATGACACATGAAGTGCCTGGCCCTTCTTTGCAGAGCCTAATGAAGCCCAAGGAACCCTTGCTCACGAAGCTGTTTACCAAAAAAAGCCTGGCATTCGATTATAGCCTGATCATAATCTGGCTGGTGGCTGTGTTCACCCTTGGTGTTGGCTCCTATTGGTCAGGACTGGTCAAACACGAGATGTGAGTGCATTGTTTTCTGCTCATGCATCATGGCACTGGCTGTTACCGGAGGCTTAAGAGATCAGAGAGCCCGAGGGACATGCAGCTTATTTTCTATCTGTGCATAGTTAATCGCTTAGGTACTCTTAATGCTATAATTAGCTCAAAGGCTGCTTGTGATCATTTAAAGCAGTGTGTTTGCTACGTTATGAAAGCAGGGGTGACATTTCTAGTTCAGAGATGCCATAACTGTATTGTATATGACTACACTATACCCTACTCTGCTTTATAGATAAAGGACAGTTATGTCAAATCTGGATTCCTCTTAGAGCTAACGCTTGCAGTGAAGGAAAGACAGGTTGTCAAAAAAACAAAAAGAAGGATGTTGGTGCAAAAGTAGCCCCAGGTAGCATTGTGTGATACTATGTATTCAAGTAGGGCATATTTGTTGCATAGGAGGCATTTGCAGATTCGAGCACATTACTGCAAATGAGAGGCATGACACGTTTGTGCAAACAGCAGGGGCAGCCTGCTGCTTGTGTTTTTGTCTAAGACAGTGCTTTGTAGTAGAAGTGAAAATGTGCACAAATAATATTCAGTTCTACCTAACCTAAAAACTGCAGGAGTTACTTGTAATATATGGCATAGTTATTTGGTGAAAAGCATTGCATGTTTTAAACAGCCGCTCTGTAAAGCAAGTGGAATGAGTCTGACAACTGCTTCACTATTCGAAGTTTTCACTTTTTTTTGCTATATACAATATTGAGCACAACTTATGAGAAACGCAGCCATCGAGACTTGATCACTCTTTGAAACGTTGGCAAATATGCTCTTCAAGACATAAAAAAGTCTTCAAAATGCCATGTGCCAGTTTCTTGCTGTATTTCCTCATTGCAGCTAGCTTATTGTGACAACTTATCTTAGGATGCAGTGCCCTTGGAATTAACATCCGTTTTCATTTATATGCTTCCGAAGTAGACGTCGCTCCCCTTTAATGCTATCATGTTAAAACACTCCTTTTCAGCTACCAGCACGAGATTGGCAAGTGCTCGCATACCAGCCACGCCGGAGCTGAAGGCGAGGAGAGCTCATTGCCAAAGTCTGAGAATGTACTCGAGGAAGAGAGCTCGCTGGATGTCTCACCCGTGCTGGTTACGCTCTTTGTCATCTGCATGGGCGTCATGCTGCTTCTGCTCTACTTCTTCTTCCAGTACCTGGGTGAGTTGCCCCTTATTGGCAGTAATAGGAGCATTGGCAAAGTGGACTTAAGTCCTCATTTATACCAGTGGTTGAACAGGTTGCTTTGGTCAAAAAGCGACTGTTACAGGTGAGTCACTCCCTGCTCAGTCTTTTTGCTGCAAATGTAATCACACAAAACCCATGAAGCAGTCAGGTTCACAGCAGCGGAACGTCTGCTTGTTGTTCATGGAAGTGGTTGTGCGACAGGCGTGAACGGCACCAACAGTAATTCGTATTCATGTGGCAACGAGCAGGTTGTTCTAGCCATTGTGATCATTGGTTCCTGCGAGTTGCTTATTGGTCATGTCGCTTCTTGGTCATTGGTCTCAATCTCATATGCAGCCACTTGCCATCACCGGTGCAAATTGAGCCTTACTCTTATATCTAGCGTTTCAACTAGGAACTAGCTCAATAAACACACACATAATGTGCGACATATGGGTGTCATCTGCCATTTTATTCTAACTTCTTCTTCCTTCACTACCCCATTATTCACTTTATCCTTTTTTTGTGTGCTTATTGCAGATCACTTTATTATAATGAGCACATAAAACACCAGGTGTTCCAGCAGTGACAATAAAAAAAAATGCCGCCCAAGAACTCCACACAAATGGTGTTTAACCAGCGATGGCTGAAACGTGCATTCTCGGTGTTCAGCTGTGGGTTCAATGCGTTGTGGAACTGAAGCCTTTCACAATTATTCGTTACATTTTCGTGCTTATTAATGAAGTTAGAAACACATTTGGCTTGAGTTTACTACAGTTATCGCATGCCACACATTGTGCCTTGCATGATCACGATCATGGAGGAGTGTAATGAGCGGTTAAATGCATTCCGCAATGCAATAATTATAGTGATTGTTCTCGAACCACAGGCGGTCACATACGTCACAGACGAAGCTGATGTGTCGCTGGAGAAAGTCCTGCCAAAAGCGGGCATTTGCCCCGTCATACCGGCCCACAATCATCACGTTGATGCCGCAATGATGTTGCAAGTGTTTGACATTGCGAGATAACTTGGCAGCGTGGTTTGCAGGATCCGCCCGCTACTGGCACTTGCATTCCCGTTCACAACTTAGCGCGGCTTGGAAGGCTGCCGGATCATTGGTACGCAGTTGCTGCTGCCACTCTGTTTCCCGGGCCTGTTTTTGTGGCCGAACTGCACCATCAGCCCAGCGAAAGTTGGCTCTAGCTCTCATGTTTCCACTGTCGACGCTTTTTTAGAGTTGTCCTTGGCATACAAATGTTGAAGGTTTTAAAGAGAAACTGATGCGCAAACACTCAATGCTTCGGCTGCGGTGGGATGGACGACGTCACTCACAACGCAGCCAATTGCGTGCATGCTTGGGTTCGATGCTGCGAACAATGTAACTGATAATAGAGCCAATAGAGACTGCTCGTAGCCATATACAGCTTTTGCTGTAATAAAAGGCCGTTAACTTGGTGCTTACTAATTAGGAAGATTGGATAATTCACACATGTTCTCTGGTCTTGGCAAGCATGTGCATTTTTAATGGCACACTTGTAAGTGTGGTGATATTTGCCTGCAACACAGTGAATAAAGATTGTTGGAGCGAGCCAACTGTGAAATGTCACAAATCTGGAACAAAAAAAAAAAAACTGCGTTCACTGACAATGAAAATGTGGTGGCACAGTCCATATAGCCATCATAATCAGTGCAAACCATACTGTAATGACCGGAAGGTCAAATGCCTCATGCCTATTTGCATTTACCACCGTGAGTGATAGATACCACATCGTCCGCAGGCCTGTAGGAAGGCTTGGCCGTCATCAACGATCATGTTGTTGGCGACCAAGGCTTCGGCTTCTGCAGCAAACTTGTTTCATTTTCATTCTTGCTTAGTGCAATTGAACAACCTGAGTGCTATCTGTGATCATGTCAATAGCAATTGCAGTATCGTCCGCAGTGGCTCTGACAAACAGTAGTTTAGTTTTTGTCGTGTGCCTTCAGAACTGTGTAGTCGCCATCCATTATTATACAAGGGGCCTTGTGCCTGGGTTGCATTGTGAACAAAGTTGCAGGATGACAAAAATAGTTGCTTTTTGCACTTCTGTTATGCAAAACAAGGACATGATTTATGTAGTCATAGAAAAAAAATTAATGTGCATTGTTTTATCAGGCACTTTTTTTTTTTTGCGTTCCTATACTTTAGATAACTCAACATTTCGGTTATTTTAAATATTTTCCGGTCTCGTGGAATTTGAATTGACGAGCTTCCACTGTAAAACATGCCAAGAGAGCAACTTGTGTTTGGCCATTTTTGTTATTTCAAAAGGTTTGAGTAGACGAGCAAATGCACCTTCCACTGGACTTAATGGCACAACAAAAAGAATCTAGTATTTCTTTGTAGCCCCGCCGCGGTGGTCTAGTGGCTAAGGTACTCGGCTGCTGACCCGCAGGGCGCGGGTTCGAATCCCGGCTGCGGCGGCTGCATTTCCGATGGAGGCGGAAATGTTGTAGGCCCGTGTGCTCAGATTTGGGTGCACGTTAAAGAACCCCAGGTGGTCTAAATTTCCGGAGCCCTCCACTACGGCGTCTCTCATAATCATAGAGTGGTTTTGGGACGTTAAACCCCACATATCAATCAATCAGTATTTCTTTGTAGGAATTTTAACTTGATCAGCTAAGGCATCTATTTCTTACTGGTTTTATAATAGTTACACAAAACATTTCCGGTGTCCATCAGATCTATAGAGTCACAAAATCCCAAGCAATCTACAGAACAACTTAACCTTGCCTTCTTGGTGCGTGTTGTGTAATGTCAAGTTTTCTTTCCTTCCAGTGTTCTTCATCATCGGCATGTTTGCCTTGGCATCTGTGGTGTCGGTCATTGGTGTGCTCGAACCTTTAATCTACAAAATTCCAATTGGGACTACAAGGTTAGTGTATAAGCTTGCCTTAGTGAAGATTTTCAGTCACAACAGCCTTGCATCGACCAGTGAGCTACCAGTGTTACTCTTGGCATGATGAACGCACCACTGAGCTTCAGCAAAACCTAATTTTATTGCTTTTAATTTGTGCTATCGGTTTTTACGCACAACCGAGTCGAGACCAATTACCAACTTGCCCAGAAGATGCACGCTTGGTTTACCATCGTAGCAAGCGGTGAAAGCAGTTGTGGGGCTATGTGTCTGCCATTTTTCAAGGTGGCTCGTGTGTCACATACTCTGACTTTGCTTTCTGATGTTTCATAATGTAGCAAACTGCTAGTAACCTGCTATCAAATTATCCGCTATCACTCGCTCGGCATGATTTCCTTCCTTGTATTTCGTGCAGTGTTTGTTAAGCTTATTGGCAGCCTGCAGTGCTCTAAAACTCCGCAATAATTTGTGCTGTGCACATCGCATTGCATCAGAAAACCTTAGCTTTTATTCTAAGTCCTACACTCTTTTATATTAAATGCACTCAATGGCTTACTTGGGGCCTGAAAAGCTTCATAGCATGAGGGTACATAAAATGCAACTCGGTCCTTAATAGTTGGCAGCATCATCTTCAATGTTGCTGTTGGTGTCACGCTCAGTGCTCTTGCAGTCCTCATCGTCCAGTGAAGCAAGGCTGCAGTGGTATCCGCACCTTTCATCGGTGTCGCTGCTGTGTTGTTTTTCCAGGAAACTAAAAAACCAGCAAAGCTCATCTCTGAATTCTCATGCCATGCCTCTGTCTCGCACGCAGGATCCCCCGCAATGTGTGCCCATGTTTCCATGGCCCCCTGGAGGTGCGTCAGCTGGCACTCATCGTGTTTGCCATCTCCGTGTCAGTGACCTGGGTTGTGCTGCGGCACCACCCGCAGTCGTGGATTCTACAGGACCTGCTGGGCGTCGCCTTCAGCATCAACATGCTCAAGACCCTGCGCCTGCCAAACCTGATGGTGCGCTTTTGCCCCATAGAACTGAAACCCCCTATATGAGCAAGTTTGCCCGGAGAAGTGAGGAGATTGATCGTTGCGTGACTCGACCATTTGTTGATGTCACTGGATAGCTTGGTTCTGAATGTCATAGAAGGTGCCACTAATTGATTGGCCGATTACGTGATTCCACTTTGTCATCACTCCTCTACCACGTGCTGTGGTGGCGCATGTCTTCTTAGCCTTACACAGCTTGGTGTGTTTTGGTGCATGTGATTGTAAGTTACACCAAAACAACAAGCTCTTTTGCATGCCTATCACCACTGCATATGCAGACATAATACAAACATTTTTAGTGTTTTTTTTTACAGTTCATGCGCATGGTTGAAAAGACACCAAGCTTTTTAGTTCAGTTCCGCCAATTGTCAAGGCTCTGTATTGTTAGCTGTGGAAGGTGTCAGGTTGTACTTACTTGGCCGCTCAGTACCTGATATCGCACAGTATTAGTATCGAGCGCATAGTACCTGTGGCATAACTGTCGGCATTTGTTTATCAACTCGCAAAAGGATTGCATTGTAAACTGCATTCCCAACATAGTAGTGCTTTTCACTCATCTTTAGCAAATGACAAAACTTATCTTGTTGCCATTCTGTAGTGTTGCCTGCAGCTGTCACTTGCATCGTATTTTACCAACAAGCAGCAGACTTCAGCAATAGCTACTATCTCTATTGTGTCGCTTCTCACTCTAGCATGTGAAATTTCTCATATAGTGGGCTGTTTATATGTAGTACTTCCAAGTTTTCTCACTTCGAGAGCAACATTGTATGTGTCCTCACCATATTTAACCATGTAACCATATAATATATAACTATTAACCATATAAACAGACCTCACCATATTTGTCTGTCACAGACAGGTGCACTCGAATCTCATTATAAAAAAAGTTGCTTGTCACACAAAAATAAGTCCATTATATCCAAAAATTCGTTACAAAGTAATATTCCTAACACTGTCTATTGCAAGACTATTTTTTGTTGACTTCATTATGACTGATTTTTCGTTATGTGTCCAGATTTGTTATACTGTTAAACCTGGATATTAGGAAAGTGACTAATTCTCGGCAAAACTTGTTATTAGAGGATGTCGTGATATGCATGTTCACTACGAAAATTTGGAAAATGAACGCACATTAAACAAAAAGGGAACTGAAAGCAGAGCTAACCCAAAACATTTATTTAGCAGTAAAAAACTGCGTTATTATCGCTATAGCAATTATATGAACAATCACGATGAATTTTCGCCATCGCCGCCATGCTCCGTAACAAGTCCAAATTGATGACATGCTTCCGTGCATTTGTTGTAACTTTTACGAATAAGTAAAAGTAGATATCAAATGAGCCAACCCGCCTCTATCGCCCGAATAACGCATATGATAACATCCCGCCACGTGTTAAAACTGCCGTCGAAGACTCAGAGAGAAAGAAGACCACTCGTATTGAACAAGAAGGAAAAAGCATGGGAGAGAGGGCGGGGCGGTCACTCGAGTAGCAACGGAGAACTTTGATTTTGAGGGCACAGTCGTGATCACTGGCACCTGTTATCTCGGCAGGCATACGTGTGCTTATAACGCGTAGACTGTGAAAATAGCACTTCATCCTGAGGCGGCCATATTTGCTTACATCAGCATTTTGTAGGAGTACCGCGATATCGGACCGAAAAGAGTTGGCTGCCGGCCTTACTTCTCATACAACATTACGATTTGTTGCTCTCGCATTAATTGCATTGCATCCAACACGCCCTCGTGTTGTTGCCAAAGATAGTCTGAATCCTAAAGGCTACGGTTCCTCGAACTTATGGTGCAAACGGAAACGCGTGACAAGCCAACCTCCGAACATCCATCGTAGTCACAATGGTCTTGGAGTGTTTCCATCAGCGCCTAATCTGACATCCCCTCAGCAGTGGTAACACGGTCGTCTGCATTAAAAAAAAAGCAAAGCTGTACATTGTCAGGGCCCACACCATGCGCGTGCAGTGAAACCATGCATCCACTCAAGGCGTCGAAAACGAGCGTTAACGACGCAGATACTGTGGAAAACTATTCGGTAAAGCGCCCTCCATATCTAGCGCCGCCCCACATATGTGACGCTAACTCGCAAAAGTAGTTTTGTAGCGTTAGCTACACTGGCCTCGCTGAGCCAATTTCGCGTGGCACTGGTCTGCGCATGCGCAATGATACTTCGCCGCCGCCGGTGTGCGCGCAATTCGATGCGCTGCGTAGACGATCACTCGGCCGCGGCCGCGTGTGACTCGCCGCCGCCGGTGTTGCCCTTTCCAGAGGAGTGCCGTCACAGCCTTAGTAGACATATGGACGCCAACGCGCGCGCCTTCCCTGTGCAGTCGCCATCTGACACTGCGCTGGAGACGCTTGATAGCACCTATGACTGGCGTTTGCCATTGTGGTATAGACATGGAGAAGGAAAGTGCAAATGCTGCTCAACGATGCAATAGAGCGGAGAAGCTTAACTCATCGGATCCCGAAGTAGTTAATTGCCCGACAAAATAAATATACATGTGCCACATAATACGTATACCATGTGTGTGATTGGAACATCTGTAAGCATGATATCTGGAAAGCTAAGAATAATCAGCTGAACCTTTGCTAACGCTATGTATATCCTGGCATAGCTGAGCTAAGCCACTGCTATTTTTTTTTTTTTGTATGGAGGGGGAGGGCACATCCGCGCATGCGACTTCAGTGGCAAGAACAGCGGCAATGCCGTCTCGTGAGGCGGAGACCTGCCTGCCCACCTTGCGCGCAATAACAAGCGCTCTTTCTCGCCTGGGAATCGCCGGGGCCACAAACATGCCGCCGCGGTTTTGCGCTCGGTCGGCGGCAGGCCTACCACGTAAGATGCATGCTCGTGCCAAAATTACAAAATCCAAGGTGATATTTCTAGATTGTTTGTGGTGAAAATTCGTTATATCAAGGTTGTCTCCCGCTGTTACTTTGTTACACAGAGGTCGCAAATATATATGCTTCTATGGAATAACAGCCGGGATTACGAAAACTTTGTTATACCGAGGAATTTGTTATAAAGAGGTTCATGATAAGTAGGTTTAACTGTATCGAGGTTTGAGCGCATTTTTTTGCCTTTTGTTCACCTCTGCATGAATGTGTTCCCGGGATATCATGAAGCTTTTATTGATGGAAAATTTCCCCTTGATGTGTGGCACTGTCTCAGTGTAGGGCACACTATAGTAAAGCCACACTACATGGCAAGATTCGCATGTAACTGACATTTCGTCTTTCTGTTGCAGGTTATGTGCGCATGAATATGATAGTCACAGTGCATCCATCATCAAGTGGTGGTGATGGTGTCGCAAAGTATTAAAGTATACGGTAGATCTTGATTCAATTTTGGAGATATTGTGAGAATTGATGGCCGAGTTACTCGTCAAGCTTTAAACAAAGAGCGGAAAAAATATATAAAGGTGATCCCAGATATATCGAACTCCAAGGAGATCGTGAAATAGTTTGATATATCGATAATTCGAAAGACAAAATATGCGTATTTAAGGCCTAAATTAGCCCTGCCATGGTGGTCTAGTGGCTAATGCACTCCGCTACTGACCCGCAGGTCGCGGGATCGAATGCTTGCTGCGGCAGCTGCATTTTCGGTGGAGGCGAAAATGCTGTAGGCTTATGTGCTCAGATTTGGGTGCACATTAAGGAACCCCAGTTGGTCAAAATTTTCAGAGCACCCTAATACGGCGTTTCTCATAATCATATGGTGGTTTTAGGATGTTAAACCCCCCATATTAATCAATCATCAGAAAGCACTTTTTTACCCGTTCGTCACAAAGTAGACACATCGTAATGTGCACAGAGTGGCCACTTTTCCTTGGTTCTGCCAGCTGGACAATTGCAGTCAACTGCCGATTTTTCGGACCCTCTAGGGAGCCAAAAACCATCCAAAAATTCGGGCAGTCTGAAAAAATGAATGCAAGCAAAAAATATAACGCAATATTTTACTGATAATTTTCAATGCAAGCCAAAAAACCCGCCATTTTGCTAATATTTCTCAATGCAAGCAAAAAACGCACCATTCATTGATATTTCTCGGATCAAGAGGGTCAAGGTATCTCTGAAACTGTTTGCTAAATTGGAAACTGTTTGCTTGGAAATGCCAAACTCGTTGCTCACGCCAGCCTGCGATCGGCCACTCTTCACTAACTTAATAATGGCGGATTTCTTCTCCATCGTTAACCGACGGTACTGTTTTCCGCGCTTCGATGCCATAGGCGAGGACGACAAAGGCAGAGTGGGGGCGATCACAGGCAAGCGAAATCCTCACGATGTGAACAAAGGAGTTTGCTGACTAGCGTCGAAGCACCTAGGCTTAGCATTGCAGAGCTCACTTCACACGATCGCACAACCATGCACTAGGCTAGCCAAACACCATGTGGACTGCGTAAACAAAACAGCATGACGGCAGGCGACGGTGCCTCGGGTACTCTGGAGGTGGCGCTGGTAAACATTCAAGATAGCCAGCGTGGCCAGACCGAATCGGTGTGTGTGATGGTTAGTTCTAGTTCGAAGTGGTGAAACGCTTCGCGAAAGCGCTGCACAGGAAGCCAAAGTGGTACGCACAAGCGCTAAAGGGAAAGGAACTTTACTGGTGCAAAAAAATTTCCGGGTGGATAGTTTCGATTGTCAGCGAAGCACCCTTGCACGATAAACACGGCCAATGTTAGGAATCTCGGAGGACGTGTGTGTTGCTCCGCTAACGATCAACGAGTCCAAGCAACAGGTGCCGCCACAGTAGACCGGCGCGCTCATTTATGCGATCGTAATCGCGTGTGACACAGTTGTGGTGGTTTCCACTGGAGGTCAGTGGTGGTTTCCAACCTTCCGTCATGTCAAAAAGTCCGGAAAATTAGACTCCGGGGGGTTCGAGCGTCCGAAATTTCAGACTTCCTTATACATTGATTCTATGGGGCTCGTGGCGGTGCCGCGAAGATTTCCGAATTATCGGGCATGTCTGAAAATTTGGGTGTCCGAAAAATCAGCAGTTGACTGTAAATTAAGCGCAACGCCTTCAGCAGGAATCGCACACAAAAGCTGGCTCTCTTACTGGGTTCCTTCCGCGAGCAGCGTTGAAATGCTACTGCTTTTGTGCTATAAATATAAATTTTCTTTTGTTTACCCCTTTGTCTTGTGTTTGTGCATCAGGAACATTTTTTTACGTCTTTTTTAACTGTTTGCTTGCATCTGCTGTACTCCGATACTACTGTGAGCGTATGGCTTTGTCAGGTAATGTATGCCTTTTGTTGCATCACGCAGAACAAATTTTTAACTCATGGTCGAAAAAGAAAGGAGGAAAATGGGTTTTTTCCTGAATGATCCTTTGCAGAAAAATTTCCTAAGGTGAAATCCTAGTGCATAACTAGGGATCTCCAGTGGTACTTGCACAAAAGTGTCTATACATCAAGACAATGATAGGATGTACTGAAAAAGAAGTTCCTTTTGAACTGGGCTTTGCATGATATGTTGTCACGGCTGCAAAAAAAAAAAAGGCATGTCTTTTGGTCTCTTTTAAGACTAGCCAGGGTGCATGTGCTCTTTCTGAAATATATTTCTCGTTTTCGCAGATCTGCAGCGTGCTCTTGGTGTTGCTTTTCTTCTACGACATCTTCTTTGTTTTCGTCACTCCATTCTTGACTATGGTAAGTAGAGTGCAATTTTCTTTGCGGTGGAGATTGCTTGTCCATATTTAGCATTTACCACAATATCCAAGCATCTCCATATTCCCATGCTTATTGAATCTTATTTGCACTAGGCAGCCAACTTAGTTTAACTGCATGTATGTGCCAGATATTCAGTTTGGCTCGCAGTGTCAAACCTTAATAATAACTTTTTGCTATGATGACACTAAAAGGGGGGAGGGCGAACTAACATTGTGACACATTAAAATGATATCTTCAGTGCTTGATAGCCTTGCTTTTTGAAACTGTTGGGGAAAATCGCTCTCACTTCATTATGTTCATAACTTTTATATAGAGGTTTGGTAGCTGTGAAAATGGCAAAATTACAATAATGGCAATTAAATGTTCAATCTTATAACACTGCGTGCATTGTGGGACTGGTTTGCACCAGGCCCCACAAGTACTAGGTGAATGCGGAGACTTTATGCTTTCTGACTGACATTTTTGAAATTTCGCATGGTATTCTCGCCGAGGTGATGTAAATGGGTTCATGCTCATAAAGGGTACATAGCTTATGAGCGCACATGCCCTAAGAGGATGCTGGTGCAACCACTATGATCCGCACAGACGTGTATTTTTGTTCAAATGCTCGAGTAAGGTGACTTAACTTCTGGGTACTAAAGTTGGCTGCCGACATTTTGTACATATGTGATTATTGAGACATCTCTGTTGCTATTTCTATTATACATTGGACAAATTACAAGTGTGCATTGGACAAATGTGCCGAGTTGGCTGAAAATTGGTACATGCTTGTTAAACTTTTGGACGTGACCCGTGTGCCCAATGTTTCAAAAATGGCAGCCACGAAGCCACGAGTCCCACTACTCAAATTGGCCCTGTGCACATTTACAGAAGGGCGAGAGCATCATGGTGGATGTGGCCACAAGAGGCCTGGAGCAGCTGCCAACGGTGCTGAGGCCCCCCTTCTCTCCCCGCTTCTACAATGAATTTCTTCATCAGCTTGGCTGTTAAAAGCTTTGCCCTCATTGGCGATGTGACCTGATGTCCCAGATTGCAACTGAGTGTCAATGAGAGCGTCGGAATTGAATCGCTTTTGTTTTAAAGAGCACAAACAGCTGCTGTCACTGCCTTTGTGGAAGTACATTTTTGTTTGAAAGTTGTCTCATTGATTCACAGAGGACAATTTTTCATATTTCGCTTCCTAGCAGCATTCTCGTAAATTTGCAATGCTGTTGCTTATAGGGATTAACATAACTCTGCTTGTTTTTTTGTATTTTTTAATTCTGTATTGATCTGCATTTTGTTTGCAAAGGATATGCTTGCCGCTCATGCAAAAGCAAGAAACTTTAATGACTGTTTGTGTCGGGCATTCATGCTTCTTGCTAATAGTTTTGAATTCCAAGGGCAGAGCTGGAGCAGTCGACCGACTTTGCTAGTGAGCACTTGACTCTGCGTAGAACAATCCCGTCAGATATGCAATTGGAACACAACACGTCTCTGTAACTAGGTGAAAGCGGAAGGTCTATCTTTCGAGTGAGGAGTTGTCTAGGATACCTTGCTTATATAGTCACTTAACCTGCTGTCAAATCACTCGTGCATGGAAGTTTCAGCGGCACTGTTGCTATGCGATGTACCACTCGTGCAGAAATATCTTTCTGACTCGGAGCTGTTGTTGTGGACCAGCAGAAACAATGCTGCACAATTTGACAACTCATTGGTGTTGTCCGCTGATACGTACCACTAAAACAAGCGACCACTGGCGGCACCTCCAAGAAGGCAAATGTGTTGGAAGAAAGTATGTCATGCCGAGATCTGGTCCACTGCAGCGATTTTTGGGGAGCTACTTCTGATTCACGGAGTGACTTCCGCTCTGAATCCATTTTGACTCAGTCACTAGAACGCTCGACTCCCTTCCTCAATCGGCCATTGTAACACACTTGCTTCAAAACGAGCAGAACTACTTGCTCTGACTCGGCCATTGGAATTCAACATGAGCTTTTCTGTCCAGCAGTAAGCACAGTTGCCGACCGATTTTCTTGGACTACCTGGTTTTTCCGTCGCCTGGCCATTCTCACTTTCAGATATAAAGCAGTTTATGGCGAAGTTCAATCCTTTGTGCGTAACCACCCTTACTGGACATGCGCAACAGCTGGCCCAAGCACTGCCAGAACATGCTCGCGCGTTCTGGCCTGTGTGAAAGGCTGAGTAAGACACTGTGGCTTTTTCCTCTTACACTCTCTCAGCAATCACGTGATGGCATCGGGAATGAGATTCTGCAGATGTGCGATGAATCAACGCGTTCTATCTCGGAACGTGCTGGCATGCGATAGGGTGTTTGGGCCTGCGTAAGTGGCTGTGGTCTCCCCCTTACACTCGCTCAGCAATCGCTTGATGTCGTTGGGGAACGAGATTCTGCAGACGCGCGATGAACCCATGTGCTCTCATTTCGCTTGGCAATGAACCCGCGTGGCCTCCTCCAACTAGAGTTAGGGACGCGTAAAAGCAACAGAAACTACAATGAATTAATGGTGTGCTCCACTGGCAAGGACGCGTTGCCATCAGGCAAGGTGCTCGTGATGAACGAAACATTAAGTCGGCCTATGCGCCGCTTCGCATGCTACTCATGCTTCCATATAGTAGGAGGTGGTGTGAATTTTTTTCAGTTATGATGTCTTCTTTATGCGCTGCTAGTCTTTCCTTTGCACCAATATACATTGTAAACCAAATCATAGGTGCTACAGTGTTTCCCAAGATAGCTCAGATGTGGTGCGCGCTGCTGCAAGAAATCGCAGCCTCGGAGTAAATCCGGTCATTCGAGGTCATGTCGTACCCTTGCTTATGTTGATGAAGCTTCCTTCTTTAGTTTTTCGTTGTTATGTAATCCTCTGCGAGTACATGTGCATTGGCTTGTTACCAAACCATAACTTTGGTTTCTGATACTTCGTGACACTGTGCTGGCTTAGTTGAAAAACACAGGCCTTGAAGAAAGCTTGCGTGGGCATTGTGGCTATGAGCTGCAAGCTGTGTGCCAAGCTGCTGTTCACTTTCTGCCAGTGTTTTTCATTAATGACTTGACCTAATGAATGAATCAGTGGCCATGCGTTTGGCTGACATCCGTACAAGCACCATTTCATCATCATCATCATCATCAGCCTGATTACGTTCACTGCAGGACAAAGGCCTCTCCCATGTTCCACCAGTTAATTCGGTCCTGTGCTTGCTGCTGCCAGTTTGTACCCGCAAGCTTCTTAATCTCATCTGCCCACCTAACCTTCTGTCTCCCCCTAACCCGCTTGCCTTCTCTAGGAATCCAGTTAGTTACCCTTTAATCCAGTTAATCCAGATAAGCACCATTTAGTACGTTCTAAAAGAGACCATTTGTCATTTGTATTAAATAAACTTACTGGAAAGCTACTATTCTGACTTATAAGAACCACTTAGTACATTCTAAAAGCGACCATTTGTCATTTGTATTAAGTAAACTCTGAGTAAATTTATCATAAACTTACTGGAAAGCTTCTATTCCGGCTTATAAGAATGCTCTGAAAGAGATCCGTGTGGTGCAACCCAGAATATGGTCCCTGACGGATTTCTCGTGTTTCAAAAATTCAATCTTGTTGCATATTTCGGACTTTACAAAGGCACTATCAACATTCCCACAGCACTAAAGCATTCTTACGACCCATTTTTTGGACGAGATCATGCTCTAAAATTTGATTTACTGTACTAAATTGTTCGTTTTGAGCCGTGCCTCTTAATTTTGAAATCGGCTATGTTGAATTTTGCGTTGGCATTGTTGAGCTTGGCTTACAGTGGCTAGTTGTGTGGCCTCCAAGATTGAAAGCGCACAAAAGCTTCCAGTGTGTTATCTTCCTCGGCTGGCAAAACTGTCTAGGTGACGCAGCTTTTCTTCTTTAGTTATCGTTATCATCATCATTACTAGGCTTGTGCGAATAGTGAATTTTCGGTTCGAAGCGAATTTGAAGCGAATATTGATTTTGGCCAAATAATTTTGAATCAAATTCGAATAGTGTATGGGACATATAAATAAAAATGGGCATATTTATCATAACCTTACTAAGCTGCTCAATATTTTTTACCTGAACTGGAGCCTCTATGCAAATGCCTTCTTTTTTCATTCAATGGAAGTCGAAAAAACCTTGAGTAGTAGCAGGATTTGACTTTCTGTAGGATGCGAGTGATGGACTTTCAATTACATAACATTTTCAACTTTATTATACATAGAGCATGCAAGCCGTCATAACAAACTTTTAAGCTTAATAAGATGAAGAATTGATTTTAGGGTAATAGGCTTATTTAAAGGGGCCCTGCAACACTTTTTCAAGTAGCCATAAAAGGAATTCACTAAAGAAGCTTATTGGCTCACGAATTCACTGCCTGAAACATTTTTAGAATCCATCCAGTACAAGCGGAGTTGCAAATATTTGTTGCACCCTGCGGTTTCATTCTCTCATATCATCCCGACAAAAGTGCTGGAAGCTCAGCAGGGAGGGATGGCAGTGTTTTCTGACCATGCTCAAAAAGTGTTGCAGACGCCCCTGTAAATTTGAAGGGGGCTTTCTGGCAGGGCAGATTTCTTTTGTGAAAAAACTTTCATGGCTAAGCATTTCTATTTTGCACTGAAACCACCTTTACAGGTGGTTGCATGCAAATTAATATACATTTATTCGTTCATTGCGAATACTTCGAAATTTTCAATAATTAAAATTCAAATCGAAGTGAATTCGAATACTCTACTCTTCATTTGAATATACGAACCATACGAATATTCACACGAGCCTAATTATTACACGTCAGTAGGCTATTTGGGTTTTTGTTTTGTTTTATTTTTAAGTGTTTAATTTCACACGTGGTCATTTTGGTGATGCATCAAGTGTTTTTGAGCTGTCGTGCGGGTCACATGTTCTCTGCTGTTGTGGTTGCTCAATAGCAATTGGTTGTTACGGTGCTTGGCCACTGACCTGGAACAAGCAGGTTTGATCATGGCCGTGGCAATCACATTTCAATGGAGGCAGAATGTTGGAGGCTTGCATACTTGCAATGTCTGTGCAGGTTAAAAAAAAATCCAGACGGCGTCGTTAAATCCGACCAGACAGAAGAGACGGTGCAAGCATTTTTTTTTGCAACAGACATCAAGTTTTTGTTTTCTTGGTGCCATGGAGCCACCTACTGTGCCACCCACAACGGTCGACGACAGCGATTGCCAATTTACTGATGATGTTAGCATTGCCCGAGTACAACTAAATCTACTCATCTCCAAGCACAGCATGACGCTGGGCATTGTTGAGGACTTTGTTGGCTACTCTAATCTAAACTAACTTCATTGTCATGTGCCTTCTATTTTTTCTGACTGCTCAATTTTTCGGACTATTGGCCGTCCCCGCCAGGTCTGAAAAATTAGTCGGCAACTGTTAGTAAAGTCAAGGCCGCGTTCAAAAAATATAAATTTACAGCATTGCCGTGTGGCCGTATAAAGAGTACTGCAAAATTCTCTCGGGACTTCAGTAGTTGCTAAAATTTTTGTAGGAATCGTTTCTTTTTTTTTTAAGCTTAAGACTGGGCAATATCTTTGTCTGCCCGACTATTCCCTCATTTTTGCAGCTTGAGAAATCGGTCAGTGATTGTGTAGTTGCGAACTTGTCTGTGTTCTTGCTTGTGTTGCTTTGCCTTTGTGTTCGTCTTTCAGAGTGGTATGTCTTTTAGCTGTTGACTCGTGCACGCCTAATGTGGCACTCACCCTGGTCGTTGTTGCCACTTGTGTTGTCCACCTGCAGAAAGGCGAGAGCATCATGGTTGAAGTGGCTAAAGGAGGCAACACCCAGGAGCAGCTGCCCATGGTGCTGAGGGTGCCCCACTTCAACAACGAGTCGCTGTCGGTCTGCTTCGGCCAGTTCTCATTGCTGGGCTTTGGGGACATTCTTGTTCCAGGTACGCTCCTTCTCAATTGGACTGTTCGTTTGGTCGCGTTGTAAATGGCAGCTCTTGTCCACGCATTCTCGCGCCTGAAAGCAGTTCATGGAAACAGCAGCTTTAATTCTCTTCCTGCCATGGCGAAAACATGTGTTTCTGGAAGCTTTCAGTAGATTGAAGGAGCTACTGCACTTTATATATTATGAATGATAAACAGAAAAAAATGACCTTTTTATGCATGTAAGTTTCACTAGTGAGATACTACTATATGCTATGTGAGCAATATAAATTGCGAAATTTAAAATTGCAGGAATGAATTAAACAGATTTTGTAATGTCATGCTTCTATCTACTAACTAAAATATATAGCAGTAATTATGAGATATACAAATGCACTGTCGTCAAATAAACGCCATCTTTGAAAAATTTATAAACATTTTTATTAAACAGGACTTCCTTGACAAAAATCCTACTGCAAGCACTCTTATTGGGTTTGTCATGCGGCAAAACAGTTCCTTGATGTAAAGCTTAGCGTAATGTTGCATGTCTTGCAGTAAACTCTTGCTTTATGCTTGGTTTTATTGTAGCACATCTATTTTTCACAGTTTCTAGAAGTCTCCCATCGTGGCAGGCTAGTGCTGAGACATGTTTTAGGCTGCTTTGCGTCGTCGTTGCTCTCGGAGTCAAAGCCTGAAAAAAAAAAAAAGCAGAATCCTCGAGCTCGCTGCTGCTATAGCTAAATCTATAAAATCAGTCGCAGACACACAGAGATGCTGGTACCTGCATTCATTTAAAGCGCGTGCATGCCCTGCTTTCGGTATTGGTTATATTCACATTTCGCTAAGACGATCGTGCAAAATTGGAGTGTGTTGAAAAAATTAAGGCCAGGGGGGGGGGGAGTACAAAGAAAAGTCTAGCTATTCTCTTTCGTGACGGATGTCCCTAAAGCAACGAAATGTCGCTGGATCAACAGAATGTTTTTGAAGCGGCAATTCAGACCGTCTATAACAAGCGTATTTGGTTTGAATTGCCGCTACCTGTTTATGTGCATTGCGCTGGGTATTGTTGGAATGGTTAACAACCCGGTTGCTTTCAGTACATCGATGATGTATCTCTAAACAGCATTTAATTTTGTTGTTTTCTTGCTCATATATAGTGCTGTTCATATGGTGTAAGGTGCTGAGCTAACAGATGAATTTGTACACCGTTTTTAGGCCTCCTGGTTGCCTACTGCCATGGTTTTGACCTGCTGACTACAAGAAGCCGTCTGTATTTCCTCACTGGCACGCTGTGTATGTTTCCTTTAGTGAACTGCCTGCTGTGTGGATTCCATCTTTTGCAATTTTTCTTGCTTGCATGCTTTCATACAGCTTTTGTAATGAATGCATGTTCCACTTACCAAAGACGCGCATTCAGTTTTATGGCTGGAAAATGCTCACTGTCATTCTTTATGAAAGAGGAGACGCGATCGTGTGACCTGCTCTCTAGAACGGCTGCTTACAGTATCTTGCAGCACTTGTTCAGCGGCCATAACTCATTGTTTTATTGTTTTGTTTGCCAATAGATGACGCCAAAAGCCAACGTCCTCTTTTGCTGCCAGTTGATGGTCCTGTAAGCAGCCGCCGCAGAGCGCAGGCCACGCGCTCATGTGTTTCTTTTCATAAAGGACATCAGTGTACCTCGTTCCTAGTGACACAGGAGCTGACTAAAGTAAGGGAAATGGCATAGGAACTGAGTAGTGGTTTTGCCTGTCGCTTGAACAGCTTTATTGGGATGTTGCAACAATTATACATGTGCAACTTCCGAACCGCGTGTTACCTCGGCCAAGACTCAGCAGGCAGACCACTCAATCCCAAAAATATGCGGCATCATCACATGTGGCACAAACACATTATGTTAACTCTTGCCCTCTCACTATAGTGCAGTTATTAAATTTGATGCGCCTCCTCACTGTAATGAGTGCCAAAAGGCTGTAGACTGAAAGTTTTTTTTTTTTCTTTTTTCGTTCTTCATCATCACCACCTATAAACTGGTGTGATAGAAGTTTCCCTATTTTGCAGCTGTGCTCATCTTTCTGCCTCTTTCGTTTCATGGTTCGAGCCTTTTCGAGTTCTTTATCCTTACCTTTACATTGTGGTGCTGTGCCGTGTCTATGTTGCAGTTTATGGCATGGGGCTTGTGCTGACATTCATCGCACTGTACTTGATGCGAACTCCCCAGCCTGCGTTACTGTACCTCGTGCCAGCCACGCTCCTGCCAACCATCGGCATAGCATGGTGTAGAGGGCAGCTAGCCGACATCTGGCACGGTGTCAAGGTGAGGTGTGGATTGTGTCCTCAGTAGTTCTGCACCATCCTCTCACTTTTGGTCCGTAGCTGTACGCCCACCTTGGTAACTTACTGGCTGTAGCACCACCACTAAACATGAGGGTGCAGTTTTGGTACTGGATCATAGCGCTGTAGGTATTTTAGTGGTGGCAAAATGCAAAAGTATCCTTTGGGCCCTTGTTAAAAAAACCCAAGCGATCTGGATTAATCTTAAGTGCCGTCCTATGGCAAGCCTCATGATTATGATATTGAGGTTTCAACATGTAAAAACCAGAATATATATATATTTTTTTAATTTGCCAAACAACTGAGCACTGTTCTCAAACACAAATGGACGCTTGAAGCTTTTGACTGAGACAGAAAACATATGCTTACATCTTCATCTATAACTTAGCGCCGCAGTGGGCCCTGCAGTACAGTCTAACCTTATCAGAATGAAATACCGCCGAACTTAAAAGTAGTGCTTTCATCATGTCAATGCAGCACACCACACCTTCTTGCAATTGTTTTCACGGTCAATGATCAGTGTTGGTCAAAAGAAGGGGAGTCGGTCGGATAAGAACTCATTGCTATGCTTTTACCAAGTTGCGTTTTCCTCGTGACAATCGAGAGCTTTTTAATCCATTTGGGTGAAGCTGGAGACAAACAGCAGGCATCAGAAATCTGAGTGCAATCGCACATGCAGTGGCCTCATGTATTTCGACGAACGCTTTGCTTTGCAAGTTACGGTATAACGCGAGCATGTGCTTAGAGCTGTGTCCTACTTATAACCGCGCATAATTTGGGTGGGCCTGGTTTACTTGCAGCCTGTGCCGCTAGCGCTGACTGGGCAGACTCTTCCTCCCACCACGGTCGTGCCGCCAAGGGCGGTCAGCAGTGCAGATGCCTCGCAAGCCCCGTCAACTCCCACTAGTTGCCACGGGACCATAAACTCGTCAAGCCGGCCGGGTACACCACCGCCGCTCGCGAGTCCTCAACATGTTCCGGCGTCACAGCTGGGTGGTTCCCCATACGCTCAACCAAGGATGTCTCCACCACCGAGCCCCGGTTCTGGGGGAAGGGGCTCTCCAGGCCGTACTTCAAACGCTCATTCGAGCAATCGCGTCCCAAGCACGCTACCGCAGGCCAACACCCCTCTCCTCAGTTCAGCGCAGTATCCTAACCCTGGGACTCAAAGCCAGTACTGGGTTGGTGCTCAAGAACACTTTGGCAATTCTTTCCCTGCTGAAACGACACAGAGGTAGTAGCCACTCATGGCCTCTGCTGTTCAGTACGAGGGACTGTACCTGAGAGTTCTTGTTGTGATGCTTTTACCATTTTTATGTTATATCTTTTTTTTTTTGTACTCTGTGGCCACTCTGCACCCATCTGATTGGCTGGCAGTTCTGGCTTCTTCCGTTGGCAGGAACGCCTTAGAAAGGCTAGCTAGTGTTTAACTCTCTTTTCATGCATAACCCTTCTTTTGTGCACTGTCTGTCCACTTATTGGACAGTTACCATGTAGCAAATTCTGTGAGCTGCACTGATGGTAGGCCGTGTTGCACGTGCTGGGCCGCCTGCTCCTGTGCGTTGACGTAAATGACAGGGATGTATTGCACATTTCTGAATATGCAGCACTAAATTCCTTCCAATCACCAAAAAAGCAAAGCGGTTTACTTTTTGGCTTGTCACCCCTGTTGTAGCAGAACCCCAATTGACTGTACAGTCTGCTGGCTCAGACAGCTGAACAAAGAGGAATGCGGAATGGGCGGGACAATAACCCAAGCCAACGGGACATGCGGCCACTGCTATTCAAGATCGATGGCTTAGTGCGAGAACCGAACAGTGCAAACAACTCGGGGTTTTGTTAAGGCCAATGGTAATCGTGCACGTGTGTCAAAAGCGGGGAGGAATACTGTAAGAACATATGAAGCACGGATGAAGTTATCAGTTGTCAACTTACACAAAGTTTTTTGTCATGCAGGGAAGGTCAAATTTTCGACAAGTTTTTTGTTGTCTTGTTTCTTGTTGTCACAACACAGTGCCACTTGTTTGCACAATTGTTCAATTTCCTCTTGTGGTTTGCTCTGTTTCAGTTCCTTTTATGCCTCTCAACAATTTTCCCAAGTTTTCAGTTGGCCAATGTCTTTTTGGATGGTACTACTGTCTTCAGCCTTTGGTACGGCCTCTATTTGGAGGCACAGTCTTTGTTCAAAAAATGTGGATTTCAGCACAATTTGAAATGTTCACTCGTGTTAACCTCAAGTTTTCACAAACCACTCGAGGCATGTTAACCCACAAAAACAACTCTGGTCAGATGCTTGAAGCATCTCTCTTCCCTGAAGCTGCTTCCCACTCCTTCCTATTTCTTACAATTAATTTTTTTTTCTGTTAAGGCCAGTGTCGCTTAGGTGCCTTTGGTGTGCTCTCCGTCCTCAAACTCTCCTTGGGAGCTGCACGTGAACAGAATGGCTCTTTTTTTATCTTTACTTTTTTGACAAGTCACAAGCTGTCTTTGTGTAGAGTATGCAGCCAACTTTGCATCATGTGGCAGTGATTACAGCTCCATGCTTCCAATCATGACAGTTAATGTTCCTGAGCTGTAAATCTTCCCTTGTATTTTGTTTAATGTTTAAGGGAAATTCTACTGGTCACTCTTGAAGTAGCTGCTGAGGATCAAAACTTCTGTGTTTTTCTTGAACCCGCATTGTCGTCAAATCGTATGCACACTGAAAAATATTCCACCACAGAACCTTTCGTGCAATCGTTGTTGCAAAACTTTCATGTTGTAAGCATGACACTGTGTTTGCTAAAACGTCGTCCAAACTAATTCTTCACTCTTTTTAAAAAGTTGAACTGTTGTCATCAAGCATAGCACGATCACAGCGTACCCATGTGTGCGGGTTGTATCCTAAAAGATGACTTGCACAAGGAAATGAACCCGTTTAATGTCGATGTGTGTATCAGAAGACAAGTCAAGTTGCACTCCGCGCTTCCCTCTCCCCAAACTATCTATGTATCACTCTTTGCAACCAAAGAGCTATTTGCTACAAAAGCCGGTTTTCCCGAATAACAATGAGAACAAGCTGCATCACTTCTTCAAGGTTGACCGGGAGGGTTTCCTCAAGTTTGTTTTCTCAGACCATTCGCAAAGCTTCGTAGAGGATTGTGTCATACTAATCACTCTTTTGTTTCTCTTGTATTGCACATTTTTTTGTGCTGTATGTAAAGAAATTTATCATTAAGAGTGCTGTATTCATTTTGAGTGAAGATGTGCCCACTGCTGGCAGTTGTGTCTATTGATGTACGTATAATGCGTTCGTAAGCAGTTTTCAAGTAACCACTTTGAATTACCTTGACAATGAACTTTCGAATTCTAGAATACTTCTTTCTGAAATCGACAGAAACAGATCTGTGTAAATAAAACATTTCAAAGGTCATTTCAAAGTCACACACTTGCCCTACGGGACGATTAACCTGTGTTGCTTACCTGCGTGTGTTTATACCTGTGCCACTGAACGGAATGAGCAGAGTTTGTGATGGGTGCCTCAGGTGTTTGCTTACTGTGATTCCTCGTTAAACAAATTACAATACAAGGTCGCATTTTGAGGTTAAAAATGAACATGTTTTCTTTGTATATGTGTGCCAAGTATTCCTATTTTCTGAGCTAGTAATCTGATAATGATGACTGTGGCATATACACAATTTTAGTGTGTAAAATATGCATACGTGCAAGGCATGAAATTTTTATATGTGAAAATATGCCATTAGAGCAAAGCTTTGGTTAAAGTTACACAATAAACTGGTCTAAAGCTTTTTTTTTTGTCTCTGCTTGTCAATGATTACAAATTGAAGACTCTAAACGTGTTCGCACAACATCGGCATGGCACAGTAAAGGAGTACACACACGATGCCACCCTTCTTCAAATGCAATGAGCCATTTTCTATAAAAGCTACTTCTTCAAACGAAAATTTGTAAGATTTTCAACTTTACTTCGAGATTTACCTGAACCACTTTGTCAAGTTTGTTTTCTCATCCTGATGGTGAGACATGCTGGAGGTTTGTAGCATGCCCGTTCAACATCCAGTATGTTATACCAATGTGCCCGGTGTTCAATGCTATCAAGTTAACTTGATAAGAAAAATCTGTCAGATGTTTGCGACACCATAGTTTACTTTTCCCTAAGGGCTCTTATTCCTAGGCACCTTGACACACTAGCAGTTGTGAAGAGGAGGTTCTTGTGATCTTTGCGAGCATGTGAACAATGGTAGCCGCTCGAAATTTTAAATGGTCTCATTGACAAGTTTATCCTAACTTATGTCTAGCATGAGCTGCATTTTAGTGGTAAATATGCACATTGTAACAGAAACTGGAAGGTAAGTCTACCGTATATACTCGTGTAAGGGCCGCCCTCGTGTAAGGGCCGCACCCCAACTTTGAAAGCGGATATTTCGAAAAAAAAAAAAACAAAAGTTCAAAATGTCCCGCCAGAAAAGTGTAGTTAGTTCATTTACAGCCAGATGGCGCTGCACGCTTTTCCGCTTTTATTCTACTTCCGCCGACGCGCCGACCACGCTGTTGACAGCGCGCCGCCATATTTGCCTTGTGCGGCCTCTTTGTTGGCATCGTTCCTAGCATCGTGTCGATACGTTGGCAGCGCGACTTCAGATCGGTGTCGTCGGTGTCACTTTGTTGGTTGTAGTGAACCCTGCAGAAGCCAGCGCACGTGACGGACGATGGGCCGGCATCTGAGATCATTCACTGCAGCATTTAAGCTGCAAGTGATTGACTATGCCGAGGAGCACGGGAAGCGGGAAGCTGGACGAAAGTACGACGTCGATGAGAAGCGCGTGCGTTACTGGATGAATCAGAAAGATGCCCTCGCCGCTACTAACAGGAGCCGAAAGGCGTTTCGCGGGAAAAAGTGCAAGTACCCGCAACTCGAAAGCGAGCTCGTCAACTACGTCGTCGACACACGAAGGGACGGCTACGCCGTATCGACTGACATGATACGCGTCAAAGCCCTCAGCATCGCTCGCCACATGGAAATACCCCCGGCACAATTCAAGGCAAGTCGGGGCTGGGCTACGCGGTTTATGAACCGTAACCAGCTTTCTATTCGGCGCCGAACGACGATTTGCCAAAAACTGCCGCGCGAGTACGAAGACCACGTCATTAAGTTTCATCGCTTCGTGAATGCTCTCAGGAGGGAGCATGAATACGACCTGTCCCAAATTGGGAATGCGGACCAGACACCTGTGTGGTTCGATGCACCGGAAAGCACCACAGTGGATTTAAAAGGTGCGAAAAGTGTGTCTGTGCGCACGACTGGTGCAGAACGCCAAAGGTGCACTGTGATGTTGTGCATCACGGCAGACGGCAGGAGGCTTCCGCCGTACGTCGTATTTAAAAGGAAGACTCTCCCAAAAGAGAAGTTCCCTCAGGGAATCGTCGTACGTGCGCAAGAGAAGGGCTGGATGTCCGAGGAACTGGTCGTTGACTGGATTAAGACCGTCTGGGCAAACAGACCTGGAGGGCTGTTACAACGGAAAGCCCTCCTTGTTTTGGACAGCTTTAGGGGCCACTTGACCGACCGCGTCAAGAACCGAGTTGCCGCAACTCGTACGGACTTGGCCGTCATTCCCGGTGGCCTGACGAGTGTGCTGCAGCCGCTCGACGTATGCGTCAACAGACCATTCAAAGTGGAATTTCGCCGATGTTACTCTGAATGGATGGCTGGAGGCGTCCACGAGAAGACCCCTACAGGACGGCTGAAGCGGGCGTCGCTCCAACAGGTGTGTGAATGGATTTTGAATGCGTGGCGTGCCATGTCAGTAGAAGTAGTTGCTAAAAGCTTCAAGGTAACGGGAATTTCGAACTCCATGAACGGCACCGAAGATGACCGTCTCTGGGAAGACGCGGACGCCGAGGCGAGCTCCTCCGAGAACGAGGACAGCGAAATGGAATCCGAATAAAAACATTTCTGGCATGTCATTTGTGACTCTTGCACTCTGCTACTGTTGCATAAACAGTACAGACCTTTGGCCTGTACTGCCTGTACTAAATCGGCCTGATTCGTGTAAGGGCCGCACCTAGCAAAATTTTCGAAAAAAAAGTGCGGCCCTTACACGAGTATATACGGTAATGCACAGATTCTTATGTCGCTACTACACCCAAAACACGTTATAACAGAATGGCATCTTGCAAGAACTAAGTTCGTTATATACAAAAACTCGTTGTAAAGGTTATTCTTAACATTGTGTTTATCACAAGACTGTTTTTTATTTACTTCATTATAACCAATATTTTGTTATATCCCTGTTCGTTATATTGAGGTTTGAGTGGAGTAGAAATCGCTTTTTTGCATGCGACACTGCTGTCACACCTGCACAATGTCGGAACACCAGTTTGTAAAACATTGAAAGAACTTGTGTTACGAACAGCACAGCTGATTTTGTGCCCATGTTCTGTTTTAGTGCATGCATTCTCTAGCGATTTAAAGCAAAGGATCCCCAGATGTGAAATGTCCCCACACCCACCACATGGTTATGGCACTCGACTGCTAACCAAAGAGTCACAGGATCGAATTTCGGCCATGGCGACTACATTTCAACACATACAAGATGCTGAGGGCCGATGAACATTAAAAAAGTTTGCGTGGTTGAACTTGCTGGAGCCTCCCACTATAGCATCTCTGATAATCATATTGTTTTAGGAAGCAAAGTGCAACAACTATTACATGTAAAGTCTCACTATACAAGCATTTTGTAGTGGTGCTTCCGAACCTAACCAATTCAAGCTGTATTAGATTTAACCAAGTGCCACTTGGCTGTGCCGACCAGCTGAGGCTCTGAAACGGGCATCTTAGAAAGACCTCTGTTATTGCTATATGTTGTCTTACCAATCTTCTCTTGGGAAAGTTATTTTAGTCTGTCAAGCATAAGTGGAGTTACTGGTAGTTACGCAGGTCGTGAGATCGAATCCCGGCTGCGGCGGCTGCATTTCCGATGGAGGCGGAAATGTTGTAGGCCCGTGTGCTCAGATTTGGGCGCACGTTAAAGAATCCCAGGTGGTCGAAATTTTCGGAGCCCTCCACTACGGCGCCTCTCATAATCATAAAGTAGTTTTGGGACGTTAAAGTGATATATGCACCATGCATATATCAATCGATTACTGGTAGTTACTGCATGCTTTACTATTACCTTCTTTGGCAATGTTACTTAGGTGGGGAAACGCAAACATAACAGAAGTTGGGGGAATGTGGTGGCTTGATTTAAGGAAAAATCGATGAACAGGGAATGTTGTTGGACCCGCTGTTTTGACGAGCAGACTTTTTCGTTGTTGGCTCAACTTAGCAGCTTGTTTATTTACACTTGCTCACTCTCTCCCAACCTGAACAGTCGTAGTGTGGGAAGGGAAACCATATGCAAAAAGGTGGGAAACAAAAGAAACATTATTCAGACAGATAGGTTGGCATGTCTAACGGGAGTTGTAGTATAGCTGGTGAGGAAGTTACTTAGGTGTGGGGGTGGCAGGAGTGTGCAAGGCTCCACTCAAAATTTACACTGCAACACTTCACCCCTTTAGGCATTTCTTATGCCTTGTTTGTTTGTTTGTTCTGGAACATGCTGGCTACTACTACCTGTTCAGGAGTGGGTGACACCAGCCTTTGGTGGTACTTTGTAGTGTACTTCGTGCTGGTACCTTGTGGCGGAGGACTGTGCATTGGAAGAAGTTATGTGTAACTACTGTGCTGAAGCGTGACCTTACGCACTCAAATGTGGCTGAGTTGAACTGGGTGTGGACCACCCTTGCTGTGCAGCTGCTTTACCGACGGAGGGTAGCCGAATCCAGGTTGTGCACTTTGAAGCACATTTGATAGGTTTAAAAATTGGGAGACCCTTAAGCTACCTACGCCTGTAAGAGTTGAACGCGATAGTGGTATCCTGTCCCTGGTGTGTGTACTGAGTGCAAAATGGCTTGTGTTGGTAACATGTGTGCTTTCTATAGGGTGGGGCCCACTTTATACCATGAAGTGATGATAATCACATGTTCTGACGCCCGATCGCAATTTACGCTTGCACCATGCATTATTACTGCGATATTACATATTGCATTGTAAAGCATATATACGGTATGCGTGCGTTTGCAAAGCATGGAAGTTACTTTCGCTGCACTTCCAAGCAGAGGAAGTTGTTTTCACTGTATTTCCAAGCAGACGGGTGGCTCTGTGGTAGAACACCTTCTTGCCACGCAAGTGAACAGGGTTCAGTCCTCACGCATGCCCACAATGTTCATTATTTATTTTATTTGCATCTTTCTCAATTTTTCGATCACACACAAGATAATTATTTCTTACTCACAACCAACGACGACCGGAACTTCTGCGAAACGAGCTCTTTAACTCTATCACCTTAAAACAAAGTTTGTCTCTCGAGGCACGTTAAAGAGAGCTAGTGCATGGTTATGGAGACAATATGCGTAGATGAGCACTTTCCAAGCTTGCTCAGTGCCAAATAACAAACTAAAGCACATTGTACTTAAATGACCACTCATTTACTCTGTCAAGTCCTACCTTGTGTGTAGGAAACAAACATAGACCACTATTAACTAATGACAAAGGAGTTAAAGTGAAATATCTTGTGGCCTTTTTGACATTACAAGTGTATGCTTTTTGTTTACTTAACTATAACTTAGCAATATTACAATTGCTAAGAATGTTTTCATATCAGTTGGTACTAATTGGGCTTGTTTGCGCCTATTTTATGTTACACCTACAATTTTCTTTTCCATCGTTTGCTGCGTGGTCCTTAAAATTGAGGACAATGCAGCAAGCTATGAAAAGAAAAATGATAGGTGTAACCTCAAGGGCCAGGAAGAGAGCAGATTGGGTCAGGGAACAAATGGAGGTTAAGGATACCAAAGTCGAAATTTAGACGAAATGAATATGGGCAGGGCATGTGACACATAGGCAGGATAACCCCCGGTTATTAAGGGTAACTTACTGGATTCCAAGAGAAGGCAAACAAGTGGAAGGGAGATGGAAAATTAGGTGGGCAGATGAGATAAAGAAGTTCGCAGGCATGATGTCGCAGCAGAAAGCACAGGTCTGGGTTGATTGGTGGAACGTGGAAGAGGCCTTTGCCCTGCTGTGGGCATAGTCAGGCTGATGATTATGAAAGAAATTATTAAGAAAGAAATTAAGAAATTGTGAAAGAAATTATTTCTTACATTCATGGCTTATGCCAGACTGATTTAAGTATGTTTCACTTGTTCTAAAATAACAATTTTAATGCTTCACGAAGTGTTTTCACGCACATATTTCGGAAATATCTTTTATAAATATTTTACTTATGTAAATCTGTGGAAGTTTTGTCCAAGACGATCAAAGTAAGTGCATGCAAATTGCAGAAGGTAATGCCACATGAACTTGTGGGGCAACAAATTGCTCTATGCCATGAAGCAAACACATTCGTAAGAAGCAGTAAAAATTTTGAAGAATGTCTCCATGATATGCATGTAGACGTTTATGATCACAGCACTCTGCTTTCAACATTGTGCCACTGTCTTCATGCAACAAAAAGTTGCACACCATAAAGCTAAAGCAAACACCCAAAATGGCCACTGAAATCCAATTGCAGGACTGTGCTCACTGCAACAAAACTTAAGACCTCAGTGGAGTAAATTAAGGACAACTGCTTTTACGAATCAATTTTCTGGCATATGTATTAGCTTAATTTTCTGTATCCTTCGTCCCGCACATCAGCGCTACCTGATGGCACCTACTCAGGGGAAACCTATACTACTTCCACCGGTTGATCAGATGTATAAAATAAGGGAAGAATATTTTCAAACAGGAGACACTTTCTGCAAAGCTTTGAATTGTATGGAAGAAACAGCTGTGATGTTTTACTCAGCAGATATGCCAGTCACACCAGCTGTCCTTGTGACAAAGAGTGCAGGAAGGATGGGCTCATTTTGTTCTTGCGGGAAATACTAAATGTCAATGTAGTATCATATCTTTACAACTGTACAGTGACCTTTAAACTTTCACTTTTAACTTCATCAGCAGGTATGATAATGCACGTGTGCATAAAACTCGTGCTCCAGATGTCGAAGCCAGAACACTGTTGTACCTGATTGCATCAAGAATTTAACTCTGGCTTTGGCAGAGTCAACAGTGGGAATGAGCAACCAGTTGGCTTAGTCATTTTTGGACCAAACGCAGCAAGTGAAACTCAGCGTGAGCCTGAAGGAAAAAGAAAACAGCAAGGAAGGAAATGATAGGCAACAGGATGAGAGGTAATTGACATGGACATTTCCTTCTTTGGTGGAATCTCTTTCCTTCGAGCTGAAACTGAGCTATGTGACATCACTATGACATTATGATGCACCCATGTGCCCAATCTGCAATACTTGAGCAAAATGATTGCATCTCTCATATCCTTCATGCGTGGGCCTGAGGGCATCACAACGAAGCCTAGGATGACGGGGCAAATGCACACAGACTCGCGCTCGAAATTGTGATTTAATTGTTGCACTCTGATAAATGCCATACACAAACCTATAGTGAATGTTTTGTTGTCCATATTTTAAGGGGGGGGGGGGGGGAAGGTCAAATACTTTCTATGGAGGTTCATGTGTGTGTGTATGGGTGCATACATATGCATACACCCCACAGCCCCCCTAGATGTTCTGTTTATTACAAAGGCTAAAGTTTAGGGCCTCATCAAATGGATGATTTTAGTGTTGGTGGCGTCAGCTTCAGCAGAAAGTGATGGAAAAAGAAATATGTGTCATCATGAGGTCAAGCTAAATCAATAAATAATATAATAATAATGATGATAAATATCATGAGGTCAAGATCACTGAAATACATGACGTCATAAGACATCACGTGATGACGCTAATGAATCGATGCTCAAAGGTGGGCCAATTCATAGTGTTTAGAAAACTCCAGTCAGTATCATACTGTGGATATGGGCCGATCCTAGGGTGCTATTCTGGACATTGTCGAATTCCACCATGTTGTCAGATTCCGCCATTGATCGATGCTAATTGGTCAAGTGAGCTGCTACAACCTAATGATTGGCTTGAAATGCCCCCATTACGAAAAGCGCATGAGGTGCGAAAAGTTCGCAGCACTTCCGAAGTTTCGTGGGTGAGGGGTGGGGGCACAGACACTCGACTGAGAGCTACAAGAAAAAGGCCTACGCCTTCAAGTTATCTTAGGCGGATGCATAGTGTTTCCTACAATGAAACTTTATGGGCGAATGAGACTGCGTGATTTCTGTGGTAGTCTTCAAGTAAAGTGTGGGATTGGGCTAGTTGGTAACGCATTATTGAACTTCTCAGCGCAAAGAGAAGTTGCGCTGAGAACGATAGCTATAGCGCCAGAACAAAACGACGACACAGAGACAAGAAGGACACGAAAGACACGAGCGCTGTCTTTCGTGTCCTTCTTGTCTCTGTGTCGTCGTTTTGTTCTCGCGCTATAACTATCGTCATGCTATACCAACTAGCCCAAGCTGCCACACTTTTATAAGCGCTGAGAAGTTCAGTAGTCTTGAAACCTGGCTTTTATTGCGCCTTTCTACGAACTTTAATGTCATTTTGATTCGAACAATGCAGCATTAAATAGCTTTTAACGTATTTTAACAAACTATTATTTGTAGAAATCATTGACGTTAAAGCGGTACCGAACATTTTCACAAGACCAACGTTAGATAGTAAACTGTAAACTGATCGCCATCGACATCAAAAATAACATCTGCCAACGCCTGTTATTACAGGAGGCGTTGCATCTGCGTGTGTTTGTTTTAAGTTTCTCCTGACGCACTTCTGTTGTGATGCGTATAATTCTGAACGTTCAGGTGGGCGAATAGCTGCTGCAATAGCATTTTACTCTAAGAAAGTGTGAAGTATCTCTCTCTGTTTTGTTTAAGTCGAGAAACACTGAGCAAGTGGTTGTATATTCGCATTGGGCAGCTGATTCCGCCACCAACTCCATTCATTTCCTCAGCTGTTCCACAAGAACTGTTACGCTAAACCACCCCGTGCTAGCACTTGAAATCAGCGCTATGGGTGCTGCGATGTGTCCTTTATGCCAGAAAAACTCGGCCAACGTCGCGCTGTGCTTATGCTCGTTGTGGAATTAACGGCACAAGATGAGATGACTGCGCGCGAAACGAAACTGGAGATCGTCGCAAACTACGATGGGCTCTGACTGCTTTGTATTTTTCAGGCGGCGCCCACAGAGTAAAACTTACAGTGGTCATCTAAGAAATCTGCGAGGGTGTCGACAGCATGGACGCTAAGGGAGACTCAATCAACTTAGATTTAAGCCAACTTACTGGCGAGATTGTTGCTGTTGTAGATGAGGAGCAAAAGGGGTGAGTATATTTGCATAACATTCGGAGTTTCCGAATTACGAACTGCATATATTGTGTCAACGAGCAGATTCGCAGAGCACTGTATTAGTATGTTCTACAGGTGGTAACTTTCGTTTAGGTCGCGTGTCTAACATGAATGACACGGCAGTGGTAATTTTTGCCCGTGCCACGTCATCGTCACAACATGAAAGTAATACAAGTAACGGGGTTACCAATTTGTGCGGCGGTGTGAATTGATGTACGCCTCAATTATATAGCATCAGTGACATCGAAATCTTAACGCCTCTGGTTGAATGAGTGTAAGAACAGCATAGGTGAATAGGATAGGTTATCGAGTGTGTGCCAAGAAACCTCGGTTGGCGAGAATATATCACCTGTTGCTTATCTGCTACTTTGGGATGGGTAAGATCTATCAGTCATTACCTATTGACCTTAACTTTATATAATTCTGTAAAGGTTCCTATTTGAGAATTCTGAGGAACTAAAATGAGTCTTTACTTTCGCAGGTCATCAGATAATATATTTTTGAGGGCCACCTCATAGGCAGTCTCTAGCTGCTAAATAAAAGTATAACTAAGAAACTGGAAAAATATGTGTAAAATAATGTGGATATGCAGTCACTGTGATAAGATAATAAAATCGGGAAAGGCACACTATGATGTTTTCTTGCAAGCCAGGCTCTTTCATTTCCTCTTATTCAAATATATATATATATATATATATATATATATATATATATTTACAGCAAGCCTGGACTATTGCCAACCAGTCCTGCTGCCGCAAAGGAATGGCTTTCGCACAAGAAGCAGACCATTCGTCCGTGGAAGCAGTTCGTGAACTTCAACCGATTCAGCGTGCCCAAGAACATCGGCGATGCATCCGCCAGAGTTGTTCGGAACGTGGAGCACTTCCAAAGCAACTACCTCTTTGTCTTCATAGGCCTCATTGTGTATTGTATGTAAGTTCAAAGGTTTCTGCTGGGAAACTTTCCCTTTTATTTTTTTTAAAGGTGAGAAAACTCAGTCAAGAAGCTTTGCAGAAGAGTGGGCCTCTGTAACCTGTGCATGGCTGCATACCTCTGCATCAAATGCAGCATACACATTAAATACATTATTGCAATGAACAAATAAACTTGGAACTACTTTCATACACAATAAAAAAAACTTGTGAGCAAACAATATCTGTACAAAAAAAAAACCAAAGAAGTGTCATATTTGATTAATGAATTGAAAAGAGACCAGTAATAAATGCTATTTGTACACAGAAAACATAAATTTGGACATGTATTGCTGCCACAAAAATAAATGTTGATAATTTGCTTGTGTTAATGTCTACTGACTTACAGCAAAAACCTCAAATTTTCAGTGAATGAACTGTGTGGATACATATTGCAAGTCATGGAAGAACAGAACATTTCATTGTTCCCAAATGTAACGTTATACCAAATGTGTTCTCTTTACCCTTAAGTTATTTAATACTCTTGACGCGTGGGATATGCACCTCTAGAAAACTGTTAGCACTCTACAGTAATGGCTGTATGCATTTAATTAAACTGCTATATACACGAAATTACGACTTCTTTAATTTATTTGTGTTTCTGTACCTACGCAGGTTTCTGCGTTGAAAAGTCTACATGTTAAGAATGCTGAAGTTGCAGCAGTCTAACTACAATTGAACATGAATACACAGTACTTTGGCCATTATGTGACTTTGGGCTGTGTTGACACCATTACTATGCGAATAAACTTTCCTTTCCTCAGAAATATTAGCCACCGATGACTGCAGTAGTATTAGTTATTTACACAATAATTATGTTGTCAACAATGCCATAGAAATTCGTACTTGTGGCAAGTACTACTACACGGGCTGCTGACGTATACAATTTTGTGTATTTCGATTGGTGTGATGGCTAAAGAAGTGTAACTCGGATTACAGTTCTGGCAGCAACCTTCATCACAACTTTGACCTTGCTTGTTTGCTTGAATCATGGGTTCCTATGTTAAAGGATATTTTGAAAGGTTGCAGACCTCGTTCAGTAGACTCACAGTAAACAGAAATCGCATAGAACCACTGCCAAAACGAAACAACTGATTTCATACCTGAAAACTGCAACCTTGTCTATCTCCCAGTAAAGGAAACTCCTGTTGATCGGAACAAATTTTGCGGTCCCTTCAGGTTGTGTTTCATGAGAGTCTACTGTATTTGATCTTCTTGGCATGCAAGTAAAATGACGGCAAGGTTTCAACAGAGAGGGCGGGTGAAATTTTTTCATCTTTTTTATTCGGGGAATTGAAGTTCATGCACTTATATGTATGAAGCTCACCGAATAAAATCCGGATGTACAAAGTTCTTATGAAGTTGAACTACAGAGGAGGTCGACAAACAAAGAAACCAAGAGGTTTAAAGGTTTTTAATGCATAAAACACTTGATAGAAAGATCCTGCCATCCGACAGCGTACCACAGTCTAAAAAAGTCGAGTATTTGGGGAGTGTTCCTGCTACACAACAGTAATCATCTACTTCGAGTACTTTCCTTGCATTATCACCACGGTTCTGGTAGTTGGCAGTCGTGAACAGCGCGCGTTATCAGTGACATAGCATTTCCGACAGGAATGTGGCCAGCGCCGGGTTTTCAAGAAGGGAAACGCGAGCAAGTCGGATGACGATTATTGTTGTGTAATAGAAGTACTCCTTGAACACTCCATTTTTTTTAAGAGTGAGTGCAGTGCTTGATTGCATAGAAATTGATAGTATACTGATGCACGTGTGTTTGATCTAGTCAACACACTGCAAATCTTTGGAAAGTTTTTTGAAAGACTATACCATTCCTGCTTTCAGATTGACCTCTCCTCTCTTGCTGATTGCAATTGTGGCTGGTATGGGAGGTGCATACATAATTCGCCTGAAAAGTGCCGAAGGGAAAATCAAGCTGTTCAGTGAGTTTTTCTTTTTTATTTCATTTTATCACTATATATTGTGACCATGCGGGATCGAAGAGCACACAAAGCACCTCGAACAAATATGCTTTATCGATCACAGGACAAAGACTGCAACGTCTTCTTCGTCTCTGCTCTCGGCCAAGGACATTCGCGCTACTTTGTTGTCACCGCCACTGGCACATACGCCTGTCATTATTCCCCTTTAAAAAAAAAACATTGCCCCGATGTTAAACCCTTGAGAAGCAAGGTAAAACCAAAACTGCATCGTTAGTCACTGAAAGTAAGGCTTCATACGAAGCACGTAGACAATGTCTGGTAAATGTCTGCGGCGCTTCGAACACTGAACGCCGTCCGGAACAACCTCGTAGTTGACATCACTCATGCGTCGCAGAACCTTGTAGGGTCCGAAGTACCTTCGCAACAGCTTTTCAGTGAGCCCACGCTGACGAATAGGTGTCCAGACCCACACTTTGTCGCCCACGTATGTGACGGTTCTATGCCGGAGGTTGTAATGTTTGGCGCCATCGTCTTGTTGTTTGGTTATTTGCAACCTGGTAAGTCGTTTGGCTTCCCCTGCTTGCTGGGTAAACTCTTCGGCGTCAGTCTCATTACCATCATTTTCATGAGGGTGCATCGCGTCTACCGTAGTAACTTCGCATCCGTAAAGGAGACTGAAGGGTGTCTTCCGAGTGGTCTCCTGACGAGCCGTGTTGTACGCAAACGTGATGTAGGGCAATATGTCGTCCCAGTTCTTGTGCTCTACGTCAACATGCATGCTTATAATGTCAGCCAGTGTCTTGTTGAGACGTTCAGTGAGCCCGTTGGTCTGGAGATGATAAGCTGTTGTCTTCCTGTGAGCTGTACAATGTAGTCGGAAAACGGCGTCTAAAAGCTCGGCCATGAACGCAGTACCTCTGTTGGTGATGACTATTGCGGCACATACGCGCGTCAATATTGTCACTGCACTCAATCGTTGACTAAGTCTATCTCTTTGTGAAACGGTGTTGTGGCATTGAAGCAATGCTTGTCATCAATGAATGCATTGATACTTTGTTTAGAGAGAAATGGGTCTTTTGAGCAGTTATGGTTACAGTTGAGCACAAAGGAAAAACTTATAGTGCTGCATTACATTCATGCAAGGCTAGAGGACGAGCCATAAGGAGACGTGGCACATGCATCCACTTTGAGCAGATGTCATGTGTATGCTCTAAGCTTTAATTACTGCATGTGCGAATGCCACTTTTGTATACCCTCAATACCATAAGATTTGCAGGGAATGATGGCTGCGAGTGTATGTGGAGCACGAAATGAAGCCCTAATTTTTTGTAATAAAGAAAACCACAGCCTATGTGGGGCCTTGAAATGCCAGTTGAAGAGCATTTTTTTTAATTTATCAAAAGTATTTTCTTAACCTGTATTTATCGCTCATGGACTTACTATATTGTGCATTACATATTATTCACACAGACCCTCTATTGATGTTGGGAGCTAATGCTTGACAAGGCAAAGTTTCATACTGTGCTAACCTGTTTGTTGCCATGCAAGCCATTGACGTAGATTGAAAAACTACTCTTGGTCTCTTGTAACGAAGTATTGTATGCAACACATTGCGTAGAATTCATGTTTCGCTTGAGTGTTCTGCTGATGTCTGCTAATAGAACACAATGTATGCTCTATTTCACAAGCCGTTAGCACTTAAGTGCAAGCTGTGTTTTCACAACGCTACTTGTTGTAAGCATAGTGTGGGAATCAGTGGTCTTTCGTGACCCTCTTATTGCTGATCGAATGAAGCAGCATGTTCACATCTTGCATGTGTAGTTGAAGTTTTCATAATTGGCAACCTTGTTTAGTAAGACATTATAAAAAATGGTCGGGTATCCGCGTGCGTCACTGGCAAAGGTCATCAATCTTCTGTCTGGAGAGAAAGTGAATGAAATGTTAATTTTTGACATTCTATGCGAGAAAATCAGTGAGTGAAATATAGATGCCATCTGGCAGTAATTTCAAGAAAGGGAAATTTTTCTAGAATGCAGAGCCACTGGTAGGTGACAGTACTGTGTCATTTTAGTGAAGTGTAGGAACCACTCGCATTTTCATATAGTGTCGCATTGTTAATGCAGAAGAACAAGCACTGTGGTCTTTGTAATTAGTACATACTTATGAATATTAGAAATAAAGTAACACAAGCTTAATACTTATGTATTGATGTTTATCTCGAATATGCGTAATACTTGCTTTTTGATCGACAGTCTTCACAATATAAATGCAGCAAGCAGATCAAAATGGCTGGGTGTTGAGGAAGTGCTTAAACTTTCGCAGCGTGGTTGAATCGTGCAGCACACAGACCAACAGAAAGACAGACCAAAATTTCTGCGTTGAAGTATTAAAAAAAAATACTATAATCTTTCAAAACGTCGTTTACTGCACTAGATGTATGAATATCTCGCCTCAGTGTTGTCTTTCTTTGCAAACGTTTATAATATCACAACAAAATGTTTGTTAACATTTTATAAGTAAAATAAAGTTCAAGGCACACCTTAGGCAGTTATATAACTGGAACTCACCTTTTTATTAAATGCCGCCAATCTGATTTGAATCAGCTCGCAAGGTTCCTAATTAAGGTATTCCTATGATTCTAGCTTGTTTGAATAAGGATGGGCTAGGACTGAAGAAGTATTTCACTCATAGTGCTATTCGTTACAGACAAATAGTATAGTGGTTACCGTAGCTGTTAATGTGTATAGCGTCATGCAGTAGGCGCAAAGTACCGAACGTCCGGGCTTTATGTGGTCTTGTAGAATTGTAGAACTGGGAAGAATGCATGAAAGTGTGAAGCTGACTTGCAAGTTTTTCAACTGCTGTTATGCCGGTTTTTGTGACATCGTGATTTTACATTGCTCTCGAAGAGCCTGCAATCGAACAGCAGCTTAACTTTAGTTCAGCTTAACTTAGAACAGCAGCTTAACTGAGCAGCTTAACTTTGTTTTTGATTATTTTTCTTTGTAGACAAAGAGCTCACCGTGATCCAGCAGTATTGCATACTGGGCATGCTATGCTTTCCGATATTCTATGTGGCCGGAGCCGGATCAGCTGTCTTCTGGGTCCTTGGTGAGAAAATTGACATTAGCTGCAACCTAGGCGTTTCCAGCCATTTGGTTTTTTAATGGCAAACATACGCAGCAAATAATGAGTGCATAGTCAGTGTGACATATGTCGTCAAGCAGAAAAGGGCAACGCCAGCTCGGATTACTATCTGTGCATGTACATGTGCTTACATTTTAATGAATTTGAATCGCAGTGAAGATGTCGCATTCCTTTTGTGACTGCACACACACAAAAAAAGCTTCCTTGTTTCACTGTTTGTTATTCAATGTAAATGCACGCAAGTTTGTCTTAGAGTCCAATTGACTCTGGAGTGCCGCAAAGGCAGCATCTTAGGAAACAGCAGCCAATAAGTGCTGTAATATAGAGAAAGATAAATGCCCGTAAAAATAGGGAGAAATGGAAAACTCAATAACAGAGTCAAGACTAACCAAACAAAATGTTACAACAGCAGGCAGCAGACATTAGTGGATTAATATTATCATTAGGCATCATTTAGCCAACAATATGTTAGTATAATATGACTAATATGACTCGACGGAGTCTACATTGTTGGACATCCCCATACCACTTTACAGAAGAGGTTCATGAAGATATTGTCTGCAGGAAAAAAAAAAATCACCATATCCACAAAATGAATGCTGTTATAAGAGCTCGCTCAGAGATGCATGGGGCGTTTCTTGGCAAGACCATTTCTGTAGGAAAGCTTGTTGACGAGCCAGTGCATGATGTGTATGTTGAAGGCAGCATTGTCGGGCACGTTCTTCGGCCAGCACTGCACAGTGTTGGCCACATATATAGGAATGTTAACCACTTGCCCCTTTATGCCATACTGGCCGCTGTCGCGAGTCAAATGCCTAACGCTCATAAATGGCAGACGCGGAGCTAACTGGTGTTTTTCAAATGGGTTGAGAGCATGCAGGTGAGCGGGCTTGGGAAGATATCGGTACCCGTGCCCAGCGCTCATTGTAGGAATATATCACTTGCTCCCACGCCTACGATAGACGAGAACGAAGTGGACATAGTCGCAAAGAAGTGAGCGCGCAGGCCATCGAAAACCAACGCCTCAGGTGGCGGCGCGAGAGCAGGCAGGTGATTGGGCGTGAGAGGATATCGGTACCCCTGCATAACACTCATCGTAGGAACTTTTCACGTGCTGCTGTGTGAACTAAGTAAATGTAGCCATGAGGAGGCGAGCGTGCGGATTATCGAAAACAGACGCTTTGGGTAGCGGCGTGTCATCTAGTGAGCATTGTTGAAACCACTGCAGTGGCGACCCGAGAAGTGTACAGTCGCAGCACTGGTGTACATGCCGGCAGCCGTCAAACATATCATAAGCTTTAAGACAAAAAAATCAAAGCCTTAGTTGCAAGGTAGGTCAAGTGTACTTCGTTATTTTTTTTTCTTATAGCTTGACTAAGTGTGCAAGTGGCATGGTATTCATAGCTGCTTAATAGTATTTCATTTTTGACACAAAATGCATGCTTCGATTCAGATATAAGCGTTAGCAGTTACCTATCTTGCCCCGGCATGTGGCAACTTATCTTCTCTGAAGCTTCCCTCATGGGTGCTCAACCACTCATGGTCGCCAAGATTCAGTGAGCCAGGCATGCAAGATAGTTTCTATTAGACTTCTGTACATAGTAACTAGTCTGTTTTTTTTATTGCATTAGTCATCCTACGCTCTTAATATGTCAAATGACTCAAATTGCGACCAATGTCATTTATTCTTGCTTCTCCAGGTGCCTCTTTCTTCACGATCATGCTGCATGCAACAACATATGCCATTGAAGCATCACCTGCTGATGAAACCTTCGAGTTGCAGACAGTATAAAACAGATGCTATAGCAAGAGAGAAAGAAAAGGCTGGTTACCCATCCTACTCCTAGATTCTAATGTGCAGAGTACAGGATACTTTCTGATTGTGAGGTGGCGAGGGTATCAGAAAAAATTGCACTGAATATCGAGAGAATATTAAAAAAATTGTTTTAGCACCTTGGGGTGTTTTTGTACTTTTTCAGCAAACACATTGCTCCCTCGGAATAACCCTCCAACACTTTAGGCTTGAAAGCTTCGTCAAAATTGCGTCAGTGCACGGTCACTATCCTTGACAAAGAAATATCTATTTTTTTTTAAAGCAAATGTGCCTGCGCATTCCTAAGTGTTTGTGTATTTTCAATGTATAAATGCACGTGGTCAAGTTCAAATAAACAATTTGTTGGAAGTTAGAGCCTGTATGTGTCACGCTTTGCCTTGTCCAGTCTTTACAGGTAGGTATGTGCCACACTCTTGGAACTCTGACACATTGTGGCTATTGGAAGAAAATCCTAGAATTACTGAATTCCCCAACAGGTTTTCTTGTAATGACTGTTGTCTGGATTGCCAACAGAATACCTGACCATGCAGAACAGCTGTCACCACCTGGTACAATAAGCAAATTTAGCTTTTCTGGCAACCATGAAGGTGTTTTTGGTCATTGAGAAATATTACTTACGTGACAGCGTTAAGAGGCTAATGCTACAGCAAATTGAGTGTCCTCGATGTCTGCAATATAGTCCGTGTGTAGAAAATTGTTTATGGATGAAGAGAATAAAAATTGGGGTTGAAGCCAGAATCGTACCCAGGCGCATGGCTTCGCACTGCCTCGTGTAAAAAAGGCATTGCAAGCCTTCAGCACCTCACTTGCCTCCGGGATTCGCCTGCCTCTGTCTAGTGACGACTTTATGAGATGATGGCGTCATTGGACAGCACATTGTGACATTGCTACGAATTCATGATGGCGTCTGGAGATGACAATATATCGTGATAATCTTTTGCACCACTCGCATTCACGAAGACGTTCACTTTTTGTATTACCATCCTGCTACCTCTCCCTGTACGAAAAATTACGAGAACACCTTACGAGTAGGGTAATTATCCTAGGGTTGGCAACTCTACATGAAAGCCAGCAGTCGTATCTCAGGGCCGCACTAGTGCTTGAAATCGCTAATGCAAAAGACCCCGAACACCTGGTTGCTGGGGGTAATTTGAAAAGTAGTCAGAACTTAGTTATCAAATTGCCAAATGTAGCCATAATATTTAATTTTAACATCAAATTTGTAGCCAAGTAGAACAGAAGCAGTATTTTGAATATATATTTTATCAAACAACAACATATCATTTTGAATAACCAATACATTGAAATAAGAGCTCAGTTCTTCCCTCCTCTTGCTTGGTCGTCAAGGCGCAGGTAAGTCGCAAGTAAGAGAAATTATTATAAATACTGTTTGCCTATGCAGAGTTTACATAGGATAAAAGTTCTTTCTTGAAACATAGTTATTTTTCAAATGATGAACATAAGTGCAGTGTTTTTTTGAAGCCGCATACTGAGATTAATTTGTAGGGACGATGATACCAGTACGGCTTCAAGTATTGAAATCTTGAAGAGGAATAGTCCAGCTTCATTTCTTTTTGTCAAGTTCACACGAGAACACGCACTGTGCACTAGCATTACAAATTGGTATGCAGCAGCAGCTTCGATGGCGGGGGCAGCATGACCAGCATGCCAGCCAAACATATAACAACCACGTGATTTCGTCACTTCGTCTTTGCAGGACGTGCATGCGCATCAGCCGATACGACAGTAAAGCTTAGAAACAACCTATTTTATTTGCAAATAACACGCAAAATGGAGACTGAATGTACTAAATTAGAAGCTCAAAGTAGCCATGGAGATTCAGTCGTAATGTAATCACCAGTAGCAACCCTGCATGTGCATCTTGTCGATAAAGCCTCCCTGGATGCCGCCATTATCCGCTTTGAGCTGTCAACATGCATGACTCCGCAAAAAAACACGGCATATCCACGAAGTGAATGATTACGAGTGGGCGAAACAGTGGCATTGTTCGGTGTTATCGCCCCGCCGCGGTGGTCTAGTGGCTAAGGTACTGAGCTGCTGACCCGCAGGTTGCGGGATCTAATCCTGGCTGCATTTCGGATGGAGGCGGAAATGTAGGCCCGTGTGCTCAGATTTGGGTGCACATTCAAGAACACCAGGTGGTCGAAATTTTTGGAGCCCTCCACTACGGCATCTCTCATAATCACATGGTGGTTTTGGAATGTTAAACCCCCATATCAATCAACACAGTTATATAGAATGTTTATTAGTCATAAATGATATATACAATGTTTATTGGTCATAAATTATATGTTGTGTTGGCTTGGGAATTCCGTTTTGCCTTAATTATTACTACTTTGCTATACCAGATCTAGCCTGACATTGGCAAAGACGACGTCCCTGCACATCCTCCAGTGGCTGTTGGTTGTTTCAAGTCGTATGAAGTGCATTGTAAACCTTACGAGATGTCATATACTAAACAAGCCGTCGTTGTCCCTGATAATCATCGTCATCAGTGTCATCACGGCTACGCCGCACGCCAACGGACAAGCCTTGACCTTAAGGAACTTCGCCCCTAAAATGCACCGCCAAGGCTATGCTGTCAGCTTTTGTACTCTCGTGAAACAGGCAAGAAAGGAAGTGATCCCTCTCTCCGCTGAAAATGTCTATAAAAGATTTTCCGCAGTGGCGCACGGGCGCTGCCACTTTTGATCACGTGACCGTAGCTGGCCTTCTCCAAGCTAGTTGCTCCAGCCCCAACTAACCCATTGGGCCAGTGAAACACCCACCGTGATCGTAACTGCCAGTGGGGCTAGAAGCAAACATGGCACAGCACCGATGTAGACGAGACTGCCCGCTTCGATCTTAACTAGTGTTTGCTACTCGCTCACTGTATTCACAGCAATAAATAAATCGTGAAATCAGCTATCGCTTCAAGTCGGCTCGTGCTGAGGAAAAAGCATCAGGCATGTTCTGTCTTTATTGCTGGGATTACTGGTGTTTACTTAGGCATGCCTGCTAACCCTTGTCTCTGACAATTTGAGAATGAATATTAAAAACACTGCTAAATACTGACGAGTATACACTGCTTTTGAAGCTTTAGGATGTAAATATAAAGCCAATAAATGCGTTAGTGGTGAATGTACCGGCCACACAGCGCAAAACGACTTGATAAGTTTGAGGTGGAGGGGAACTGTATCCACAGGTGTCGCCGTGTCGACATTCTTGGCGCTGCTGCCTGCTTGCTTTTAGTCTCTTGCACTCTTTTTCTCTTTACTCTTGCACAAAGGCGACACGATACGGATGAAAATACATTGAGCAGTGTGATGCCAAAAGCCATGGTAGGGAGACGGCCATGCGGTGGCGACATCTAGTTTGGACTGAACAAGCCAGCTGCGGAAAATCGTCTATAGAGGCATCCATCGGCTGAAGAGTCATGTTTGCAGCTATAATAACGCGTGGCCGAAACATTAAATTGCACATTGCACCATGCGAATTGTGTAATGACTGGGTGGTTTAAAGCTGCCGAACTCTTATGAATGACTCAGCCATAATTAGTCATCAGCCAAAGCATCGACCACGTGTGCAGCTACATGTGTGCATGTAGCTGCACACATGTATGTAATAGCACACATGCGTGCATGGGCGTCCTACAGATGCGTAGTGGATAGTGTGAAACAACATGGGTGCATGTAGCCAAATACTTCACGGGTGTCTTGCAGATGTGTAGGGGGTACATTGAACATATACCTGCAATCTACAGTGGTCAATATCACATGCACACATGTTTCTTTCCCCATGGCATGGTTGAGGTGCCCACCAAAAAGTGAAGTATGTATTACACACCACTCTTGAAAGACTCAAGAATTCTATAGTTTTTTTTTTTTATTTAGCTCACTACCATCCCTCCATGAAAACTTTTTTCTCACTTCAATAAGACTGTTTCAATAAGACTGTTCTCTCTTCAAGCTGCGTAGCACGTTCAGCCTACTATTGGTAGTTGAAGTCATTATTGAAGGGAGTAGTACTTGCACATATTAAATATCAGAAATAGTTCTAATTTCACAGTGAGAAGTTGATTACTGTAGAGAAAATGAAGGCGAAATTTTCATTTTTTATTTTGTAGCAATAGACAAACAGTAAAGTAAATTTTGGTTTTGAAGAGCATTTGAAGAAAGTGTGGCCTGGTCAAATAATTTCTTATTAAACAGCTCAAATACTGTATACATCATATTATAAAGAACCAAGAGCATGTTGCCATGAGCCACCTTACGTGCACAGTACGTTCAGGGATTAGTAGAACCAGAATTGTATGAATGTAATTTTTTTGGTTCAGAGCAAAAGTGGAAGTGACTTTATATAGTAGCAGGATCTGAATAGTTGTCGGGTGCAACTTATGAGCATTAAAATATGTTACATTGTAAAATTTACTACATTTGGCAGTTACACATAGTGCAGTTTCAAACTTAAAAAGATATAGGCAAGGCTCAGGCAATGCAGCTCAACCTGGGTATATCGAACTGATATACCGAACCTGGATGTATAGAAAAAAAAATTGGCAGATCCCACGTACAGCGGGAAGCGAGGCACGGATGAGGAAGGTTGATATGTCACTTCAAAATCAGCACAATGTTATGAGGCGGACGTAAATTTTGTCATACATGAATTCTTCCCTATCATGATTGTCATGTTTCGATGTGTCATTTAGCTTCGTAGTCTAGTCACGTCATGTAATACCAAATTTGTGGACTTGTACAAATATCTGAATGCTTCGAATATTCGAACGAATAATGCAGTAATCGAATTTGCTTCGATTCGAAAAATAAAAAATAGTATTCGCAATGAACAAATAAGTGTGTATTAGTCCGCTTGTAACTGCCCGTAGAGGTGGTTTCACTGCAGAGTAGGGGTGCTAAGCAGTGAAAGCACTTAACCAAGAAAAACCCACTTTGCCATAAAGCCCCACTAAAAATCTAAAAGGGCCCTGCAACACTTCTTGAGCCTAGTCAGCAATCGCTGCCTATCAGTAGTCGAGGCTACTGAGCCAAATAGAATTGCGCGGCACACAGCCTGAAATCGACAGTAAATTCCCAGTCAGCTAAAAATTCCTTTCTTTTCACTCAACAAATGATGGATGAAGCTCAAAAATTACTCCTCACAGCCATTGTATCAGCCATTGGCTGACTTGAGCATGGCATGCTCGGTCGTTACTAGGGTCGTCGTAGGAGGCTGCGACTTGTCCACGCGTACGTGCGCGATCGCACTAAAGATCCGCATATTCGAAGAAAAAAATTTGAGAGCGAAAAAGTGCTCAAGGTTATGAGGCACGTGTGGCATATTTTCTATCGCCGCGCCATTGCTCCCTGCTTAGCTGCCAGCACTCCCGTTGGGACAAGACAAGATAAAATGAGTTTAAACCGTGCGAAAAATCTTTGCAACTCTGCTCGTACTGGATGCATTCGAAAAATGTTTGTGGCGGTGGATTCATGAGGCAATAAGCTTCTTTGGTGAATCGATTTCTTGGCTACTTGAGAAAGTGTTGCAGGGCCTTGGTAAATGAACATATTACCCTGAAATCAATTCCTCATTTTTTAAAGCCTAAAAGCTTGTTATGCCGCCTTATATTAGAAGTATAATAAATTTTAAAATGTTACGTATTTTGGAGGTTATCACTTTCATCCTACAAAAAGTCAAATTCTCCTACAACTCAAAGTTGTTACGACTTCCTTTCAACAAAAAAAAAAAAGCATTTGCATAAACACCTTATTTCAATTTATAAAAAATATTGTTCAGGCTAGTTAGGTCATTAAAATATGCCCAATTTTCTTTATATATCATACATAGTATTCGAATTTGATTCAATATTATTCAACCAACATCATTATTCGCTTCGAACTTGCTTTCAACTTAAATTTCACTATTCGCACAAGCCTACAAATTTGGTATATGTGGAGCTAGCGAAACGGCCACGAGCGCGTCATGAGCGTAACAAGTAGTCATGTTCTTACAAGACACACATATCACGATTATCATGTTTGCACCAGTCATATACCTTCGTTGCCCGTTAGCGTCACGTAATACCAAATTTGCTGTATGTGAAGCTTGCAAAACGATCACGAGGGCATCATGATCGTGGCATGTAGTCATGTTCTTACATGACACGTTACATGACACGCATGTCATGATGATCATGTTTGCACCAGTCATACCTTCGTCGTCCATTCACGTCATGTAATACCAAATTTGGTATATGTGAAGCTTGCGAAACTATTGCAAGCACACCATAAGCGCACGCTCATGGTGCACTCATGTAAGTCATGACTTGCATGACATGCATGCTATGATTTCCATGTTAGGACCCGACAGTTATGTTCACCATGCAGTCATGTCATACGATACCAGTTCCATGATATTCATGTGAACAAACCCACCGCAAGAGCAGCAAGACTGACACATAAATCATGACATTCATGACATACATGTACTGATTTTCATGTTATGACTAATCACTTATGCTCGTCATACAGTCATGTTATGCCATACCAATTTCGGTACCGATACCATTATCGAAACAGCCAGGAGAGCTTAATGTCGTAGGTGGCTAGGTAGATAGATACGCTCAACGTTGCCAAAGTTCACTAAAAAATGTTTTGCATTTAAATTATATTTAAAGAGATTTTACAATTGTTCAACATTTATACACACAATAATCCGTTATATCTGGGCTCCATATATGCAGATTTAACTTTACGAACATTTAATTTTGGATTGAGGCCTGGCAGCAATGCTCGTTTTCTTGGACATGTGGTTTTATAGCACAGCTACCCTACTGTGCAGTGAAGCAACCTTTTTAGAAGCTTACGTGCGTTAAGTCAATATCAAAACAATGATGTAGCCTATCTCGAGACAAAGTGAATTCATTCTGCAAATGTTTATGGGCTGCATATAACAAGGGAGAAAAATTGTACAAGACCGTTAAAGGGCCCCTGCACCACCTCCGATAATCTAAAAAAAACTTTTCAATAAATATGCGCATCGTGTTCAAATGCCATCACGATCAACAATGCCAAATGCAGCAGCACTACAAACCACAGTCACTCTAAAAATTTCAAACACAATCCTTTCTCCCCTACATGCCTCTCAACATTCTTTGTCCCCTCAACGTTCACTATGACGTCAACGAGCCGTCTGCTCCTCAACTACAACACCTCATCCTCCTTGAATGGTGAGAAGGAACACTCGGCCAGAAGAAGAGCCGAGAGAAAAAAATAGCGAAAGAAAATAAGGCATCTTTCGTATCATTGATCGCGTGTAACTCCACAATTATGGAAGAGTACCGAAAAACTCTCATGGCTATGTGTTCGCTATATACTCGTGCACAACTGCAACATCACAATTAAATTTTGACCCCCGGATGGTTCAGGGGCACTTTAATGGGTAGTTTTAAAAACAGTTCGACCTGACTCTACTGTACCAGGTATGCCGTGATGATGACATACAGGTTAGTTTATACAATTTTTATGAACTTCAAGGTTCTTTATGACTGGTTCTTATTAGTTTTTTTTCTTCTTGAACTGACAGAGTTTTGTTACACTTACTGGCTGACACTACATTTTTTTACCAAGGCGTGGCACATTCACTATGCATTACTGTATTCATTGAAATCATAGCCTAGCGCTTTTAGAATATGCTCTAACCTGATAGTTTTAGAATGTTCTCTAGCCTTACTGATAAGTGAATGGCAAAAGCATGTAAGAGACATAGTCAACGGTGCATAGACGCCTTGTGAGTGCCATATCTTAATTACAAGTCAACTAAAGCAGGCTGCTTCTACTTTTCCATGTGCTAGCAGTTTGCCACTTTCAAAATATGAACTTCTTTCGGCATCCTATTTATAATACACAAAGCAAAAAATTTGAAGGGCTGCCGGAATGAAAGTTTTTTGTTAGTATTCAAACGCGTATATATCAGAAGGATGAAATTGTGAGGCCCAGCAGGCTAAGAGATAAATTGATGTAACCATGTGAACTAATATTAGACTGAACACGAGTGTGTCTACATCCAACACGTTCCAATCACTGAAACAAAATCCCATCTGCCTAAAGTACCTTTGTTATACAGAATATTGATCAGAAGCTTGTATCAGTTACACATAGAAGTTGGCAGGCATGAAATAATGCAGGATTTAATGTATCCAACAATTTGCAACATTCACACTTTTTGTATTGATGTTTGGCTGTATTAGCAGACGACCATGCATAACAACAGAATTAAGTATCAAAATGTCGATACAATTTCCACAGTAACATAACAAAACAAGGTTGCATATTTTCCAACTCAGAGGAGAGATAGCCGCAACGCGCTCACTTTTCGTTCATTGAATGATATGAAGCATTGGAGAGTGTTGAACAAAGGCACAGCTTAGAACAATTTATGAAAAGAACAGTTAAACGTAACGAAACAACCTAAAGATTTGTCTATACTCAGTAGTACGTACAAACTGGTATGTACAAACTAGTACGTACTGGTGGCTTTTCTGCCAGTGGTTTATACACATTTGTCTAGTTCCATCATGTGACAGTCAACGTATTTGAAGAATAAGGTACACTTCTATGAAGGTCACGCAATGACATGCAATGTATGAAAATGTTTAGAATGTGTAATGACTGCTGCTAAAGTCGCACGCAGACACTCACAATGGTGTCACAATGAAAACATACAATGAAAGAACAGTACAAAGCAGCTGCAGTTATAACGTGCACTGCATTCTGACTGCAAACACCAGTGATGGAAGAATTCACAAACACTTCAGTTACTAGTTGCAAGAAGCAAAATGTGAAGTGTACCATAAAAAAACCCCGAAATTATTTGGCAACTGTTGACAGAGATTCACAAGCGGCATGCCACGCTTTTGAAGCCAGGTGCATAGCACCAGCATTTCGTCCCTTACTGCAGAACAGTGCACAAAGTTAACAAATATGAACCTTTGCAAAGCACACTCCCACAATCACATGCTGCATGATTACTCACAGTTTACACCATTACCCTTTCTTTTTCTATTACCAGTGCACCACAAAAGTCACTAAGAATAAGGCACTTCACTTTATGACATACGGTTCACTACTTCCCTTATCAAGGTATGCACTTTCATTACTGCACTCATGTGATACCTACTCGCACAGCCTTGATGAGCCTTGTATGTCAGGATACAGTGTCCGTCAAAAGTTTCAAAGCCACTACATGCATCACTACAGCTGTCCTGGGGTCAACCAGCTGGATTCTTTAGCACTGAAAATTGCCAAGAGCTGAGAAGCAGTGCCCCTTGCCTTATTATTGATATAGCAATGCTACACAAACATTTGCATGCCACCTTCGGAATTGAGAGTTTTTAACAAACTCTCGCAGTAGTTTCCAGACTTGTGACAAAGGCTGGAAGAGTAGGATAGCAGTCTGAAAGATAGACCTCGAATTTTTACCAGCAGCTTCCATTTGCATTTACAGCTGTACAAAGCAGTAATTAGCATGATTGGTAGCAGAAGAGACAAAAGTGTTTCCACGTAATCGTGAACTGTATATTGGTCCCATCAGATGATGGCAAACTTGCTCAGCAGGCATAATCAAGAATACAGTGGTGTAAAACACTCATAAACGATGACCACAAAGGTTGTAACAAGGTATGTTGTAGGAAGTTTCCAGTATGAACATCTTACAGCCATATTCATTGCAGTAGCAAAAAAATCTCACGCAATGTCAGCTATAAAAACTGGCACAGCATTTTTACTAACCATGACACAGCTTTGATAATGCTATATTTTTTTCTGCCAGTATAGGCAAAGCAGAATGTTAATTTGGTTTTGCACACACCTTTCACTAATAGTACACTGGTTTGTATCATGCTCCAGGTGTTGGCTAATGAACAATATTACCAGGAAAAAAAAAAGAATAACTGGGGAGGAAGCCATCACTACAACACTTGTTAAAGAACACTTTTACTCGCTGTCAAACTACAGCTAAAGCAAATTTACATCATAAAAAAATAACTAAGCATCTGTCATGACACACAAACAGGGCTTTAGCTTCTCAAATGACTAACCCCATATGTATGTAAAGGCTTCTACAAAATTATGCAGTATTTTGCTGGTTTGATTTTGCATCAGAATTTAAATAGATAGGCTGTCTCAAGTGACAGCCATTGAAGAATCAGCAACATGATTCTAACTCAAACAGAAAGGAGCACTTCTTGCTTTCTTATCACTCATAGTTTTATCAGATTGACCCCATGATTGTCCACTATACGCAAGTATCTCAATGACACATTTTTGTCTCTATTTATGTTTGTACAGTAGGCACTATTTCTTAAGTTAAACACAAATAATAAAGAGTGACGTATCTATGTAAAATGTACAATTAAGGCAGCATCTTCCCTTTCATGTCACAAGGAAAGAAACATGCTTTATAGGTAAACAACCATTAAGAGCAGCTGTACATAAAGGCTTCTCATCAAAGAAAAATATGCGTGTAAGATGACAGCACACCTATAATATACAACACACACTCACAGTTTTTCTTTTTCCTTTCACATAACTTGTTCTATTGAGAGTATCTGTACAGAGCCCTGGGGCAACACAGTTACTAACACGCATCCACGACAGTGATTCAAGTCTCTTAAGAAAATTCTCAAAGTGGAAAAGACATTAAAACAACATATAATGAGCCGGTGCAGCTTCCGAAACAAGTTCATCCACAGTACCCTAACGTAAGTTGCACAGAGCATATAACTAAAGCTGGCTACGTAACCTGGCTCAGTCAGGTGCTGCTGGAAGTATCATCACCTGCAGAAAGAGAGGTGGTCGTTGTGAAATGCACAAGTCTCGCAGTATCAAGGTCCACGGTTCGCTGCATGCGTCTCTTTTGGCTTACCACGAACACGGAACGCCCGAAACCAGTTTCACAGCTACATTTGGTCAGCAGCTTACTGATACGAACGCCTTTCAGATGTTGACGAATATAAAAGATGACGTGGGAACAGTCAGAACAGCCTTCTCCCTTGCCATTCAGCAAGGCGCTTCCAGCATGCCAATGCTGAAATAGAGATCTTCGATCCAATGTAGCACAGTCCACCACGACTGCTTTAGTGCTTCGTACTATGATCCGTACGCCACGGCCGGCCGTTGGTGTACAGAGTACAGCTCGTCTTCTGAACTGCTGGACGATCGCACAATCCCTTCATCTAGAGACGCCCGCGAAAAGACGCCCGACGATGTCGGCGACAAAAGCGGACGCTTGTCTTCGTCCTCGATTTCCTCTATTGTCTCGGGCAAGTGTTGGCCCCCAGTCTCTGGAAGTGCGAGCGCAGACAGTCCCGAGACGAGCATAATGACACCAAGGACGGTAAACTGCAGCCCGGGAATCAAGTTATCCTGCAAAGAGATCTCACTGAGGACATGTTTTCGTCGCATCACTACTAGCAAACATTAGCAAATGCTGCGCGGGACACCACATATGAAAACATAGCGTTTTCCATTCTAGAAGGTCTGAACTTCAACTATTTCAGCTCAAGTTGAAATGAAACGGGACGAGCAATACACAGTTGCTCATTGGAAAAACTGCAAAAAAGTGCATTGATTCTGTCTGGTGGACATGGATATACGTAGTATGTGCGTGCAGGATAAAGGCCCTAATTTGCAACAAGCGCTGATCCAAAATTTTCTTTCAATCGCCATTTTACCTCATGCTGTTTTAACTTAGGAACAGCATCCTGATCAACCAAGACTTTTGGCGAGATCACAATTCAGGAGCATGAACTGAGGGCCCTGTCATAACTTTTTTCCCACAGTTTGTCACTACTTCAAATTAACTTTCGTAACTTCAACAAATTTAACTTTGGTACTCAATGATTTGTGACAAAAGGTGTAAACATTAGGGCAGGGCTTTTTTCAAGGCTTGCAAACCAATTGGAGTGAAATTGTGATTTGTAAAGCGACTACAGCTGCAGCTTTTAAGGATGCTGAAGGAAAACAAAGCTAAAGTGGTAAATTAGAGCTCCAATACCTTCACAGTAGCAGTTTTCATTAGAGCATGTTTTTCCACTATAGCGTAGTGGTCGCATACATGTGGACACATATGTATGCAACATATGTATCCACCACCACTGATTATACATATGTAATAACTGCATGCAAACAGTAAATTTTAGGTTCAAAGTGAATTCATAGTTATCAGTGATTAAGTCAAATAATATCAAATGAATTTCGAATAGTGTTTAGCACATTATAAATAAAAATGTGCATATTTGTCTTGACCCATCTAACCTGTGCATATTTTTTTTTATTAATACAAGGCACGTGCAATTGTCAATCTTTTTGGTTTAAAGGAAAGTGGACAAAACTTTGAATAATAGCAGGATTCAATTTTCATTAGAATGAAATTGATAACCTGTAAAATGTGTCAAGTTTTAAAATTTACTATACTTGAAGCATACAAGCTCTTATAACAAGGTTTAAGTTAATTGATTGATATGTGGGGTTTAACGTCCCAAAACCACTATATGATTATGAGAGACGCCGTACTGGAGGGCTCCGGAAATTTAGACCACCTGGGGTTCTTTAACGTGCACCCAAATCTGAGCACACGGGCCAAGGTTTAAGTTAACAAAATGATGAGTCGCTGAGAGGGTATCATGTTCGTTTAATCTTGAAGTGGGACTACGCGGCAGCACGAATTTTTCGTAGATAGGTGTATTCATGGTAGATCACCCCTCCACTGCAGTGAAACCACTTTTACAGGAGGTTATAGGCAGTTTAAACTATACTATCCCTATTTGTTCATTTTGAACACATCAAAATTTTTGAATAATTTATATTAATTATTGTCAAAGTGATTTGGGATACTTTAATATTTTAAGTGCTCAAAAATATTCGAACATGCCCAATATATATTGACTTTTTAAAAGCATTGTTCTTGTAGCTGGCGAACAGTCAAACTATGAAAATAAAAAAGCAGCATCTAGATGCCTGCTCTGATAATTACTGGTTACTAAATTATATTGATAATTAAAATTGATGATTACTAAAAACAGGATGCATGATACCTAGACTACGTCACATAAATGCGACTGCAAGCAAAGAAGTCACAATACAAGTGTCCATCACTACAGGCATAAGAACGTGCAGCAGCCCCGCCGCGGTGGTCTAGTGGCTAAGGCACTCGGCTGCTGACCCGCAGGGCGCGGGTTCGAATCCCGGCTGCGGCGGCTGCATTTCCTATGGAGGCGGAAATGTTGTAGGCCCGTGTGCTCAGATTTGGGTGCACGTTAAAGAACCCCAGGTGGTCTAAATTTCCGGAGCCCTCCACTACGGCGTCTCTCATAATCATATAGTGGTTTTGGGACGTTAAACCCCACATATCAATCAATCAATATCAAATCAATAAGAACGTGCAGACACTCTTCAAAAATAGGAAGCGGGGGGAGGGGGGGGGGCAATAAAGAAACACATTCGTGCAGTAACTATGTTTCTATTACTTACCAACAAGCTGACAAATGGAGAGATTATGCCACCAACCCTTGCAGCAACGGACACAATGCCCATTCCGACGTTCCTAAGTGAGGAAGAAAAACCAAATAAGAAGATCGTACTTTTCTGAACATCCTGAAAAAGATACTGGCGAAATTCGTCACTCCGAGTCACTTCTAATCAAGCTGGGTGCTAATTCAGAATGTCGACAATAAAAGTCTTCACTTCCGATCAGCTAGGCATGTCCTGAATGACAAACCTAGTACAACTGAGGTCATTGTGGATTTCACAGCACTTTCTTTTTCGCTTTACATCGCTTTTAACAAAAAATAAAAAGCTGACAAAAGCTGCCCTGTTAGGTATCCCTTTGTTTCAAAGAAGATGCAATAATTTTCTTGCTAATAACCAGCAAGAAAGCATAGACTATAACTAGCTATGCATATAGCTAGACCCATTCAATTAGACCACAGGGATAATTATGGAAAAATATTAGTTGTAATTAAGGAAAAGCTACAAAGGTGAAGCACATGTGAGCACTACAGCTCCTTAAAGAAGCATCAGATCTGCAGTTGTGTACTCTTGTGGCAAAAAAAAAGAAAAATAGATTATTTAATATAGCGAAATCAGAACACGTAAACTAGTTTGCTACCGACTATGACAGTAACTTTTCAACAATGTGCAAATCATTTGATAGAAATGAAGAAATTGATATAGAATATTTTACCATACCCCCATTAATTTGTGGCACAGGTAGACTAGCATCAAATTTGGTCAAAAGCTAGTATTCGTGCAACAGTGGACACAGTGTGGGCAATGGAGTGAAAACTCACGGCAGACTTGTACTGCATGTGTTAGAATATAATGAATGAACAATGTATGAAGAAAACAGAAACGGTACATGAATTGAGCACCATGTTTCCACAGGGTTGCAATGAAACATACCAGCTCACTTGAAGCAAATTTAGCTTTTTGTGAGTGTTACTGCCAGTAGAGCATAAAAAATGTGTACCTGCACATACACACACACACAAACACACACAAACACACACAAACAACAAAAATCTTGTACAGAAACAAACATATGCCTAATGCTAGCCAGCAAGGCTTGAACGAAGTACATTTAGAAACTGCAGACAAGCCCTCTTCTTCAATGTGAATATGCTGTAGCACTGTTCGAAAACTTAGTAAGATATTGACACCTAATTTGTCAGAGTGCTTCCAATCCATTCAATTTTGAACTGCTTTATTCAACTAAAAAATGACTAAGCTCTAGCGAATAAGCTCTAGCTTGCAGTGAAAAGTGGGCAGGTTTATCCTTACCTGACAATGGTAGGCATGAGTTCGGCTGAATAGACGTAGATGATGGCAAAGGACATTGATATGCACATCTTGGCACTGAGCGAGACAATGTCACGCACTGCAATGCTGTAGTGAACTGCGTGTGAGAAAAAAAAGTTTTGTGTGCAAACAAATGCCACTTCAATCGAGGCCTTCAAAGCAAGTTTAAAACATGGTACAAGAAAGAAAAATGTGCGATTTGTGGTAAGACTAAATAAAAATAAATATTATGCAACTTACAACTCTTCACAAATGAAGCCATTACTGTTATCATCACATTAATGACAATGTTATAAGGACACTTGCTCATCATCCTCAATGCAGGTTACATAAGTTAGAACATCACTATACTTGTTTCTATCTTAATAGAGAGATTATATATATCACTGGAGTACCTGCTGTTATTACCCACCCTCCTGCAACCTAAAGTTTATAGAAAAAGATGTCTGGACCATGTCTCAGGGACAAAAACGAAAAAAAGAAGGTAACAGTTAGAAAATAAGCACTTTTTGTTCACATCCAAGGTGGCTTGACAAGAGGCATTTGACTACAGCTGTTAACTGTGGTCTTGCACAGCATGTAACGCAAGAAAAAAAAGAGGCCTCTTGGTGTTAGAAGTGTTTCCGCATGCTGACCAGGAGACAAAACATGGCTCACACACATGCTACATATCACTGTCTTATTCCCGATTACTTAGCTCAGGTTATGAGCATGGCCAGCTTTCCAAAGCTGACCAAAGTGAGAAAATATACACAGCCAAAGGAAACTCACAGTGGTCAGAAAACTGGAGCGCAACGGATGCCACACTTCCAATTAGCATCACAGCAAACAGTGACTGCCGCCTGCCGATATAACTGAGCAGCACTGCTGACAGCAGGTATCCCGGAATCTCGATCAAGCCCGACAGGGCTGTGCTCATGTAAAGGTCGCCGCCTACGCTGCTGGCAGCCATTGTGAGGGCATAGTAGGTGATGCCGTTCACTAACCTGAAGAATCAAAAGAGAAAACAAAGCAGCGACATTTATCAATTCACTAACCTCTTCACAGGAGACACCCACCCCTAGATGAAAAAATTTGCAAAACAGGGATTGTGTCCACTTCCTTATGTTTTTTGGACACCCACTCTGAGAGTAAACGTTAATCCTTATAAGGGATGGTTTTGCTGTTTTCTATAACCAGAGTACTTCATCCTCCTTTTCTGATCACCCCATGATATTTCGATGTTGGCCACAGTGGTGCCACTTATAACCATCTGTCTCTGCATGCCCTACCAAATTGGCAAAGGGCAGCATATAAAAATATAAGGTGCTGATCATATACAGTTTAAGGACAGGCATTATTACCTAATTATTATGCACTTAAAGGGGCCCTGCAATGTTTCTTTGCCTGTTTTCTGCAGTGCTGGAATTTATGCAGTGCTGAATACTGAAATCAAAGCAAAATTAATTATCAAAATTGGTACACGGTAACAGAAGTTATTCCCCTTCAGGTACAAATTATGATTCACTGCCTGCAAGTTAGTGAAATTTGCATGACTTGGTACCAAGGCACTCAGTATTACATTTAAAGAAAGTAAATGAAAAACGGTGTTGATTTTTTGAGGTTGGATAATTAGTAATAATTACCATATAATTAATTACCTAATTATAGTGCAATCACTCAGCTTCCATTTTTGTAATAAAAAGTATGATATTAGGCCCAAAATGCATTGTTTAATTTTTTTAATGCTAGAATTCCTTTTTAGCACAGAGAAAGATAAACTATTGACGTTGATCCTGTAACGTGGAACGGTCATCGAACATGATATCGAACTTCTCCAGCAAAGTGAACCTGTGAAGCAATAGGGCGCACAATAAAGTTACCGCTAGTTGTCCAACGAAGGAAGCCTCCACAAGTTTACAGGGGGGGGGGTCAAAAGTCAAAAGTTCCAAGGCGACGCTATAAGAATACATGGGATAGTGGCCTGAAAACTTTTGATCAGCCCTGTACATATTAAGTTTCAAGCTATTTGAGGAAACAGGCAGTGGACGAGCTGCCTCCAAAGTTGATGTGTACAATTGTACACAATGCTGCTGAAGGGGTTATTAGCCACAAGACTTCAAAACCCCAGCAGATGAAGGAGAAAAAAAAAAACATCCCTCTTCGCATTTCACTCTCCCACTGATGTCAAAGGCTTTATCCAATCACCGCATGCCTCTTACAAAGACTTACCGGACGACTCGTCTCAGGTTGGCCACTGCGCAGCGTTCCTAGGGTTGTTTTACGATTGTATTCACATTTTCGTATTTAAAACCATAAATTCTTTCGTATGTGAGGAAGTATAAAGAGCGCTTTTATCATTTTTAGGGCACGCTAGTGTGTCCTATCTGGGACCGTATGAATGATACGTGCGACTTGTCATGACGAACCAATTAAAACGCCGCTCGGTCCATGTCGTTACTCCCACGTAGGGAAGCATCACTTCAGATGACAAAAATAGCTAATGTTTAGTTCTACTGAAAAACCACTCTAGCGTGGTTTCTCCGTAGAAATAAATTTTTGATGGCTTTGTTTTTGGGGTAGTTACTCAGGCAATGATATCGGTGCATTTCACTGTTTGAGAAGAAGCGATTGAAACAACACGCCTACTTTTGCATCGCAGGGCCCCTTCAAGACAAATATCAAATACTACTAAGAAAACGCATGCTGGATGTGATTTTGTTTTTGAGGCTCAACTATACGAAAATTTGACCGAACGTCCCAAGAAAATGTGTTAAGCAGGTGTGCGGAGTTAAAACAGAAAAAAAACAGATTCATAAATGTTATAATCAGGTGATACAACGAAAAGGAGATAAGTAATAGATATGTATAGAAAAGCACCTGACCTTATGCAATATACCCACACAGAATGATAGATGCAAGAGGATTTCATCCTGCAGTGGTATTAAAGAGTGTATAACCTTGATGTTTCTAGTGCTGTGCCAAATTCTGTTTAATATGAGCAGTGAGAAGCTTAACATCGTTTTGTTAGGAATAGGCTGATAATGACAGCAACTCTGTGCAGAATCCTACAGTGTGGAAATATGCCTATCCACATCATGACACAGTTAACACAAGACTACAAAGTGAATAGTGGTCATAACGGTTTTCATGGAATAGACTAAAGCATGGCATATCCAAGGAATGAGTTTATATATATATTGTTATGGGTGAGAGATGTTTATTGTACAGGCGGGATGAAGGATGGTTGCAGAAGTCAGGCCTGGCACAGAACACATTCACTTCTTTTTCGTCTACACAACTTTAACGAATGTCCCGTATCATTTCCCCCGTTGCAGACAATGCCCACTAGGCGAGTTAGTCAGTGTCCCGTGTGGTATGACTTCAATCGGGTGACATGTACGACGTCAGTTTTCCTGGAGCGATGGCCAGAAGATGTGAGGCATGATATCCCATACGTAACGTCCCTAACGCGCGACAAAACGACGAAGGGGCCTGCATAGCGGGCCAGAAACTTTTGATACAAGCCACTTTTGCGAAATGGAGTCCACAGCCACACCATACCACCTTCGCTGAACGATACATGTCGATGACGCTTATCGTAGCGAGCTTTTGAACGATCTTGGGCTGCGAAAGTCCGGAAACGCGCGATGCGCCATGCCTCCTCTGCGAGACAGAGTGTCTCTGCAAGGGATGGGTTTTCTTCCTCTGAAAACGGGAGAATTGTGTCGAGAGTAGTACGTGGTTCACGGATGTAGAGAAGGTAAAATGGGCTAAAGCCGGTGGTCTCTTGTAGCGCAGTGTTGTAGGCGTAGGTCATAAACGGTAAAACTTCATCCTACTTTTTATGCTTGGAATCAACGTACATAGCGAGCATGTTAATGAGCGTCCCGTTAACATGCTCAGTGAAGCTGTTGGTCTGTGGATTGTATGAAGTGGCGTGACGAAACTGGGAAGCAGACCGGCGAATCAACTCTTCCACGACGTCGGCTACAAACTGCCGGCCACGGTCGCTGATGATGGCACGAAGGGGCCCATGCCGGAGGATAATGCAGCGTAGCAGGAAGTCACAAACGTGATCGGCTGTTGCGGCAGAGATTGCTGCGGTTTCAGCATACCGAGTGAGGAGGTCTACACAGACTATAATCCAGCGGTTCCCAGTGATAGATCGTGGAAAACGGCCCATCAAGTCAATACCGAAGACCTCAAAGGGAAAACATGGAGGCGGTATGGGATGAAGAAATCCTGGTGGTGCACTTGTTGGACTCTTGTACCATTGACAACGCTCACAGCTGGTCACGTATTTAGCTGTAGCCTGACACATGCGTGGCCAGTGAAAACGTTTCAGTGTGCGGTGATAGGTCATGGCAAACCCCATATGCCCAGATGTTGGATCGTCGTGCATAGCTTGCAGCCCGTTGGGTCACAATGATTTGGGAACAACCAAAAGTATGCGGGCCCCCTTTGCAGCGAAATTTTGTTTGTAAAGAATGCCATCGCGCATGACGAATGGGCTCTGATGCGGCTTATCGACGGCAGATAAGAAAAAAGGAGCCAGACTACGGTCATGATGTTGTTCTGCACGAAACGCTTCCTAATCTGAAAAATGTGAGTCAAGAGCGGCCAGACAGTCGTCTAAATTGTCGGCGTCGCATTCAGTCGTGGGAAGGGTAAGTCGCGATAGGCAGTCAGCATACGTGTGACGGCGGCCACTCTTGAAGCAAACATCAAAGTCATATTCTTGCAAACGGAGCACCCATCATGCAAAACGACCGGTTGGATCTCGTACACCAGTTAGCCAATAAAGTGAATTGGTGGTCTGTGACGATGGAGAATCGGCGGCCATAGATGTACGGGCGAAACTTGTGCACGGCAAAGACAGCCGCCAGACATTCTTGCTCTGTAACACTGTAATGGCGCTCAGATTTACTCAAAGAACGGTGCATAGGCAATGACATGTTCAGCGGCGCCGTGATGCTCAACTAATACTGCACCAATACCGATTCCGCTGGCGTCACTGTAAACCTCACTTGGGGCTGATGCATCGAAATGACGAAGAATAGGCCCACAAGTGAGTAGAAGCTTCAGTTGAGAAAAAAATGACTTGCACTTTTTCGTCCACTTTAAGGGTACGTCTTTGTTTAGCAGATGAGTAAGAGGCTCAGCAACATTGGCGAAGCTAGGGACAAAGCGCCGGAAATACGAACACAGGCCCAGGAAGCTTCGGAGTTCTCGTAGCGAGCGTGGTTGAGGGAAAGTGCTGACCGCGGTGATTTCGTGGGGATCAGGCCGAACACCATGTTTGTTTACGAGATGGCCAAGAACTAGAGTTTGACGATCACCAAAATGGCACTTTTTGGAATTCAAGGTAAGTGCTGGTTTCTCAAGGCACGTAAGAACGACATCAAGTCGACGATTGTGTTCTTTAAACATGCGGCCAAAGATTACGTCATCAAGATAGCAAAGACATACTTCCCATTTTAAGCCACGGAGAACTGTGTCTATAAAGCACTCAAACGTGGCTGGAGCATTACATAGACCAAATGTCATAACGTTAAATTCAAATAAACCATCCGGAGTTATAAAAGCTGTTTTTTCTTTATCGGCAAATTCTTCTGTACTCTGCCGATATCCAGATCTTAAGTCTACGGAAGAAAAGTACGGAGCAGAGTGCAAACAATCGATAACGTCGTCGATGCGGAGAAGCGGATATACGTCTTTTTTTTTTTTGTAACCGAGTTGAGCCACCGGTAATCTACACAGAATCTCCAAGACCCATCCTTCTTTTTTACAAATATAACTGGTGCTGCCGAAAGGCTAGTCGACTCTTGTATAACTTTTTTAGACAGCATTTCTTTCACCTGCTCAGCAATAACTTTACGCTCCGACAGAGCTACTCGGTATAGTCTCTGACGAATGGGATGGGCGGAACCAGTATCAATCCCATGACGAGTGCGTGAAAGCGGTGCAGAAATTCTGCAGCTATTGCGTGCGAAATCCATAGCTCGGCGTACTCACTCATGAGCACACTCACACACACTCATTCATACTCATTTGAACATGGTGAGTATGAGTAGGAGTGAGTACTGATGAGTATGAGTAGGAGTGAGTAGAACGTGAGTGAGTACTCATGAGTAATAAGTAAGAGTGAGTATGGACGTGAACTAGTACTTTCAGTGTGAGTAGAAGTTAGTATGAACGTGAGTGGATGCTCATGAGTGTGAGTAGGAGTGAGTATGAACGTGAATGAGTATTCTTAGTGTCGATAGGAGTGAGTATGAACGTGAGTGACTACTCTGAGTGTGAGTATAAGTGAGTATGAATGTGAGTGAGTACTCTGAGCACGAGTAGAATTGAGTATGAACGTGAGTGAGTATTGTGAGTATTAGTAAGAGTGAGTATGAACGTCAGTGAGTACTTTGAGTGTGAGTATGAGTGAGTATGAACATGAGTGAGTACTCATGAGTGTGAGTAGGAGTGAGTATGAACGTGAATGAGTATTCTTAGTGTGGATAGGAGTGAGTATGAACGTGAGTGACTACTCTGAGTGTGAGTATAAGTGAGTATGAATGTGAGTGAGTACTCTGAGCATGAGTAGAATTGAGTATGAACGTGAGTGAGTATTGTGAGTATTAGTATGAGTGAGTATGAACGTGAGTGGGTACTTTGAGTGTGAGTATGAGTGAGTATGAACATGAGTGAGTACTCATGAGTGTGAGTAGATGTTAATTTGAATGTGAGTGAGTACTCATCAGTGTGAGTATCCGTGAGTATGAACGTGAGTGAGTATTCATCAGTGTGAGTAGGAATGAGTGAGAGCTTGTGAGTGTGAGTAGGAGTGAGTATGAACGTGAGTGAGTGCTCTGAGTGTGAGGAGAGAGTATGAACATGAGTGAGTACTCATGAGTGTGAGTAGGAGTTTGAACATGAGTAAGTACTGATGAGTGTGATTATTCGTTAGTATGAACGTGAGTGAGTATGCATGAGTGTGATTAGGAGTGAGTGAGAGCTCATGAATGTGAGTAGGAGTAAGTACGAACGTGGGTGAGTACTCATGAGTGTGAGTAGACTTGACTGCAAAGGTGAGTGAGTTGCTGTGAGTGTGAGTAGCAACGAGTAGGAACATGAGTGAGTTACTATAACTGTGATAAATATTTGTAACCATCGCAACGGCACCCTCAATACGTTGGAAATAACGGGCACTACGGCATGCAAGCTTCCTGTACGTAAAAGCCTTCAGTTAGTTTGGAAACTGGGGCAGCCATCCTACATCAGATGGGGGGGGGGGGGGTCGAGGTGACCGCGCAAAACTCGAGTTGAGGGTATCCGTTCATTTTATTGTAATTTGAATGTTCTAGCCTGAATAACTTTGAACTGCCTGTCCCTATAGCTACCGTTCTTGCTGCACTTACCTCTTGCGCTTCAGTCTACACAACGCGCTGATTATACATGTAAAACATCAAGGTCTTGAGAAGCCCTTTAATGAAAATCGCGGCGCAAGCCGGTTCAGAAAAAGAAATGGACTGCGCAAGCGACAAAAAAAAAAGTGCTGAAATGGCCCGCGAGAGAAAGTACATTGTGTGTGCTACGCACATTGTGCGCAGCAATTTTGCAGTTCCTATCTCTGCGTTGTCCCTCAAGTGAAGGTTAGCTTGAACGAAAACCTTAAGTGATCTCATGACCTCTCAAGCGTGAAACTGTGCGCAAACTTCGCCTTCTCAGTGCCCCAATAAGAAAAAAAAAAAAAAAAGAAAGCTTGGAGGATGGTTGAGCTTCGCCGTCAATAGTATAGTATGCGATAGCGTAATTGGACCCTGTTCGCATCGCCGTTTCAATTTCTACCCTCGCTTCACTTTTTGGCGGCTTATTATGCCTTCAACAGGGCAGACACCATGTACAATAAGTGCCCAATCACCCTTGATAATTTATTCTATCATTCACATAACACAGGCTAGTACAAAAACACACATAACGCAACTCGTTAATTACCGTTTCATTCGACTGTCCGCGATAACCCTGCGTACGCACACTGCCAATGAACGTTAACTGCGTCCGCAGATCCATAAATAAGGCCCCCTGCAATCGTCAGTGTGGGCACGGAGCCAACGAAGTCTCCGCGTGAGCGCGACCCACAGAGGAAGGAAAACATCTCCGAAGATGAGCACAATTTCTCGAATACAAAACTGCCGTATGCAACGCATTCCATCTGTAGGCGAGGCAGAGAGGGGAGGCGCCGTCTCGACGGTCGCGTCGGGCCAGAGAACACCTACTAGTGGCTGGGTGGCCGAGCTGGCCGTGGCGCCGACGTGGCGGCAAGGCCCCGGCACCCGCCTGTCCCACTAGTGCAGTCAGAAGGGGCTAGGGGCACTGGAACGAACAAAGCGGCCGAGCCGGATGGCATGGCAACGTCTTGGGTTCTGGCGGGTAATCATAGTGGCGGCCGTGTAGTATACTGAAGCTGTTGAGAGCGTCTCTATTTCGCGCGCGTGCGTCGTAGCCTACGAAAGCACGTTTTGAGTGCTTGTAACACATTACTGAGATTCTAAACGATGTCTCAGTGTCTCCTACACGTCATGGCACACAAATGAATGTGCAGGTGCGTCGTAATTGCGCTGAGTCATTGCCTGTTTGTGGAGCCTACCAACCCTAAAAGAAAGCGACAATTGTTAAGCTCGATTGTTTCTTGAGTAACCTGAGTACACGTAACGCAACCTCAATGTTAATATTCATCATCGGCTTGACAACGTCCACTGCAGGACAAAGGCGTCTTCCATGATCCGCCACTCAACTCGGTCCTGTGCTTGCTGCTGCCATTATGTACCCGCGAACTTCCTAATCTCATCTGCCCACCTAACTTACTGTCTCCCCCTAACCCGTTTGCTTTCTCTGGAAATCCGGTCAGTTATGCTTAATGACCAGCTGTTATCCTGCCTACGCGCTACATGTCCGGCTCATGTCCATTTCTTCTTCTTGATTTCAAGTATGATATCCATAACCCCGGTTTGTTCCCTGATCCACTCTGCTCTCTTCTTGACTCTTAAGGTTACAACTACTATTTTCCTTTCCATCGGTCTCTGCGTCGCCCTCAATTTAAGCTGAACCCTTTCTGTAAGCCTCCAGGTTTCCGCTCAGTAGGTAAGTACCGGCAAGATGCAGCTGTTATATACCTTCGTCTTGAGGTGATAGTGACAATCTACTAACCATGAGTTGAGAATGCTTGCTGAATCTTCTCCACCCCACTCTTATTCTTCTAGTTACTTCAGTCTCGTGGCTCGGCTCCGCAGGTACTACCTGTCCTAAGTAGAGGTATATACCTTTTCCAACAAGTGCACTGCCACCTATTTCGAAGCGCTGTTTTCTTTCGAGGTTGTTGTTCATTACTTTCGTTTTCTGCCGGTTATTCTGTAGATTCCAAAAGAAGGAAAGCGGGAAAAGGGGAGACAAAGTTTGGTGGGCAGATGAGATTAGGAAGTTTGCGGGTATGAAGTGGCAACAGCAAGCAATTGACCAAGTTGACTGGCGTAACAGGGGAGAGGCCTTTGCCCTGCTGCGATGATGATGAGTATGTGAATGTAAAAGTACGTGGGTGAGTGCGCCTGAGTATGGGTAGGCCTAAGTATGAAGGTGAATTCTTATGTGAGTGTGGAGGTGAGTGAGGGCTTATGATCTTGAGCAGGTGTGAGTATGAAGGTGAGTGAGTAACTATGAGTCTTAATTGAGGTGCACGAGAAATTGAAGTACAAAAAGGAGACACCTGGACACGGCGCGCTGTCTCGAGGTGTCTTCCTTTTGTACTTCAATTTTTCGCGCACCTCAGTTAATATGAATTACCAGCAGTCCATGTTTCTCTAAGAGTGTGAGTAGTCATGAGTATGAACGTGAGCCATGAACAATGAGTGTGAGTAGGCATGAGTATGAACGTGAGTGACTGTGAGTAAGTGTGAGTATGAACGTGAGTGACTGTGAGTAGGCGTGAGTATGAATGTGAGTGACTGTGAGTAGGCGTGAGTATGAACATGAGTGAGTACTCATCAGTGTGAGTAGTCGTGAGTATGAACGTGAGTGAGGGCCTATGAGTGCTAGCTGGCGTGAGTGTGAACGTGAGTGAGGACTCACAAGTGTGAGCAGTCGTGAGTATGAAATGATTGAGTACTCATCAGTGTGAGTAGCCGTGAGTATGCACGTGAATGAGGGCCTAGAGTGTGAGTTGGCCTAAGTTTGAAGGTGAGTACTCATGAGTATGAGTAAGAGTCAGTATGAACGTGAATGTGAGTTTGAACATGAGTGAGTACTCATGAGTGTGAGTAGGAGTGAGTATGAACATGAGTGAGTACTCTGAGTGTGACAAGGAGTGAGTATGAACGCGACTGAGTACTTTGAGTGTGAGAAGGAGTGAGTATGAACGTGAGTGAGTAGGAGTGAGTGTGAGTAGGCGTGAGTATGAACGTGAGTATGTACTTTGAGTGTGAGAAGGAGTGAGTATGAACGTTAGTGAGTACTCATGAGTGCGAGTAGGCGTGATTATGAACGTGAGTGAGGGTGAAGGCTGAAGAAATTGTGGTGAGTGAGTGTGAGTGAGTAGTCTCTCAAAGTGCCGACCTATGGCGAAATCAAAAACGGATGCATGGTTTGAGAGGATCTGAACTAACGCTCGTCTCTTCTCTGGCGATAGCGACTTATTCACCATATCCATGAGTATGTCACCACTAGGACAAGCCACATCAGACACATTTTCCTTTTTCTTGTCGTTGCTAATGACTGCAATGGTAACGTTGCTCCTGACGTCGAATTCAAACACAGCCAGCCTCATTGCACCAGGCAGTACAATCAGCTCCAAAGAGGAGTTGACCACCCATACCAAGGCTTTGCCACTACTTGCAGAAATCACGCAATGCGGTATAACCACATCCTTCTTCACACAGCTCAGCTGGATTGGGTGAACTAAAACGTCAACGTTATCTGCTGTGATACCACAAACATCAACAGGCACTTGAACTATCGACTGGGCCGGCAAAACTATGTCATCAACGACTGCGATAGTCTATTGGCATCGCGTGGGCTTTTCACAAAAACCAGCCAGTAAAACTTCGCCAGCTACGCAATCCACAGAGGCTCCCCATTCTTTCAGAAAGTATATCCCCAGGATAACGTCATGAGTAGAATTAGGAAGAACTACAAGATCTGCCTAAAACAATTTAGCGCCGAAAGTAACATTTGCAGTACAAACTCCCACTGGGCGCGACGGTTCTCCACTCACTGCACAAAACGTTGTCTGGCTTCCTCAAGAGAGCATCACTTTCTTGCCAAGACGAGTCTTAAAATTTCTGCTCATGACGGAAACAGTTGCTCCGGTGTCGACTAACGCGGACGTGGGGACACCATCCATAAAAACACTGACCCTATTTTGTAGCATGGAAACTGGCGGAAGCATATCTGTATACAGTCAAAATTTTCGGCGACCTCTCCTCCATCGGTCCGGGCGTCTAGTTTCCCAGCGGAGGAGGAGAAGCGAGACGCCGACGACCCGGTGATGGTGACCGATGCTGGCGGGAGGAGGCTGGTGGCGTCACACTCCGCACAGAAGCCGGCGAACCGCTGCGGAAGGTCTGTTAGAAGTCGGTTTGCTAGTAGCCGTTCGGTGGCCAGCGATAGTCTCTCCGAGTACTTGCGCGCCATGAGGATGCCGGGGGTCGTTGATACGGCGACAGAGGTGACAGATGTCGCTCTGAGCATAAGCGGGCTATATGTCCACGAACGCCGCAGTAAAAGTACACAGGTGCTTTATGCCCAACTCGCTGCTGAAGATGGTCAGCGGGATAATCTTGCCACGCTGCCCCATCGGGGGGTGACCTTTGCACGGAGCCATTTCGTGGATCAGACATATAGGCATGACAACGCGACTGTACCGGCGTCCTTGAGTCGACGAAGCCCGCAGCAGTTGATGGACGCAGGCGGGGGGCCGCATGGCGTAAAAGAACCATGGCCATGTGCTATCGACGGTGCAGCAGCGTCCCGCCGATTCTTCGCGCACTATTTCGCGTATTGTCGACGCCAGATCCCTGTGTGGAGGGACTACGTCGATGCTTGCGACCGTTGTAACGTTGGGGAGTCTACAAAACTTTGCCGAAATGCGCCAAGCTTTATGGGCCTCAAATGTTCGGCAATGTCGGATGATGGCATTGGCCGACTGCAAGTCATCCTTTCCTATAAGGTAGTGATAGATATCCTCCGCAATGCCCTTAAGAAGATGCCCGACCTTATCCTCATCAGTCATTAGTGGGTCCACACTCTTGCAAAGCTTGAGAACTTCTTCAATATACATCGTACATGTCGCCCCTGGGACTTGAGCACGTTGGCTCAGGGTCTGCTTCTTTATCATGGTCGGATCTCCAAAACACTTCTTGATTTCGTCCACAAAATTCACCCACACAGTCAAATTCTCCTCATGGTTCTCGTACCACAACAATGCGGTTCACTCAAGAAAAAGTGGTACGTAGTTGCGCTGGTCGGTAGTGTCCCAGTGGTTATACAGACTCACCCGCCGATAGTGATTGAGCCATTCATCGACCTCCTCTTCAGGTTTCTCAGAAAATGGGCGCGGTTCACTGTAATGGTGTCCATTGGTGTTAGGCGCAGCTGGTTGGATTTCGCCATCAGGGTTCATGATGACTGGTAGCAGAGGAAGTCCTGAGAGTCTGCGGCTCCGGTGAAGCTCCAGGGATGTGTCTGTCTCCCGCCGTACTTGTACGGTGCCTCAAGGCGTTACCCGGCACTCTCCACGAATTATGTTACGGGTGAGAGCTCTTTATTGTACAGGCGGGTTGATGGATGGTTGCAGAAGTCAGGCCTGGCACAAAACACATTTACTTCTTTTCCTCTACCCCAGTTCAACGAAAGTCTCGTATCAATATATATATATATATATATATATATATATATATATATATATATATATATATATATATATATGAGCAGGGTGACACAATATTAATGAGATCTAACAGACAATAATGCCAAGGAAAGTATAGGGGAAGTTATTAGACCGAACTGTAATCTAATAGTGAAGAAAAAAAAGTGGGTGAAAAGATAACTTGCCGTGGGCAGGAACCGAACCTGCAACCTTCGAATAACGCGTTCGATGCTCTACCACTGAGCTACCGCGGCGGCTATCCTCCCAGCCACTTTATTGGGTATATATATATGTGAATTTAAACGTGGGAGTGTCAGCAGCGCCATCATGGCAGCGAGTGTGGAACACTTTTTATGAGCCTGTGTGGCGTCACGTAATACGTGAACTTATTACCAGCTGGCAGTTGACCAATAGTCCCTCGTATACTACTTTAAGGCACCAAGTCTGCCAGTACGAGATCCTCGTAGTGAATAAAGGAAAGAAATGTATACTTAAGGGCTCGTTTCTTCGTGTTTGGACACAATATTATTGAGATGCAACAGACAATAATGCCAAAGAAAGTATAGGAGAAGTTATTGTATGTATGTATGTATGTATGTATATATATATATATATATATATATATATATATATATATATATATATATATATATATATATATATATATATATATATATATATATATATATATATATATATCACACCACTGTTTTAGGAGCAAACAATGCATCGACTGGTTTAATACCTCCAAGGATACCAGTAGGCAAACTATGGGTAACTCATTTAATAATCTTAAAATTAAAAGCACCGTATACATACCCATTTTTAATGTGAATTACGACCATTAATTTAAGGCTCTCTTATGCTAGGTATTGTCGCGAGAGAAAATGACAATAAGGGACGATACGGTGCAAATAGTGGTTTACTTTTCCAGCCACACCAGCCACCAACTTCTTCCTTCTCAGTCTCCACCATGACTAGCGCGTGCCAATATTTAAGAGAAGTCCTGATGACTGCCTTCCAGCTGCTTAACTTAGCACCCATCGTAATGCTTTTCAATCCTTTGTTACAACGTAGGTAGCTCCAATTGACCTCTCATTTTATAAATATATTTTTGACAATAAAAACATAAAATTATCTTTGGAGAGCTGTTTCAAATCAAAAGGCATCTCCAGATTAATTTTTTTCATTACTGTGTGATAGAGCTGAATGATAGTATTAGATAACTATGCAAAATCACTGACCTAGAAAATGTATGAAAACTCCTGGGTAACAGACCAGGGTGGTGTGCAGTACAGTTCAAATATTCACTGAGGGATATATTACCGAGCAAATGTAACATAGGAAACGAGCAGATTAAGAATAAGGAAGAAAAGAACGAAGGCACCTGACCAAGCATCTCAATGGTCACTAAAACTTTTAAGTGCTCAGAAAAAACAATTTTCATTGAAAAGCAGCTGACCCACCGTAACACATCACGAGTTGATGTGTCCATGGCTACGCTTATATAAGCAGCATAATTAGAACACACAGGTTGCGGCCTGGAAACACTATTTCTAGAATACGAGATGTAATGAAAACTTACTTTTCTCTTGAATAGCTCCCTAACACTTGAAGTAACTACATCGAGAAATTAACCTTTTAACATTCTGTCATGCTGCCGTCCCGTCAAAACACAGGATTGTAGACTTTTCAAGTTGTTTAACGATGGCTTTTGTTCTACATGCCACCCATGTCTACGTAAATGTATACGATAGTAAACAAATTATTTACGTTTAACCACCTATGGTCATGATCTTCTTTTATATGTGCATTGCACTAAAGCCGACACTGAAATTTTCAAGCTTCTTACTCTATTATTAAAACTTATAGACAGTACAACTACCGCTAGTCCCCGTGTTTTACCCTTACAAACACTCGCATGCCCAGCAGACCTGCATAACTAGGGGTCATTCACATCTACAAAGTCTTACAAAATTTAACTAAGTCACGAATAATTGCAGAATGTCAAAAGAACGTACCAAAGAAGGATTTGAATGAGGGTTCGAAGGCGCAAGGTGGAGCTGGTGAACAGTGCTATCGGGTTAGTTCCCTTGTGGTGCACTTTCGGCTCCTGTAGGTCCCAGGTACGCGGCAGGCAATGCGCTCGGCCATTGCGCACTGCTATGTCCAGAAGGACTTGCCGTGCCTGTGGTCGCTGACCGTGCAGAAGTAACCAGCGAGGGCTTTCGGGCAGAAGCCTGCGCAACAAAACGTGGTTCTTTTGAGCAAGCCCAATACCCCTGTCACACGGCAACCACTACATTCCATTTACCTCAGTACAACATTCAACTCCCTAATAGAGCTTTACGAGAATGGAGTTGTGGCCATGCTACAATGCTTAGCACAAGCTTTCGACCAGAGCCGCAAAGGGCAAAAACAATGCTCCTGCGCTTATCGAAACATCCCATCTTTCACTTATGTAGTTGTCTTTAAAGCAAAGTCACACGTCTCTCTCTTTCTTTTTTTTTGCACACTGTGCACCTTTTTTTTTACACTTTGTTCGTACATTGTGCACGTGCATGCATCTCGCATGTATATAAACAAACAATACAACACCCCCCCTGCTGGTGGCGGCTTAGCAAATCGTTGAGTGTAGAGGGTACAGACACTGATATCCTCAAAACTAGTATTGAAACTTGCACTACACGGTGTGCAATACTGCACCAAACAAAAGTATAACTTTAAAATCTATAATCAAAATCACTAAGACTATTTTGTCAGCACTATTTTCTTCATAGCGGTAGCTATGTGGCAATGAGAGTACTCTATTGTGCCCAAGTTATCATTAACGAACTTTATTGAGCCCATGTGGCCGTTAGCAAACTCCCTTTTCAAACCGCTAGATTTAACTTCCATAGTGAAATGGAGGCCACGTGACATGAACTGCATCTCCCTCGAAGAAAAGTTGAAGTACTTAAACAGAGTTCCGTGGAGGCCCCTTCTTGACACTCAAATAGCCAGAGTTCTATGCTAACTCAGAGCAAGATATTTTTATTATTTTTGTGGCATATTTCTCGATTTTTCGGTCACAGACAAGACAATGTTTTATTCACAACCAACGATGCGAACGACGCCACCGGAATCTCTGCGGAACGAGCCCTTTACCACTATCGTGTTGAAACACGCTCATCACATCATGAGGAAGCATTCCCTAGTGAGCTAATCCCCCTAATCCACCGTTGTACTGGCCTCACGTGTGCCGAAACAGCTGTCATGCGGAGCGAATGCAAGTTGCAACCTTGACACTTGCTGTAGATTTCTGTTCTAATGATAAGTGTCTGCAAGAATTGTCCGATAAAGAAAGGTGCTTGGACGAGGAGAACTGCTGAACAAAATAATTACTATCTCGCTGGATAAGCCAGGAGAACTACTGCACAAGACCGAATACATTTTAAGTGTGAAAGGTACAGCATATACGTCAGGTTTTCCTACTTGAAATGGCATTTTACCCTGAAATGAACGCTGTAGAAATACCGCACATCAGCGATTTCTTTCTGATGTACGCAGTTAGAGATTTCTCTCCGGTGTAGGCACATGAGGAAGGACCCACCTACTTGAGTAGAATAATTAATATTCAGCACTTAATTTTGCTAAAATGAGCTGAAATCGTATTTTATGTATGCTTATTTTTTAATTTCTATACGGCCTCTATGCCGAGTGAACTCCCACAGTTGTAGTTTCTACGTGCACCCATGCAGCAGCTCTCAATGTTAGTTTTTATCGTAAAAGTTTTCGTATCACGGAGGAGACAAGTTGTCACTTAAACATTATGGCAAGAAGACTGAAAAGGACAACGCACCTTGCTTTTAATGGTGACCTTGGACATTCTTTGTGAACAAACAGTGCTTCAGAAAAAAGCATCTTGAACAAGTTGGTTCTGTTTTAATCAAGTAGAATTTTTAATCAAGTAAAACTGAAGTAATGCAAAACAGTGTAATGATAAATAAAGGGTGAAACATGCATGCTACACATTTTTTTCATCCATTTAAATACAGAACAATTTATTTACTTTTTAGCATATTATTGCCTTCCCAGTGGTGACTGTTCTTTACTTGTCGACATGATTAAAAGTTTTTCCTGAACTGTTGTTCGTGCCCTTGCCAATGTTTCTGCAGCTGTCTGTTCCTGTTCCCTATCAAATATGTATTCCTCTGTTAATAAAGATGAGCTCTGTTCGGTATGAAGAACCAAAGCTCAGCAATGGCGAAAGCTACATACATACCCGTATACCTGACCATTTGTAGGTACAGTAGTGGACTAGCCATATTGACTTAGTTGTCCTTCAGTTATCATTTTTACACTGCATCAGACACACCTTCACTACAACAGAACCTTGCTTCAACTAACTTCAGAGAATAAAGCCCGTAAGTGTGTGTTCAAACTACGGTACTTGTGTCATACCATAAAAGCTGTGCCGGATGAACAACTAAGAACAACAAGTTGCATAGTTCATTTCCATGTGCACCTGTCAAGTTTCAACCGATGCCTTGAAGTACATACAGAATTAAATGCCAGATTTCATGTGTCAAAACAAAGGCATCCCAGTAAAAAAAAAAGAACATTCACACTAACTGGGGATTCCAGTTGGTCTCAATTGGCACCAGTTGGTGGGACCCATTATCCAATGGGTTTGAATAGGATGCCCTGAAATGTCTAATCGGAATGCTAGCCCATTGGCTTTGCTCCTACAAGTTCTCCAACTTAGTAAAAAAGAAAGGTCACTTGGACAAACTGGCCATACCAATCGCCAACAATAGGATGGGCTAAAACCGATTAGAACTTTAAACTTCAATGGAATAGCCCAACTGAAATTGATAGTTCCAAATGGTTACGACCGCTGCTACAATTTTTTCATTTGGCCAACCTATTAGAATATAGGATCATCCAATCGGGGTCAATCCATAGTCCAAGATTGCTTTTCTGATTGGAATGTTTGGATATCATTATATACTCTATGTGATATTAGGCATTTTAACTAACATTGTTATATATGGGATCAATTAGAGATTGTTGTAGGTTCAATTGATGATCTATATAGCACAGTTCCCCGTGGTCCTCATTACATACATTTTTTATATTATTTATATTTACTATCCAGTCGAGAAAAGTTCACTGATTTTCAGGTTGATTAAATGATTAGTCGAGGGTCTGATAGTAAAATTCATAAATAAAAATGGTCTACGGACCATACAGGAGATATGATTTTAATAAGAATTCAAACATTTGATTCCAATTGCACATTAATGTTATGCCCCTTGGTTTCATTGGACATCACAGAAATGAGAAAAGCTGTGAAACAAGAAACTAGTTCATAGAAACATGCTTGCAATTACACCATTACTTATATAATAAAATATATTTGCACTTTAATATTGTCTACAAGGTATTTCATTTATTTCATCTGTTCATTTAACAGTTGGCCACAAAAGTTACTCAATTTTTCTTGGGACCTGGCACAACTTACTGGGCTGAAATTGCTGGCATGTTGAGCGAAGTTGTGTTTAGAAAGATGAACATGATGCACGTGGAGAAATTTTTCATTTCACGTTTGTCCACAGGTAGCCTTCACTAATGCTAAGTTCATGCAATACAATCACACAGATTCTTAATTTTCATGCACCTCCAATGAGATTAACAAGTCAGCCTCTTAATTTAGAGCTACACGGTGTTCTCGATTGAAGAAATTGGCCTGGCCAATTAACCTATTAGTTAAAACCATTTTGATTATGTTTATGCCATCAATTGTTCAAGTTGCTTACACCTTCTAACACAATTGAGAACTACAGTTAGAACTATATGCTGTTTCCAATGGGTGAACTGGGTTTACCTGCTAATAAAATTGGTCAAGCCATTTGGATATTGATTGTTACCAACTGGTGATGTTGGTCAGGCCTGTTCAAACTAAATGGGGTGACCCATTGAACCCACTGGTATTTTCCAATAGGTGTCCCAAAACACAATTGGAATATTTTAACAAGTTCCAACTGGACATGCCAAGTGTTTTTTTTTTTACTGAGATGACTAAGAGACATGCGGCAGGGATTAATCTTGATTACCTGGAATGCCTTAATTAACACCATGTCTGAAAATGTGAATGCTTTTCGGACTTTGATTTAGATGAAATGCATACACGGTGGCAAGAAATTGAATTCGCACCTATGTGCCTTGCAGCCAAGCCCCTTAGCAGTTCATTGCCACGACAATGACAGACATGCACAAAAGGAAGTGAAAAGAACTCACAGGGCAAGTGGTATGAAGAGAGCACTCAGGGCAGCTGTGGCAATAGTGTAGTGGCGCCAGTCCGGAATGAAATAGGCAAGTGCAGCGTGCAGTCCAATGCCCAAAGCAAACACACCCGGGAACAGCATGCCCATTAGTGCCCGCTTAGATGGACCCACAAGCTCGGTCATCAGCACAAACGTAATGAGTGCCACGGCTGCCGTGGTCATGCCGGCAAAGAAGCGACAGGTCGCATGTAGGGCCAGGCTCGGGGCGAAGGCCCCGAAGAACGTTATGACCGAAATGCCTATGGCTGCAGATGGTAGTGTGCGCCGCCGTCCAAACTTGTCAGAGATGTAGCCAAACACAAAGGCACCAGTCATAACGCCGGCCATGAAGACGGCTTGCACCATCTTCACCAAGTATTCATGATGACAGACGAGATTCCACTGGAAGAACATAATTGGAGCTTGTTAATAAGCGTGTCGGCGATGTCCCACTTTGTAAAGCTAATAAAATTAATGGTGAGCGTAATTTAATAAAAAACTGGATGTGAGCTTGCATAGGGTTTGTCACAGTGCTCTCCATTAAATTGAAGAATTGGGCAGACTTTGTATCCCCCTCTTGTGTGAAAAAAGCCCCACCCCTTCCCCTGGTGCGCCCACCTATGAGTGTGGGATCATTGCGCACAATTTTTGAGGCGACAACCCTTGCGCACATAAATGCTGCACCAAAGTGGTGTACTTAAATCCATCAGAAAAAACAAAACATGTCACAGAAACAAACAATCATTTTGTACATGATACACAGATTTAAGTTTACGTATCTTTTATTATTTGACACTAAATGGTCACAATACCGCAGGTTTGCAAGCTAGAAATCGGTAACAAACCGATCTGCTGCTTTATTTTTTTTTAATGACGCTGCGCAGATTAGCGAAAGTTCTGAACATGTGAGAAATTGAAGCCACGGAATTTTGGTAGCCCCGCCGCGGTGGTCTAGTGGCTAAGCTACTCGGCTGCTGACCCGCAGGTCGCGGGATCGAATCCCGGCTGCGGCGGCTGCATTTCCGATGGAGGCGGAAATGTTTGAGGCCCGTGTGCTCAGATTTGGGTGCACGTTAAACAACCCCAGGTGGTCAAAATTTCCGGGGCCCTCCACTACGGCGTCCCTCATAATCATATGGTGATTTTGGGACGTTAAACCCCACCTATCAATCATTAATCGAATTTTGGTAGCTCAGAAATGAACGCATGGCCCATAGGCAAGAAACCATATAAATAGGTTCATAAGTGAACTGAAAGTTCAATTTCACTCATCACAAGTAAGTCAACGTGTGCAGCGCATCGAGCTAGCTTACCTCGGTGGCTATAGACGTGAACCTGGACGTGTAGTGCGGGTTCTCGCATCGGTTGTTCGTGTCACAGCCCGCCGTTGAAGGTGTCGAGCCATTCCAGCACTGAAACTCGGGCGTCGCACCAGTGAACACAATTTGCAGCATCTCTCCGCTCACAAACAAACCGCCGAGGATAGCCGTGTAAATGAAGTAGAGAATCTGTTGTGGCCCAACCTCGCCAACGAGGTGAAAAACTTGGTCGACATCCATTGTAAGGTTGTGGCCTGCACAACGCGATGTTCTTGGAGCCGACAGCACTCAAGCGCAACCGGTGAAAACGGGCGAAAAAAACGTTTTCCAACTACCACGTCGTCACTGCAATGCCATTCATTTGCAACGGCTCACACCACACCTCTGGTTGCTTCCGTATTGTGACAGAACGCAACGTCGCACCTGTAGCGCGAGATCTGTCAACACGGGAAACCCAGCCGGCACCTTCTGATACAGATAGCTCGACCGTCGAGTGCAGGCGTGCTCAAGCAAGGTGAGGCTCTCAGCTGCAGCGATAAAGCAACGTACTACTTGTCGTGCTCGATTTCAAATGTGCCGTGAACCGTCGTAAGCACGAGGACAACGCTAAGCACACGTTGTGCACGCGATGCGCTCTTGCAGCGGAGAGTAGACGGGCTCACAATACACACTCCAACTACGAAGATTTGAGCAGCAACCAACTCCACAGCTGCTCGGCATGGACTCGCTGGTTAACGCGGTCAGTTGCGAAACTAGCGCGCGCGCTGTTGTCGGCGTCACAGCGCCCTTCCGCTTTCTCTGGAAAGGGCGCTAGTGCCGCTTGCGATATCTGGCTGCAGTTGCTGATAGCGGCTGATTTCTGCGGCTGCGTGGAGTCACGCATTCGGCAGAATTACAAGTTGGACGGCGCTCGAAATGTTATCTGGACGAATGAGCTTGCTCGTGATTAGATATGCAGCCGGAAAGAATCAGCGAACTGATTTTTGGCGTGTTTGTTTGCCCCGACACGTGTGCGGGGGAAATCCGGGTTTATCGCCTCTGGGCACTGTGGGTCAAATGTGTGCGTGTCTGCAAAGTTACAAAAGCGTTAAGTGAACTCCTCCACGTATTTCAAAAGCACGGGTGTCTCTCTCTACGTACCTGTGCAGTTAATAATAAAAGTTTTACGGGGGTGATGGTGTCCCGGACAAAGACAAAACGTCTACATAATGTGCACATGACTCACAGCCCGGGGGAAAAAAAAGAGAGTTTTGCCATAAATGTGGCAGCTTTATTTGTAAATTTCGCTCTTAAATGCGAAGCATTTCATAGTGAACTTCGGTGACTTTGGCGGTGTCTACGCCGCATATGACTGCGCTCTCCTGGCCTTTTCGATAATATGATCTATACCAAAATTGGCATGGTATAGCATGACTGTATGACGAGCATAAGTCACTAATCATAAACATAAAAATCATGCCATGCGTATCATAAATGTCATGATTTACATGTCATGGTCTTGCATGCTTTTGCGGTGGTTTCGTTCACATGACATATTGCAAAACTTGTATGGTGTAACATGACTGCATGGCGAACGTAAGTGAGAAAGGTCTTAACACGGAAATTATGGCATGTGTGTCATGTTAGTCATGAATTACATGAGCGCACTATGAGCTCATGGTGCGTTCGCCGCCGTTTCACTAGCTTCACATATACCAAATTTGGTATTACGTGACGTGAATGGATGACGAAGATATGACTGGTGCAAGCATGATAATTATATGGTATGTGAGTCATGTAATGTGATATGTAAGAACATGACTACATGCCACGATCATGATGCACTCGCGATCGTTTTGCTAGCGTCACACACAGCAAATTTGGTATTACGTGAGGCGAACGGGCGACGAAATTATATGACTGGTGCAAACATGATACTCATGTCATGCTTGTTATGTAGAACATGTCTACATGCTACGCTTATAGTGTGCTCGAGGCCGTTTCGCTAGCTTCACATATACCGAATATAGTGATACGTGGCATGAATGGATGACGAAGGTATATGACGGGAGTACACATGATAATCATCACATGCGTGCTATGTAAGAACATGCTCGCAGCTGTTTCGCCTGCTTAACATATACAAAATTTGGTATGTGACGTGAATGAACGACCAACACAAATGCAAGGCATAACCATGATAATCACGACATACTGGAAATCATGTACAGCGTGATTGACGTCTGCCTTGTAATGTTGTGTTGATTTTAAAGGGACATATCAACCTTCCTTATACGTGTTTTGCATATCATCGATTCCCATTGTATGTAGAATCGGTCAATTTTTCTCATTTTCTTGGTATTTTTTTCTTTCTGTCTGTATTTCTTTCTTTTTTATGTATATTTTTGTGTCTCTTTTTGTTTATCTCCCCCTTCCCTTTCTCTGATTCTCGCTTTCTTTTTCTATCTCTTCATTTCTTTCCTATGCTTCATTTTCTACCTTACTCCTCAACCTTATATATCTCCTCTTCACCCTCACTTTCATTTTCTCTTCCCCACTCCCTTGCTAAACTATATCGCACAAAGCTATGTCACGCCGTGCCAGCGAGCGTGGGTGTGCGATTGGTTAAGCTACCCTCTTTCGAATCACGTGTACGTGGGATCGAATCCCACCTCGTGGATTTTTTTTATATTGCCAAGAATTCATCTGTATCTCTATTGTTCTCTCTTTACTCGTTCTTTCGCCCATCAGAAAAAGTGCTTATCCCAGTTGATGTATCCCACGCCGGACAAAATGACGCAGGGGGCAGTGGGCACCAGGCGCGCATGTTTGAGGAGCGAAGTAGATTGTGAAGAGAGAGCGCGCAGACGTGCCAGAAAGGTAAAGACCATTCATGATGATGATAATTAATGCGAACGCGTAACGGCATCACTAAAAGCACAGCAGCTCCGCTGTAAGAAAAAAAAAAAGGGGGGGGGTTGTTCAGCACTACAAAGTTGTGACTAGCGTAATAATTAAAATAAACTTTTGACATGGAGCTGCGGTAAGCGATTACTCAGATGTTCTTCTCGATTTGACATTCGTGTTTTACCGATTCCTAGAAAAGGGGATCATACACTTTCTTTTGTTATGTGAGGTCGCAGAGGTCGGAAGCCTTTGTGCAAGGCCTTAACTGCCTGCAATCGTAACGGCCCGGTCAGTCAGTCGCTTATGGCTGTGTATGCGAAAGATTGGCTTTCTACTGGCACTGGTCGGGTATGCAAGGTTGGCGAGGTGTGGTTTGAAGCATTCACCACGCGGGAAGGTACAAGCTTGAGTGTTCTCCACGTGAAGTACATCGGCCGTGATACTGTGTGGATTTAGAAGTGTGGTAGAGCTGTGCAAGGGTTGGGGAACGTTACGTAGTGGTTTGGCGCCGGGGTCAAGCAGCAGCAACATCGGCATGGATTAGTTTAGCGTGTGGTAGAGGGAAGGTTTTAAAGGTTAGTTTGTAATATGAGCCAGTACTAACTGTCTCAACTTACCACGATTGATTGTACGTTACTGGCACATACGCAATACAGCTAGAATATTGGCAGATTGTCTGTAACGCTGCATACAGTACGCGCATGCATCGTTTTTCACATTGCCAGGGTTGAGCTGTCCTTCGACGAGAAGAATAATCCCCGGACTGTCGCACGACCGCGCCCAATGCCATAAAGAGACTTCCATTACCGCGTGTACAAAAAAGGTGGATTAGTGGTACGTCTTGGTTTTAGGGGTGGATCTTATGAGCACTGTGAAAGATACGGGCTTGTGCGTGGTTCCGAGATACATAAAATTCGTATTTAGGTGCCAGTTATAGATACCAAAGGAGATCGAAGTTGATCCGCCGCCCCGATTACAGCTTGCTTCATAATAATACCACGGTTCAGACACGTATAGACCACATTTTAATTTTTAGTATGACCTCATTATTTCTTCTATTGTTTGGTAAAACCCTTGTAACGTTATGGGCCATCGACGAAGAAGAACATTCTTGACTAATTCATATATATATATATATATATATATATATATATATATATAATTTTATATTATCAACTCTTGGACAAACATCCAATGTACGAGCCATATGCGGAAGAAATTTTCATTGTCGACATTAACACAGCCTCAAGTGACCAACTTCAGCCTTTCTATGATTAGCCCATTGCATACCACTGTATTGTTTTGTAATTATTATATTGATACATCAGATATTATTATGAATAAAAGCTACATTTTCTTGTCATACAATCAGTTTTTTTCGTTGTTTTTTATTGTCTCAAATAAATTCTTAACTCCTATGTTATTCATCGGTTTCATGGCTAATCCCTCAAAGCGGGTAAGAGCCATATTATTTTAATTATGCTTTTTTAGAAAATGGGATGTCGGTTTAATTTATATCTATTACTATTAAAAAGCATTATATTTTGTACATTTGAGTGTGCATCAAAATTTTATATAACTTGTGAATTGTTCTTATTCTATAACCTCCATTTCTTCAAAATTTCATAACATTTTATAAGACCACTCAATACTTTGCCCCCCCTCCCCCCCTTGTATGAGCCACAAGAGAAGGTGAACAAGAAGAGAGATCAAACAAGCAAAGCCAATCCCCCAGAGTGGGTGTGAGCCATACATATTTGACATCATCATCATCAGCAACATCATCAAGCAAGAAAACAAGCAAGCAAACAAGCGAACAAGGAGCTCGCCCTGGTTATGGTCAGGTATTCAGTGGTACATCTGGTTTTGTGTTTTATTCTATTTTAGTCTATTCACTTTATTTTTCTATATACTCTCAACGTTATTATTATATATTGACTGTATATTCTACTCACCCGTGTTGGTCCAACCACCATATCCACAGGCTTAGCTATTAGACAGCTTCTATTCATTCGCACGATTTGCTTGCAAAGCTATTCTCACGCCTCTAGAACCAGAAGAGCAATTGTGGATTTGGATATGACCCTTACGATGCCTTAGTTATTAATTATATAGTTAGTTACACCAGAGTAATATAAGTCTGGGTGTTGTCTTCTCTTTTCCAAACAAAATATCGCTGATGTTTGCGCAACTTGGCCGAACTGGCACATTCTCCGTGGCTCGTCAGAACAGGCATGTGTGCAGGATTTAGGAGCGATTGTTTTTTTTTTTCATCTGGCTGCCCATTATCGAGATGATCGAAGTTAGAAAATATACAAATTAGGCCAGAACTTTGGCTATCGTTAACTTCATCACACATTATCTTTTCTTATTTTACCACAGGTATACATTTTATTCACAACATTGTATACCATTGCTACAAACCGATCACTTTATTAAGGCTTAAAACTGTGTACTTATTCATCAATGTTTGACTGTAGGTTACATGAACATGAAATTCTCGCGCCCCGCCGCGGTGGTCTAGTGGCTAAGGTACTCGGCTGCTGACCCGCAGGGGTCGGGATCAAATCCCGGCTTCGGCGGCTGCATATCCGATGGAGGCGGAAATGTTGTAGGCCCGTGTGCTCAGATTTGGGTGCACGTTAAAGTACCCCAGGTGGTCGAAATTTCCGGAGTCCTCCACTACGGCGTCTCTCATAATCATATGGTGGTTTTGGCACGTTAATCTCTACAAATAAATAAATCAATCAACGAAATTTTCGCAGATTTAATATTTTGTTGTGGACGCTTTTTCTCTCCACGTCGCTGTATTCAAACATTTTAGCTGTATAGCCTTGATGAAGATCAGGTGAAAAACATTTATTGCCGTTGCTTAGAGCGTAGACACAACCATTCATCAAGAGGGTGTCACAATCCCTTACATATGCTCGTGCGTGTGCATGTGAGCGTATACAGTTGGTCAAATCTTAGCGTGCGCCAGCGGCACTCGAGTTTCCGAATTTGCTGTTAGGGGTCCTTTAAGTTCTATAAAGGGTAGCGTAAACGTGAAAAAATACACTGACCAAACGAACACAAAGCTTACTGACGTTTCGGGACTCCCACACGGGAGCCTTGTTCCATTACAGCCATAAGAATAGCACAGCGTATATTAGTAGGCCTAAGTACGTGACGGAAGCAGCGATAGTGCATTGTCGGAAGCGTCGCATCATTCTTGTTCAACGTGTGCGCAGAAATTCTCTAAAGGAATTTTATAAAACGTGAGGGCAAGTGAGTTTCCCACTGAGCGGATGCCCAACAAAACATTTTATTTTTGCAATTCAATTCCATCACATGGCGCTGACACACAGAAAAGTCTCATCTGCGCACGCTATAGTTAAAGGTTCAGTCGGCTGTACGTGTCATACGTACGTCGACTCCCCTCTGGTAACGAATTCCCCTCTAGTAACGGCGTCTAGACAAGAACAAGAGCTACGTGTGGTGCCCTGCTCGTGGGGATGTCGCATATAAGAACAGTCGTTGAACGTCTTCGATGACTGGGCAGCGTTTAAAAGAACAAACCCAGCCTTTAGTTTCAGTCCTCTGATTGCAACTGCACCGTGTGCATCCTCGCGATCATTTCCGCGCCCTAAAAGGGCGCGAACATGGGGGACGATTGAGCCATTCCTGATTAAAAGGACAGGCACAAGCAGGTTTCTTTCAACCTCCTTGGGCAGGTAGCCAATGCGTTAGTGCCCCTTCACTAGACTTTAGTGACAAAGAAGTGTTAATTTTGAAAGATAGCCTGTATTCCTTTTAAGTTCGAATTGTGCGATGCCAATTTAGCCGTACAGTATACGCTTGACACTTGCTATATGCACTGCGATGTTTTTACGGTTTGGCCTTAGTGTACTTTCCGGTGCACGCGCCGACCCTGTTTTAGTCCCTTCCGATAATTCGCTTGTGTTGTCATGTAACTATTCCTCATATGAGATTACTTTGTTTGACAGCCTTTATAAGTCGGCGTTGTTTCTGGGATTAAACAATTGGAGGTTGGTGCCCATGTCAGTCAATTCGTTTCTTCATTTCGTCCCCATAATATTTGGGCTTGTTTAACTATGAACCAACTAGCTCAGCAACTAGCCCTGTAGGCCGAAAGGGGAGCCCACTCTTCCTCCTTCTCCTGCGAGTCACCGCCACTCTTTGCCATAAATCTGTCATCGCAACACATTTGTCAGCCACAGAGCAATGTTCTAGTGTTGCCGCAGTCGTGGCCACCCCGATCTGCAAAGAAACAGTGGCAACCACGGAGGGAGGAAACGCGAAGGGGGCGAAGAAGTGCAAAGTTACAACAGGGGAGTTTTATCTGCATTTCTAGGCCAGTTTTCGGTTTATGATGCTTCTATAGATAGTCGTTGGAGGAACGCCTTTTTTGTACCTTTTATTTTCTTTCCATTTTTGAAGAAAAATAGGGGAAACCATCTACGCTGCATGAGCGTTGCAGTCTTGACAGGATGTGCTTTTTAAGTGCAACTGTTTTATCGTTAACTATAAAACTAGTCCACCCTGCTTCGGAAGATAAGTTAACCGACCTTGAGGCTGATAGCAACTGCGACATCGTAGTGTACGAATATTGGGCTGCTAGGGTTCTCATGGCCACGGTTTGGTTCTTCAACTTCAATTAATTATTTCAGACATATATACACAATTCACAGTGTAAAGTATATCAACGAGGTAAGGCAAAAGACGACTCGTGTGTCTCTTGATGAGGCGTTCACACCGGACATGTCTGACAGCAGCAGCAAAAGCAGCTAGTGAAAACAAGCAAACTATAAAGAATTAATTACACTACTCATTACACAGTATGCAAACAAGGATTATTGTAAAAAGAAACACCTTGACATGAACATTAAGGGAAAAGTTTGTAAAAACTGTAATAATGGAAATATCATTTGATCCATTCAGAACGTCTATCTCTAAGAAAAAAAAATAATAGTAATAACCTTTTGTAACCTCCCACGTCACATTTTTTTTTGCCCAAGGGACAGCATTTTAATTGGACTTATGCTGATGGCCACTACAAATAACTATTGATTGCAATGAGTAGATGCCCGTTGGTACAATGAATGGGTTGTATACTTAATGAAACGCCAAATGCAACATATGCGAAAGTTTTTTTTTTCAAAGGTGAGATTGTTTGTACAGGCACAAAACAAGGCAACCGCATTTTTTGAAAATATATACTCTTTCTTCGGGAACTCCTAGTATCGCCAGTGACCAACAATGGAATTCGAAAGGTTGGGACCCCACAAAGAGAGATTTTTAAAAGTGTTTTAAATAATTCTTGTACATAGTAGTCGTGTTGGTATGATGATGACGTGAACCGTAATATAAAATGCATAATCTATAGATCGTATTATCCGAAGCACGCTCCAAACAAAGATCAAAATGGGTGTACTTGGAGATAAACTCACTGAGAGCAATTGTTCTTTCTTTTGGCATCCATGCGATATTGATCCACATGGAACATTATGCGCAACGTCATCGCCTGTTCCAACCTTAGCCATATGCATTTTCACAGAAGGTTTCCTGGGCGCCACCATTATTCTCTCTGGGCTGGAGAACGTAGATCTTCCTAAAATTAACTACAAGGGACTCTGGTGCTGCGATCGTTCGGGGACCATGAGAATTATGGGTGTGACATGGATTTGCCTAGTCTTCGTGTTTGCGGGTGGCAAACGCACTTGTGACTTCGTTTGTTGCTGTTTTTTTAATGAAAGAGCAAACCGTTTTGAACTTCATGACCAGATTTGAAATGGTGATCTTAAAAGGCGAAAGTGGGGAAGCGTAACTGCCAAACATTTGCCGATTCTTGTTTCGTGACAAAGCAGCTTCAAGCCACGCGAAGCCAAAAGGAACGTAAAGTATGAAGCCTAAGTAAATTCACGTACCACTTATAATTCCATGCTTGCTGAAGCGCCATGTGTTGAAGCTCCCTATACGATGGATGGATGGATGGATATGGCTGTACCCTTTAGATCGGGCGGTGGCTAGTGCCACCAAGCCGTGATACCTAATGAACCAAAAACTATATTTATTTTTTTTCCTTAAAAAGTGAGTTTGAGGATTCGTACTTTGCAGTGAAGAGTTTAATTTTCACTCGTGCCTTGACTTTAGCCACCAATCAGATAACCTCCTTCTTGTTAAGTCTACCCGCTTAAAGTTTATTTTGCCCTCCCGGTCCCTAAACCCCCGTGCTTTGAAAAACTCTGCGCCATCATCCTGAACTATAGGGTGAAGCCCTTTACAGAACATTATCAAGTGTTCGGCAGTTTCTTCTTCCTCTCCACACGCACTGCATACTGTGTCTACCCCTTCGTATTTGGCCTGATATGTCTTGGTTCGCAGTACTCCCGTCCTGGCCTCAAACAGTAGAGAACTACCCCGAGTATTATCATAGATCCTTTCCTTGGCAATTTCCTGCTTAAAAGTTCGATAGATCTCTAGTGTGGACTTCTTAATCATGCCCATTCTCCACATGTCAGTCTCCGTTTCCTCCACTTTCTTCTTAACCGATAGTTCTTTTTGGTTTGGCCACCTGCTGTTTTCTAAGTATTTACCAGTCAACTTCCTGGTTCGCTTCCTCCATTTTGTATCGACATTCTTCCTGTACAAGTAGCTGAAAACCTTCCTAGCCCAACGCTCTTCCCCCATTTCTCTCAATCGTTTCTCAAATTTTATCTTGCTGCTAGCTTCCCTGCCCTCAAATGATGTCCATCCCATATCACCTTGTACTCCCTGATTTGGTGTATTCCCGTGAGCTCCTAAAGCAAGCCTACCTATTCCACGTTGCTTAATTTCTAATCTTGCTTGAACTTCTGATCTCATGCACAAGACCGCATTGCCGAACGTCAGCCCAGGAACCATGACCCCTTTCCATATTCCTCTCACAACATCATACCTATTGTAATTCCACAGTGCCATATTTTTCATGACTGCTGCATTCCTGTTACCTTTAGTCGTCACGTATATTTCGTGTTCCCTCAGATTATCGGTCCCATTGCTTATCCATACGCCCAAATATTTGTATTTATCTGTTATCTCTAGCGTGACCTCCTGTATTCTAAGCTCACTACCTTCGTTGTCATTGAAAATCATGACTGCTGATTTTTCCTTACTGAATCTAAAATCTAACCTATCTCCCTCATCACCGCAGATGTCCATCAATCTCTGCAAATCTTCCTTGTTGTTGGCCATTAGCACTATATCATCTGCGTACATCAATGCTGGTAGTGCCTGATCAATAAGTTTTCCTTGTTTGACTAAAGAGAGGTTGAAGCCCAGCCCACTTCCCTCTAATTTTGCCTCTAATCCTTGTAGGTACATCATGAATAATAAGGGTGACAGGGGGCACCCCTGCCTAAGCCCATGTTTTACCTCTGCAGGCTTGGATACCTGTTTTTCCCACTTTATAACTACCTTGTTACCTTTATAGATATCCTTTAAAAGATTAGTGACTACATGTTCCACGCCTAGTGTCTCCAGTATTCCCCACAATTCCTCTTGAACCACGCTATCGTACGCTCCCTTGATATCCAAAAATGCTAGCCACAGGGGCCTGTGTTCCTTTTCTGCTATTTCGATGCACTGCGTCAGTGACACTAGTGCCAGAGAGTTCCCTCTAGTGTATATTTAGACAACCCCATAATAGAAAATAGGCATGCCCCCCCCCCCCCCCCAGACACACTACCGAGGCAGCGACGTCAGCTATTTTACTCCAGTACCACGGTTCAGAAAGGAGCCTGCCTACCTCTGCCTGCCTGCCTGCCTGCCTGCCTGCCTGCCTGCCTGCCTGCCTGCCTGTCTGTCTGTCTGTCTGTCTGTCTGTCTGTCTGTCTGTCTGTCTGTCTGTCTGTCTGCCTGCCTGTCTGTCTGTCTGTCTGTCTGTCTGTCTGTCTGTCTGTCTGTCTGTCTGTCTGTCTGTCTGTCTGTCTGCCTGTCTGTCTGTCTGTCTGTCTGTTTGTTTGTCTGTCTGTCCATTCGTCCGTCCATCCGTCAACTGTACAAAATCGTCGACTATACAAAAACGACTAACGTCATTTAGTGGTATTATTTCCAAAGACATATACACACAGCGCCATCTAGTGAGGAACTCTTAAAACTTACTAGAAGTGGCTACTATTAGTACAACATACTACTACGAGGAACACGACCCACACCTTAAGGAGCGTCGCCCCTAAAAAACAAAACAAACTTTATTCTGCAAATCAAAATAACGAGCTTTCCGTCTTTCTCTGAACTAAGCATTTGCGACGAAACACCGAAGTGTATGCGCCCACAGATGCGAGGACAGCACCAGCAGCTTTCCCACGGTGGTGATTTCCCAATGCCGCTGTTGCTTAATCTTCCCAGCTGTGGGCGTGTAACATGGTTGCCATGGATCACCGATGGGTTGTTTAAGCTAACACTGCGATATGAAGGCATTCGTTTTTTTTTAAATCTAATAAAAGATGACTTGTGCAGTCTTACTATGCAAGCTCAGAGTGAAATACGGTCTCGCTAGTCATATCTCATATGCAAGAAACAAAAAAAAAATCATCCTAAAACGCATTACTAGTGGACCGTATACTAAATACAGTTGGAGCTTCGCTGTGTACGTTCTGGTACGCAGGATTAAACGGTGGTTCCCGCGATGAATACTCCGTCTATGGAAGCTGAAACGTTCAGAAGGGAGATCGGCAGAGATGCGCACGCCGCCTGGGAGTGGGGCGACCGGACAGTGCACTCTCCGTCGGATCACCCCAGGTCCGCGAAGAAGCGATCCATCCTGCACAGCCGTTTCCACATCAAGCTGATCGCCACCTACCTGACGCCCATACTACTGCTGCCGCTCTTTGTCTTCCACAACACACCGGTGAGTGGCGTGCTAAATGTGATCGCGATATATGAACTGGACTATGCCCACACATACTGTGCTCATTCATCCATTATAAATATGGCTTATAGAGCAGATAGTATGTACATAGTGCCTCTGATTAGTTTTTTTCTGCTTTTATTCTTATTGTTCTTGTTTGTGAGTGTATCTTGTACATTACTGTTATCATGTTCGGATAGCCGGCTCTAACGTAGCCTACCTTCCCATATTTTGCCTAATATAAAAATGAATGATACTTGGCCGCGCGATTGAAGTATGCGCGTGGTCGTATAGGCGAAGCATTGAGATGAGGAGTTATCAGTACAGTGAGCGAGAAAGTTTTATTATTTTTTTGGGGGTGGGGCGTCAATCATACCATATATGCTTGTGCATGCGGCTTATGTGTACATGTGCATACATACACATGCAAAGTTGGAAAGCTTTGGAGGAGGGGGGGAGGTGAATCTCTCGATACTCCCTCTTCTCCTGGCTACTCCAGTGGCAGTTATGCGCGTAAACTACAGATGTGCTCCTAAAATACTTTATGGGGTGACTAAACAACAACAACAACAACAACAACAACAACAACAACAACAACAACAACAAGGCTGACAGAAAATTCAAGTACTGAATTGACATTAAACGAGTGTTCGCACGATTAGAGTTCATACGTTAGCAACATACTGTAAATAGTTGTCGTCGCCTTCTTCGTAACCGGTTACAGGAGAACAGGTGGAAATGATCCAGGAGGCCACTTTTTTTTTTCAAAATTAACTTCAACAGTGACAAAGTGTTTTTAGAATATTACATTTATGCTACCTTGATGGTCTCTTCTCAGACCTCCCCCCCCCCCCCCCCTAGGTCGCGGGATTGAATCCCGGCACCAGCGCCCGAATTTTTGATGGAGGCGAAAATGCTTGATGCTCGTGTGCTCAGATTGAAGTACACGTTAAAGAACCACACATGGAGATTAAAAAAATTAATAGCATATCCTCGGAATGAATGATAACGAGTGGGGCGAAGCGTCCATCAATCCGTCCGTGTGTCCGCCCATCCGTGCGTGCACCCATCCGCGCGTCTGTTCATGCGTTCATCCATGAATCCGTCTGTGCGCGCGTCCGTCCATGTGTCTGTCTGTCCGTCCATGCGTCCGTCCATCCATAGTGAACACTTCAAGTACCGCCATCTAGCTTCTTTTTTTTCATATATTCATCACATACAAATACCGCCATCCATGCAGAGGACAATCCAAGGACTAAACGAGAGCATGTACCACATTTCTGCTGTCAGCGCTTTGCTAACATCTAGAGCGTGATAACGGCGCCATGCTACGTTTTTCGTAACATGTGGACATGCGGATATGTGCCCGAGGGCGGGTATGTGCTACTGGTATGTGGGTATGTGCCACAGGCTACGTATACTGTACAACAACGGGGGATGCTTCGCCCCTAAAAAAAAATTGAACCCCAGGTGGTAGAAATTTCTGAAGTCCTCCGCTACGGCGTCTCTCATAATCATATACGGTTGTTATGGGACGTTAAACCCCCCAAAATATTATATTATTCATGCTCTATTATTTTTTAAACTACAAAACGAAAGCACAGGGAACTACCGGAGACTGCTTGTCACTTTGATTTTACAAATTTCTGTTTCTGTTTTCGAATTTGAGCTGTCTAGGCGCACCAAAAGTTGTACTGGAGCTGAATAGGCATGATTCTTTTCTTTCGTAATGCTTTCCTCATCAACGAACTGTTAACGTTACGTAAAGCCAGCGTCATCAAGTAATGACGGAATCACCCTGTGATAACCGCAATAAGCACTCGATGAGGGGTTTATGTCACCGCTAAGACGTCACGTCAGCACCTAATGATGGCGTCGCCATGTTTTTTTGCGAAGAGTTTAATGCTGTAACGTGTGGCAATATTTAGTTATGGAATCTTTTATGGCTTCGCAAGATACCTTGTCTCAGTGTAAGTGAAATGTTTGCAATGGTTTAGACGCAATTTAGTTATACAGATGATGTCCGTACCGGTGTTTCTGACCACGAGGGGAGTGCTGTATCGAAAGTTACCATTCTTTCTCCATGACCTTTACAGTCTGGCGCCTTTATAACGATTGTGTTCGAGACCTGCAAAGTAGTTTTTATACATGTTCATTCGCCGTCGAAGTCACGCGCTGAAACACTTGCAATAGAGTCGGAACACAAGAAATCTTTCGTTTTAAAGACATTGTCTTAGGCTATAAAGTCGTTTGTACGTTTTAGCTCCTCATCGAGGAGAAGTAGTTATATATTGTCGACTTCATAATGCCTCAAATAACCCTGTTTATATATATATATATATATATATATATATATATATATATATATATATATATATATATATATATATATATATATATATATATATATATATATATATATATATATATATATATATATAATCAGTGGGAAAGTTCAGTGGGTCTGGTACGTATAAGAAAAGAAGCTGGTACACGTACGAGAAAGCAAGCAGTTCCTTTATAGATTTACGTTTCGGCCTTTATTGCACGGGACGGCCTTCGTCTTGTGCCATGGCCGAAACGTAAATCTATAAAGGAACTGCTTGCTTTCTCGTACGTTTACCAGCTTCTTTTCTTATACTACGTACCAGACCCACTGAACTTCCCACTAATATATATATATATATATATATATATATATATATATATATATATATATATATATATATATATATATATATATATATATATATATATATAAAGCAAGGTTATACGTGTAAACAATAAGCTTGTTTGTTAATTCTGAGCGTGGTTGTTTACTGTTTATACCGTTTTAGTTGATTCATGCATTACGCGTACGATGTGTTTGCGTCAATGTGAAGCAGACCCGTGTATGAGGTGGCCAGGTTTCCCTCAAGCTTTCTTGCCCGGTCATCCTCGCGACCTCGTTGTCCATAAACTCAATTCAATTCAATTCAATGTGTCATGCCAGTGGTTCGACTCACCCCTTTGCAGAAGACCCGCTGCGCGTACGTCATGGTGCTGGTGTTCGTCAACTGGGTGACAAGGACGCTGCCGCTAGGTGTCACTGCCCTGATGCCGCTGCTCTACCTTCCGGCGTTGCGCATCATCAGCTACGACCAGGTTGTCGGCATGTACATGAACGTGAGTGCACCGGGTGCCTGCAAGAACCAGTGCTTCATCATTATATCTCCTCAACAAATCTCACTGCTGCACTTAGGATGCGTCTTGAATTAGCTAACTTTGCCGGTTCGCTAGGAGACATATCCAGAAAGCTCTAAAGTTAACAATGGGCAACGGGCATTGTTGGTTGGTGCATGTGCTGAAATTCAGATTCCGCAATCACTGCAGAAGGGGACATATGAGACGTGTTAACCTTATGACAGATTTCGTTACGCTAACTCTCAATATTATTCGTGAATCAACAAATGATTTGTGAGAACCGTCTTCCTTTAATGGATGAATAAATTGCTGAATGAATGCGTTGCATATTGATTCAAGAGGCTGGTGATTTTCCTTTACTGTGAGCCAAAAGAATTCAACATTATTAGGGTATGTCAACGGGGGAAAATATTGAGGTTTAGAGACAACGAAACTAATCCCCTGTTGGATTATATATTCTCCACAGTGTTTAAATCCAGAAAAATTAAAAATCACCAGAGGGGACGCACATCTTGCCATGGCGACCACATTGTATACATAACTATATTATTTTCACTCATAGAAACATAAAATCATACCATATAATCAACTTCACACAAAAAAGACATGGCTTTCGAACTCGCGCAAGTGGCTTTGTTTTATTGGGTTTTCTCTGATACCAATGGAGTGGTATCACACTTTTCAGTAATTCAGATGGCTTTTCAGTAATTTTACACAGCTGATAGGTATTAACACCGGTGTACCGGTAAAACCGGTAAAAGTAGAACAGGCATTAAAAAGCCAGTCGACAGGCTCCGATTATTTTTTACACCTCCGAACAAGCTCGCGCATCTTTTGTACGCCTGACGAACTTCCTCCCACGCCCAGTGACGTTCGCTAGGCGATTGGTGACGTTGACTTCACTACTGTTTGTTGAGACCTGGTTCAGACCAAAGGACGAGCTGCGTGCTGTGTCACGTCACCAATCGCCGAGTTGACGTCACTGCTGCGTGGACGGAGGTGGGTCAGGCGTAGGAAAGATGCGCGAGCTTGTTTGAAGGGTGTAAAAAAACGTCGTAGACTGTTGACGGGCCCTTTAAGAATGGTGAACGCATTATACTTAACTGTCAAGACATTCAGATATGCGAAGTTTTAAAAATAAGTTTCAAAGGGGGTCCTCCCCACCTGAGCACAGAGGGGGTCAGGACTCCACTAACCTACTATTATTTACACCACTGGTTCTATAAACTAGCTATTTCACTGGATATATTTTTTGAAATCCATGGCACCAAACGAATTATTTCGCAGATGTAGGATTGAACACTTTTAGGAACGTATACGTGATTCATATAAAAACAAGTTTGACAGTTTTGAGCTGACGAGCACGCTGCATAAACTGGGCATTCACGATCACGTGTGCCGAAATTCGCAACGCCATGCAAATGGGTCAAGTTTCAAGTCGAACGCTGCATGCCCTTCTCGCTGACGCGCGCCCAGAGAATGCTGACATGCACAATGGAATGTTGGTAGTGCTATGATGTCACTCCTTTTCATTAACACTGCGTTAATTATTTGGCGCGATGTGTAGACTGTGTCATTTGTTGCTTGAATATATTAATGAGACTTGGCAGCAATAAAAAAAGTTCGGCCGATCCCGCGTACCTTGGGAAATCGATGTGAAGCATGCGAATGAAAGGTGACTGTGTTGCATTTTTTATTGAGTGAAACGTTACGATGTGGCACTAAAGATATGTATGCACAGACGCACGTTAAACAGCTGCATGTGATTTATATAACCAGTTGTTTACACTTGCGTAACAATCACAACAGCAGCATGAATATTAGCAACACCAGACGCGGTAGGCTGATATGCGGTGCCGATGCTCGCAAGAAAGGTAGCCCTGCATATTCCTACATAAATCAACTTGAGTGGATGGCACTTAACTACAATTGACGTTAACCAGACGGGACAGCTGCATCGTAGGAGTGCGTATGTAATGTTTATAAAATTGTATAGCCAGCGCTACAAGTACAATTGAGGTTTCACGAACATTAAGGCCTGTTTGAAAAGTATTTCCAAGACCTGGCTTGGCTCTGAGGTAGAATACTCCGCTTTCACGAAGAACGCTGGGGTTCGATTCCTGATTGGACCTGGACATTTATTCCCTGCACTCGTCAGGTCAACGTGGCTCCTGTCAGTGTTTTCTTAACACTCACGCGTTATTACTGAAGTCTGTTCACGCCGTTCCTCAGTAGATATAGAATGTCAATCACTTGTGGCACCTACCCGCGCATACTTGTGGAGAATATCCGCCCGTGGGTACGTGCCACACGTCTGGCGGAAAAGGGTTTAAAGACATACGCGACGGAGTTGTGACATTATTCGTGTCGTGGCCTACCAGTCACTCCTGGCATATTCGACAAACAATCTTACCCTCACATACTAACTTTGGTTCACTTTTAATTAACGGGGTGATCATGAGGGCGACCAGACGTAGGCGGCTAGATGAACAGATAGGCGCAAAAGGTGCCTGCAGTACGCAAAGAAATGCTTCGCATTTAAAGCACAAACTTAATGTGTGCGTTTTATTTTTTAACTTTTACTGCAAATCACCGCGATATGCGAGGCTAATCTGACTCCTTTTCGCGTGCATTCATATTCTCGCGCTTTGCACATCGTGCAAACACAGCCCCTCATAACCAAACTAATTTCCTACTGCGTTCTAGTGCTCATTCTGCGTCAAGAAAAATTTTCACAGCGGACAAGCACTGTCCATGTCAGATCCTTTTCTTGCATTTGTGTTTTTTTCCTGTGCTCTGGAAATTTTGCTCGACGATAGACTACCACCTCGCCCAAACATGCACATTAATCGCTCATTCTCATCTACCCTCCCGCGGCTAGCTAAATACAGATGCGGAACTGGCTGAAGGTAACGCTAGTCTCGCATTCGTATAGAAACGTCAATGCTCAGTAATGGGTCTAAAGCCGAGCGATCGGTGAGGGCACATTCAGCATAGCTTGCAGAGATGATGCGCGGGGAACTATATACAGCACACTGGCCACAACACCACTCACATCTCGGGAGCTCGGGCTGGTTCAGGCATGTCATGCGCTCGTGACCTTCTGTGCACATGACATTTTCATGGGACGTGTGATGCGTATGCGACATGTGATCCTCCCGCTCGCCTGCCGAATAGGTGTGAAGAGGGCAGGGAAGGGATTTAGCTTGGGAAGGCTACACAGGGCGGGCGCCGGCAATGGCTTAAAGCTCGCCTCCTCACATCAAGGTTTCGCGCCGCTTCAAAGCATTGGTTTTCTCAACTTCTAGGGGACCGATAAGAGATATTACTGTGGCCTAATACTCTTTATTGGGTGCAAAACAACTTCTAGCGTCTAGATAAAGCTCGTTATGTCACCTGAGGAGGGGCTCTTTAATGTCATCACGGATCCTCTGGCGGGCTATTCCAAGGATGGTCATCTTTTGAGGCGTTCTGGGCCCATATAGACAAACAGTGCCGGTTCATCTCATGTACAACATTCTCTTTTTAACTTTCTTAGAGGCAGTTTCATTTAAAAATATTTAGTGTTGTGTTTTGTACACGTTCTATGTCGGTCATGCCCTCTGTTTATCGCTTCATCGTCATATGCTTACAAAACCCCATTTTAAGCATAATGGTAGATAAGACGCTTAAGTATTTATTAAGGACCTATTAGGGCCCTCCTTACTTCCTCCCGGCGCCGCTGAAGTGGGTTTCAAGTACAACATACATTCACTTTACACCAACATGCAGACTGAATGCATTAGCCACCTGTACATCCGTACCACCAAACCATCTGTACCGCCAATCGCAGAAAACGGTTTTCCTGACGCACGCTGGCGGCCATGATAATGTCGATCACATTCGAAAAGACCAATTTGCATTCCCTCTGGGTCCTCCTTACTTCCTCCCTGCGCCGCTAAGATGTGTTTTTAAGTACACATTCACTCTACACTAAGAAAGCGTAGACTTAATGAACAAGCAATCTGTACCGCCAATCGCAGAACACGGTTCTCCTGACGCTGGCAGCCATCATGATGTCGATCGCAATCGAGACGACGAACCTGCACAAGCGCATCGCGCTCTGGGTGCTGCTTCAGTGTGGCCAGTCTCTGCGCAACATCATGGCTGGCTACACGGTCGCCACGTTCCTCATCACGCTGCTGCTCAAGAACAGCGCCACGGCGGACATCATGGTGCCCGTTGTGGACGCCACCGTGCACGAGATACACTACATCTACATGAAGGACATGTACACGCAGCGCTTCGGGGCGGACGCCAAGAAGAGGCCGTCGGTCTCCTGTAAGGCGGGTCGGGAGCTGGGAGACACAGCCAGACATTTTTCTTGCAGTGTGTGTGTGTGTGTGTGTGTGTGTGTGTGTGTGTGTGTGTAGGGGGGGATTGATTTCCCGTGTATATATGCTTGTGCGTCTGTTCGTATGTGTGCGTGCATATATACAAAAATTTGAGATACGATTGAACCCCCCCCCCCCCCCTCCATGGCTACGCTACTGGTTGAGGGCATTGCTCTTTTTCAATGCGAATAATTAAATGGGACAACTTGTGTTTAAGAAGCAGTTCTTGCTCAGATCAGAAAAAAAGCGTATTCCCAGCTAAAGTGGAGGAAAAAAATAATATCTGGTGCTATTAAACAGGACACAATAAATGACATACGTAACAATGGCCAAAACGAAATATTCATTGTGGCATTATTGACTGTGTGGCATTGTTGACAGAGGAGCTCCGTGATGACCTTTTCAAGTATGAGGGAAGAATAAGAGTCCCAAGACATAAAATGCTCAAAAATATATGAAAGCGGGTTGTACGAGTGTTGGCTAACGTCTGTCTAGCGCTGTCTAGGGTCAGCTTCTGTTTAGTATCTACTGTTTAAGCAATGCAATGCAATAGGATGTATATACTAACATGCACAAGCCTTACTCCTTCAAATGCTCCGCGCACTACTAGATTTTCTGGAAATAACTGCAATTGTTTTTCTCCATATGACAGAAGTTTAATAATGAAAGTTCACTTCCGGCTTTGTGAAGCTGCTTTGTGTGAAGCAAACAGTTGATCATATAGCAGTGGTTAATTTAAAGCGTGATTATATTATTTGCAATACATAATGGGGTTTGAGTACAAAAGCTGCCGAATTCATGGTGATAGAATAATTACACGATGTGATTAATTTCACCAGTTTTAAACCGCAAATGATCGCAGCGATGGCACGTAAACAAGCTTATATACACCTATAGAATATCTAGCACGACGTTGCATATTTATCGTATTGTTGTTTTTCCCCCTCGACAACCAGATAACTCCCGCAATAAAAATCTGGGCTGGGAATCTAGTTTACCATTAAAAAAATGGAGGACATGATCATACAGACTGGAGGCATACTCAACCTCGACGATAACTTTGAGATGCGATAACACCTTAGCTTAAAATACCCACACGAAAAAAATATTGTGGACCATCTGCCCGAAGGAAACCCTACGAAGCAGCATTGGTGCGCACGTCGCTGACCCGGCGATTAAAATGGGCATCGACGCGGGTGCTGAAAAATGGTTTTAAGCGAAACTCGGCGTAGCCGTTACTCGAGGAAACATTTCTTTGATACGCAAAGACACAGGAGGCGGGTTGGGTTTCGTGTAAGTTTCGTCGTAGATAAACGAGATGAAAGAGTGTTTCCTCTCGACGTGCGGTGGAGTGTTGTGGGTGGTAGAGAGGGTAAAGCGAGAGAGAAGTGTGTTCCAAGCGGTCGGAGTAAAACCGGTCGGAGTAAATATTTTTTAGTCACTGCGCTGTGCTCCCGACCGGGTTGCAGAAATGAGGTGCCTTTTCTCATCTTCTAATCACTACCACCAGCACAATCGAAAAAGTACAACCTTCTTTTGCTCTGCGCCGCTTCCTCCTCTCCCCGCCGGAGCTTCTTGTCTCTCCTGGTGGATGCAGCGAAGAACCGGTTTTCGCCACTCGGCGCCATGTTGGATGCACCAAAGCGCCACTGTGTTGCTTGTTCGCCGCATGCAAAGCGCAGGACGCTGTAGAAGTGAAGTGAAATGAAGTTTATCTGGTCCTGGAGAACTGGCCAGACACCCCCCTAAGAGGTGTCCGCCGCAGTTGCTGGCCGCGACCACGCCGGGACTGGAAGACCGTGGCGCCCGTTCGCAGGCCTCCTGGACTGCCAAGTATTGGACTGAGAATTCGGGGCTTTTAAGAGCCCTCTCCTAGTCTTCTTCTGTGCTGAACTTTGCGCCATGTAACAGAGCATTTCTCTCAAAAGGCGGTTAATGTTTCGAATTTCATGATTATCGCGGCTATTATCAAGCGCAGCCCGAGTCTGCAACAGCGTGCACGTCACGTGTGCTTCTTATGAAATGAATCGCTGGCACTTGCAAAAAAAATGCTTTGTTGCACTACATATGAAGATGTGCTGAACTTTTTCATTGCTTTGAGGTGATGCTGTGCGTTGAGTTCAGAGAATACATCGCTAGAAATGGGCGAGCGGTAATTTCGACAGTGATGACGTGACTGCGTTTTTGGACCTCTACGTCACAGCACAATCTTGGCCATCCAGCAGTTCGAAATAGTTTCCGTGCACAGGAATGACTTTCATCACCTACATTATCTGCAACACCCATAAAGACATGTAAAACCTCGAGACAATGGTTGGAAATTGCGCCGCAGAGGACAAATATCTAAGAAGGGCGTTCCGCATGTACGTGTCATTGGACAGGCAGAGGAGAGGTAGCAAGTGCAATGTCCCGAAGTTCTGAGCGAGCACTTTCATGGAAATTGTTCACGTCGCTGCAGTTATAAAATATCGAGATAGTTTGTAGGGAACTGTTCCTTCCAAAACGTCGTGGCTTAAGAAACCGCAGCTGCGATTTAAGTATTTCTTACCGGTTCAATAATTAGCGTGCCGAGTTTACTGAATTTAATTTCAACCTGTTCTGAATAAACCCAGTTTTGTATATCAGCGCCAGATACAAAAGGAAACGCTACGGCGTGAAAAGTAGTTTAAACGGCGTGCGATTCGCTACAACTTGTGCATAATTTGCAGCAGCTCTTCTGTCGTAATATTGATGCTGAGCGCACCCAGTCTCGCTGAGATAATCAATGCGGAAAAATCATTACATAGAGCCGTATGCGAGGCACGGCACACGGCCCCGACTGTACAGAAGCGGCTGTAACTAATGCGGCAGCAGCGGCACGGCACCAGCTCGAAAGGAAACTTCAAGCTCGTGGCGCATTACAGTGGGTGCCACTGTCGCAAGTGAAAGAAAAAAAAGCAACTCGCCAGAGAGGAGGCGGCGAGGGGGAGAGCAGATGGCGGTACATTTACGAAGTATAGGGGTTTTAGTTCGGAGGAGCCGGAAGCTGCGGGCGCTGCGGCGAGCATGCTGCGGATGAGGGAGAGGGATGTCCATGCGCAACTGCGAGAGAGGCTTGCGAGGGAAGCGTGACACCATAGTCGGGACTATGGTGATGTCAACGTGCAGCGGCAGCGTGACCTATTTGGCGCCACTCCAACACCTGCGGCGAGGGGAATGCGTTGCGGCGCGTTCGTATGGGCGCACGTACGCACGGCGTTACACACATGAATCAAAGAGCTGCTTCACATCTAAAAGGCAACACATGCCTCCACCGAACTGCGCCACCTTGCTTGAGCTCAGTCAAGCAACGTCAAAAAGAAGAAAAAAAAGAATGCCAGCACAAAGATATATGGCAACATATGTGCACATGCGCAACGTGCGTATGTAGGGAGATCTACTAACAACAGCTTGAACTTTAACTGGAAGCATCTCGCAATTCATGTCACCTGAAGAAATTTGCAGACATTCAAAGCGCGCTTTACTCTGCTTGATTTTTATTGAGTGATTCTTGGGAAGAGGAAGAAGAAGCCTAATATCTGTCTGCCTCCTGGACGACACGGCGCAGTGACCTGTAGAGAAGGAGGGATAAAAATAATAGCGGAGTGATATAGATAAAGAAATAGGACAAGGCAAGCGATAGAAAAAAGGCATAGGAAAGACGGGAGCCGGTAAAAGAAGTCCAAGGCGGGGCACCACACGGCGAGAGCTGCGCGGCGTCAGGAGATCGCGGAGGGTGAACCAGTCGGCGAGAGCTATGCGGCGTCGGAATTTCCGGGCGGCACGACCTTTCAGCTTGAAATTCTCCGAACAACTATTGGCTTGATGGAAGAAACCAGACGCATAGTTAGAAATTTTTTTTTGAGGGTGGTGGAACACGCGTAATGATATTTTTATGTTTATGCGTGCGTTTGTATGTTGCGTGTACATATACGCAAACAAAACTTGCCCCCCGAGAAAAGATTGAACGCCCCCCTCCTATGGCTACTCTTATGACAGAAACACTACATTCAACTTTAATTTCGAAAGACCGTGAGAAATTAGGTTTATGGCAGCGATGTGCCGTGTCGTGTTTTAATGTATACATTATTGTTACCGAAGCGTACATGCAAGTCGCCTTTAATGTTGACATTCAAGTATCGAGCTTATACAATCAACACTAGCACGCACAAGAATGTGTGATGTATATTTACCAACGCCCATTATTATTATCTTTTTATCTGGATGAATACATGTATATTTTGTTGCCGCTTTGATGTAGCTTATGTGAATATTGTTGAATTTGTCCGTAGGATACAATAAATATAGGCTTTTAAGAGCTTTGAGTCTACCTATGATCTAATTTGCACCTTCCTACTTGTGGTTTAAGGCACTTTCTTCTTACGTGGCGCAGACATTGCCAGCGCTCTCAACTTGGACGACATTAGGATGCGGCAAATAACGACGTGAGTACTTTTTAACCAGTTCAAATACAGCTGCGTGTTTCAGTGCAATCTAGCTCGGAAGAAAAAAGTAAGCGATAGGTACGCAGGGACATTTATAGCAGATAAAGTGAGAGACCCGAAACAACTTGAAATAACGCATGTATTCGTTGGATACAACCGTTGTTTAGAGTTGAAAACACACTCGATTGTTAAATTGATCGCTTGTTAAATGCTTGTTGAAAGGCTGACGCTGAATCAATTTTGCAAGAATTCACGCGATGACGTCATCATAAGATATGAGAAATAACTAAAATATGTGATATCCTTGTGACTTCATGGTCATGTTACTGTGACTTAACGCCACTGTCATGTCATTATATGACATCTTAGCCTGGTTAAATACGGCCCGATCACGCAGGCAACGTAAAACCAGGTGAGGTGAATGCCTTCGAAGGGAGCGATGCACCATCATATATATATATAGGCTGCCTTGATTGCACACGTTAATCACATACACTGAGAATGAAAACTAGCAGTTGTTCCGCGTACAAAAACAACTGATGAGTGAAGGTCCCTAGAAAAGGGACTTAAACGGCTGTATGTCTGATCTCGCTGCTAACTTTCATGAAGGCGGTATACGGTGGGCCAACGTATTAGGGCCAGTATAGAGTTTCGCAGCTCTGCTCACGAGCCAGCATACGCGGCCGACTTGTGGACTTCTGTATCTCGCGGGATGGGATACGGCAGCGCACCGTTACACTCGATGGCGCGTTGCCGAAGCCAATCACCGAGGCGCGCACATGCCGCAGCGAGCTGAGACGCACGAGGAGTAGCGCCGCTTGTGACGCACTGCGCGTTTCTCCGAGCTCGCTTTCTCCGTACTCCATGCGTGATTTACGAAGGCATGATGCAAGACGGAACTGCAGCGTCGCTAGTTCTTGCGTCGGCCGTCGTGTTCACTTCGGAGAGGAAGCGATCAACGAGGGTGGTAGGGTGGGGAGATCGTCTGCTGCCATCAGTGGTGGGAAGGACTGAGGAGCATGCCCACGGGAAAGGGCAGAGAAGAAGAATGATATCGAGGCTAGAGAGCTGGGAGAGGGGTGCGAGCGGTGATTTGGCGGAGAGCTTCGACGGCGGCGACGGCGAGGGGTGGGCCTAAAAAGCTTCGCTTATAAATATTGCAGAAATTCTACGGTAGTGTTCAAGTATGCATGATCATTGCGCAACTTGCTCACCGTCCATCTTTGATGTCCGTGCTGTTGTGTTTTGCCGTTGCTGTCTACGTTTTGACTGTCGAATTGATACGACTACACGTGGAGAGGAACAAGGGACGGAACATTCACGCTGTTATGCCTGCGAGTCGACAGCGAACGTCCGTGCCTCTGAAAAAGGCAATCTGTGTCAAGGCCAGCCCGCCTGACGCGAACAACTCAACGGCGTCAACAGGCGGACGGCGCCTTTCTGGCGTGCACGTGCAGTGAGTCATTTCAGCAAGCGAGCCCGTCGAGTAAACAACCGGCGTCTTCCTGTCTGGGGGTCTGACGCAATGCCTGTCGACGTCACTCGTCCTTGGGTGCAGCCACCTGCAGCGCAGCCTCTCCAGATTCGATGAGAAAGAATGACGCGGTCCAGCGGCGACCCCCATTGGAGGAGTCTGACCTGACGACCAGCGGCGCTTCTGGTTGGACATTTGGGTTGGACCCGGCGCATATAAAAGAAGCCCTGCGGCGCGTCACGAGCAGTCCCCGTGTCGGAGAGCCGACATGTGTGTAAGAGAGTAGACCCGTTTGAGATTTGATTGATATGTGGGGTTTAACGTCCCAAAACCACTATATGATTATGAGAGACGCCGTAGTGGAGGGCTCCGGAAATTTAGACCACCTGGGGTTCTTTAACGTGCACCCAAATATGAGCACACGGGCCTACAACATTTCCGCCTCCATCGGAAATGCAGTCGCCGCAGCCGGGATTCGAACCCGCGCCCTGCGGGTCAGCAGCCGAGTACCTTAGCCACTAGACCACCGCGGCGGGGCAGACCCGTTTGAGAGCAGACCTATGTGTTAGAGAGGAGAGCTCGGCTCTTCGAGTCTCTGTCGGCCCGAGTGCCGAATTTGTAACGCCTCTGTATAATATATGCTGTACATAAACCTTGTTTAACTCACTGTCGTCTCGTCCGCTCATCTATCAGCTCTGCGCAGAAGCAGTCGCGAGCTGAGAAACCTACGCTACCAAACGGCTGGTGACCTTCCCTGCGGAGTTCGAAGCAGTGGCGCCTTCGGGACCGTGTTGGCGTCGCCGTCTTTCGAAACAGTGGTTGCAGTGGTGAGATTTCGAAGCGCCCTTCGTAACGTCGTCGGAGGCGCGCGTCGCAACAACGCACATGTGCCTCTGTGCATCTACATAGTTCGCGTTTCCTCCGTCAGCAGCACAAGCGCTGCCATTCTGCATTTCTACGCAGCGGCTCTGTAACCACGGTTGCCAGCACCAATGTTTGAGATGTATAATTATTCTAGAAAGCATGTTCAGCCAAGTGGGCGGGGAATCTGGCTTCTGGGTGTAAGGTACGAAGATTGCGGCCAGGAAAGTTTTTTTCTCTTTGCCAATTTCAAAATGGTGGCAAAGGTCGAGGGTTCGAGCTCCTGCTCACTTGGTATGCTGCGGGTTTAAGTCGTTACCTACTGTACGTCTGCAGTGTTCTCCTTATAGTACAACCCCATGAATTCCTATGGGAAAAGATGTGGCACTTCGTTGTACATTTGCTGGAAATGTCACCTTAAAATACACGCCCATCAAGAAAGCCAGTCGCGCATTGAAGAAACTCGCACCTTCCGCAAAAAAAGCAAAACAAAAAACAATGACACCAGGGAATGACATGCGGAGAGATTAATGAACAGAAGTATATATAAGCGGGCATATAAATGTAATACACTAATGACACGTGAAACACAACGTAGATCTAACAACTATAAGCACAGCAGAAGTAAATCACAGTGATTTTCTTCCTATTTTTCTCATAAAGGTTTTTGATAAAAGAACTACACGTTGTATTGCCTGTAGACCATATAGTTTATGCGTAATTGCCTGCCATTTCTCACAGAGCAGCCGTTTTTCTTTCGACGGCACCGTTTTGCTTATCGGCTTTGCTGCGCCTCTGTACTGCGACTCTGGAAATATTCAAAATGGACATCTGTTTTTTTCATAAAGTTTAACTCCTCTTTGAAGAAGTGGTTTTGATGGTTTGAATTTTACATGAATTAAGGTGGTTGCTAAGAATTGCCAAGTTAGATTAGAAGAGTTGTTCCTTGGGCGATTTAGTTGTTCATACTTTGTTGGGTTTAGTCAAGATAGATAAAAGGAATGCGTTGAGAGACTGTCGGGAAGAGAATGTTGTTGGAGCCAACATTCGGAATAAAGCACAACGAATGCATATTCATTAGTCCAAACGTTGGCTGCAGCAACACTCCTTTTCCGATGGGTCTCAATATATGTGAACTCGTTCACGGCTTAATTTTTGTCGACAAGGCCCATGGAATGGCCGCATGTTCTCCCACAGTAAAGTACCAAGTACTCTAAGTCTTTAACAACTTTTTTCCAAACACAACTTCTCACCGCGCTTAGATCTTTGAACGCGAAGTCCGACGTGCATTATGTTTCCTTGTGTGCCCTACTTCGTCCGTACGAATCCGATACACAGTAAAGCTGGAAAAAACCATAAAAGGTGCTATCTGAAGTTTTTAACTGATGTATTACGATATGAAAGAAAAATGAATTGAGGTGGGCGAGGTAACTCTCTGCCGGCGGTGAAAAAAATTGGGAACTTCGTCTTACGTTACGATGCTCTATCAGCTGAGCTACGCCTCTACATCGTCCACTTTCTTGGTTGGTTCTGTGAGTGTAACTCTGCCCATGCGCCACTACTGGCTATGAAGGCAGATTCACTTCGACAGGCTACGTTTGATATTCTCGCGCTTCGGTATTTTCGCGTGCTAGGTGAGGCGATCGTATCGAACGAAACGTTGGGCACTGGTCGCGTGTTCGCGCAGGAGGTTCATCAAGATCCGCAAGGTGTTGCTCATCATGGTGGCCTACACAGCCAGCCTCGGCTCCGTGGGTACTCTCAGCGGTACCATCACAAACTACGTCACCAAGATGATCGTCACATCGTGAGTACCAAACCCACGTGCATGACCACATTCTGTGGTATACGTATTGAAGTTCTCGTAGAGCACTGAATATATGGACTGAATCTACGCAGCGGCATTCAAAGTGCCCAATGTTAAGTATACGCGCACTGCTGCTCAACCTCTTTCTTCTTTGAAGTTGTGATGACCGAAGATTGCTCGGACGGCGGTTGTCAGTAGACTAAGACTCGTACTCATATAAAAACCGTATGTTTATCTTATTGTCAATAGTTTTACAGATAATATCTTGTGTGTCACGTTCCAAAACGACATGACTATAAGAGACAACGTAGTGGAGGGCTCCAGAAATTTCGACCACCCGGTGATCTTTAAGGCGCACTGGCATCGCATAGAACATGGGCCTCTAGCACTTCACCTTTACCGAAAGGCGACCGCCTCGACCGGGATCGAACTTGCAACCTTCGCGTCAGCAGCCGAACACCATAACGACTGATTCATCACGGCGGGCTGTCTGTTTCCTGAAGTTTATGTGCTCTCTACGAGCTTTATAAGAACGCCGAAACAAATGCAGAGTAAAAAGATGACTACATGTTTCATCTAGTAATAGTTACGTTCTTTGTTATTCAAGCGCACTAAATGTACAAAACAGACAGGGAAAATTAAAACGTGAGATGTGAGGGTAAGGTTATTTTAGAAATACGAAGGTTGAAGCTCGAACAAAAGTGTTGCCTTCAAGTGCATCAAGCTCTACTTGAGTAATGTCTTTCAATTTGATAATACTTACATCTGTTATTACAGTACTGCTTTGGGGTTTAAAAAGCAAAATACATTGTCATCGTACGTAAGTAAGGTGTGTAAACACGGTTACAAACATAGCAGAACGGGCAGTATTCGTTAAATGGTTATCCCCCCCCTATAGTGTGCCTGTTCGTATGTTTTAATTTGAGCACTCTGGATAATTATTGACTAGTTGAAATTTCTGTCGTTTAAATGTGGTATAACTTGTGTTTTCGCGTAGATAAATACATTTACATATTGTCACTCAAACTGCAGGTACCCTGAACAGTTGGTCAACTTTGGGATCTGTCTGTGTGTAACCAACACTTGAAACCTCATTTTGGGCATTGAATTGAAATCATAGTTTGAGTTGTAGTTCTGCAGAACTACAACTCAAGGCTTTTCGATGAATCTAGACAAATTAGCCAGAGCGCTTTTGAATTATACATAAGGGATCGCATTACTATACCATAACACCTGCTTTACCCACTGCAAAGCACATTCGTCTGGAACGACTTAATAGGTATTGTTTTTCTCATAATTCATCCTACTTTGATTCACTTGTTCTGTATTTACGTTCACTCGTATTGCTTTCTTTGCCGCTTGTATAACCTTTACTTTTTGACAAATCCTATCATTGTTACTCGTTTTCCACTTTTGCCCACCGCGGTGGTCTAGTGGCTAAGGTACTCGGCTGCTGACCCGCAGGGCGCGGGTTCGAATCCCGGCTGCGGCGGGTGCATTTCCGATGGAGGCGGAATTGTTGTAGGCCCATGTGCTCAGATTTGGGTGCACGTTAAAGAACCCCAGGTGGTCTAAATTTCCGGAGCCCACCACTACGGCGTCTATCATAATCATATAGTAGTTTTGGGACGTCAAACCTCACCTATCAATCAACTTTTGTTGCCGAATGTTTGTAATGCTTTTATATTGCCACTCTTGCTCGGGCCACGAGGCCTTCAGTATTTCTATAACTAAATAACTAACTAACTAACTAACTAACTAACTAACTAACTAACTAACTAACTAACTAACTAACTAACTAACTAACTAACTAACTAACTAACTAACTAACTAACTAACTAACTAACTAACTAACTAACTAACTAACTAACCAACTAACTAACTATGTAACTAACTAATTAGCTAACTAACTAAATGTCAGAGACTGTTAGTCATACCTTACAGCGTGTTTTATATTTATACGCGTTCAGTTGGTGAGTGTACGCGCAAAAGCCGCAAAGGTCGCCTTCAGTTGACCTTGACGAAACAATGCCCTTGTCCTGCCAAGGAAAATTAATCGATGCGAATTGGCTTCAACGAAGGCTGGCTTATCTTACAAAGCAGAAGTGCTACACGCGAGTCCGGTATCAATAAAAGTGTTGGTAGCTAGGCACCTTCAGAGTGGTTGATAAATCACTCTAAATCAAAGCGGCTATTTTACGCTAAACTACACGAAACATAAGCGAATTCGTGCCCTGTCTTTTGCATCGTAGACGATTTCCCAGAGTCGACTCGGTCACGTTTCTCTCGTGGGCGACGGCCTTTCTACCGGTTGCCTTCCTCGAAGTCCTGATGGCGTTCATCGTGCTCTACTTTATGCACATGAGACGACTGTGAGTGTTTTCTCTATTTCTTTTTATTTTTCTTTAAAGTTAAATTCAACAAGCGACACTTCGAAAAAAAATGACAGCATATCCCCAGGGTGAATTATAGAGAGTGGAGCGAAGCTGGGTCCGCATGCCGCTGCCGCGCCGCTTCGTCCTCCCGTTCTCGTACGCCAGGATCTTGACGGCGCCACCGCGCCGCTTCGCGGCACGCTTCTGCCTCGCACGCTCGCACATCGGGGTTCCGTCATCGAGCGCGAGCCGCCGCCGCCTTTCGCGCACGGCGCTCTGTAGCCTTGTGCATCCGCCGACCTTCTGAACAAGCGCTCTCGCCAAAACGGCTTTTATTTTACTACACCGCGCCCCCTAGCGTACGGCGCAACCGACGAACACGCGATTGCCAACGTTCTCATGTGACGTCATTCCTATTTTCTCGCGGCATCGGGGTTCCGTCTTCGAGCGCGAGCCGCCGCCACATAACCTAACCTAACCTAACCTAACCTAACCTGCTGTGATTTTTATTATTTATCGGCAAACCGTGAATCAACCGCTGGCCGCGTCCGTCCGTCATCTGTCTGTCTGTTAGACGCACGGATGAATGGACGCATAGATGAACGCAGGGACGGACGCATGGACGGATACATGAATGGACGGACGCAGTGGTGAACAGATGAACGCACGGACGGACGGATGGATGCACAGATGGACGGAAGCAAGAACGAATGGACGGCCGGAGGCACGGACGGATTGATGGACGCTTCGCCTCACTGATCCTCTATCACTCCATGAATATGCTGTGACCTTTATTATTTATCATACTGCAAGTAACGTCCTCCAGTATCGTACCAATCGCCTTTTCAGCGTATATTTATACATTTCGTTATATGTACAAGTACCACCCTCTATGGCTGGTTCATGAAATAACGAGAGGTGGCTACTTACAAGATCACGACGAGACGCTCATGCATCTCGCGCCTTAAGGAGCTTCGCTCCTATAGGAAGTAGTCCAAATCAGCCTATTATTAGCGGGAAAACAACTCTGCTCAGAATTGTATTCTGGTTTTGAGACGTAACACCACATCAGTTATTACGCGGGACTAACCATCCTACCCAGCGCTCAACCTTGGCCTTAGGCTCGGTTTGCCCTTCCTGACAATGAGCGGCCGTCGTCGCCGGCAAAAAGTGACCCGGAAGTGGCACGCGCAGTTAACTTGCCGAGTCAGAAATTTCCAGCGAGGACTGTGATTAATAGATTTCCAATACTGAGTCGAATTGACCAAGCCTACTCGTAACAAAGGGAGAAAACAATGCTCCCTAATGCGAAATTTGAATGCAGTAGTGCGCGTTTTTATACGACAATAAAGGAAAGCGGGAAACAAAACATTTCAGAGGAGCTTATGTGTATCTACAGATACAGGGTACTCCTAATTTGGAGTTTTTAATATGGTAAAAAAAAGTGTCAGTCTCTTTATTACTTGGTAAGGTTTTGAGATCGTTATTTTTCAATTTTTTTTAGTTTCCTCCTCCGGCGTTGTTGCCGAGTCAAATTTTTAGTTCCTTAATTTTATTGTTACTTCTCCTTGCGTGGCGAAGGTTTCATTTGTTGCGATCGCTTCCACAGCTTGATCCTTTTGGAGAAATCGTGACTTTCTCTTTGCTTACGTTCGCGTATGTGCGCTTGCGCAATAGTTAACACGTTGAATGACCTTATAAGTCGCCTTGTGATAGCATTATTTGCATTTGCTTAGGCTAGATAGATTCAAACATGCAAACCAAGCAGAAAGACGCATGCACATGCATGAACGACTTCTTTTAATATAGCCAAAACGAAAGAATTCAATGAAGAGAAGTAGTTACCAAATCACTAATGCCTCTGCACTTATATTTTAGGTTGTGCACGCGAACCATGGTTCATTGGATATAATTACGTCATCTTGGCGTCATTTGTAGGCGGCCACCAAAAGGCACTCGCGGCGGAAAAGGTTATTCATTGGGCGTGTTAGTGTACAGAAAAACATGGAGCTGTCAGTGAAAAGTGATAGCGGCAAGCACAATCAAACACACCATCTGCGGTTCTGTAAGGCACGGTATACAATCAGGCATAAACTCGCGTCCATACACGTTTCAAAGTGTCCATAAAGCAAAACGGAGAACACGAACTGTGGTCAAATTTGCAAATCTGCATACCAGCACGCTCCGTCGGAGAAGCGGTTATTGACTTATAAATTTAAATGACGGCTCTATAATATGTTTATAAATAAAAAACACTTCTCTGATAGATAACCCTGGCATGCAGGTTTGCATAGTTTGACCACAGCTGGTGTGCTCCGTTTGACTTTGGGAGCACCTGCATGCCCCACTGCTCGCGTAGTGCGAGAGGTGTGATCAGATTTATCGGAAGCACATCAAGGTACGACTTAATGATGCTATGTGGAGTTTAACGTCCCAAAACCACCATATGATTATGAGAGATGCCGTAGTGGAGGGCTCCGGAGATTTCAACCACCTGGGGTTCTTTAACGCGCACCCAAATCTGAGCACACGGGCCTACAGCATTTTCGCCTCCATCGAAAATGCAGCCGCCGCAGCCATGATTCGATCCCGTGACCTGCGGGTCAGCAGCCGAGCACCTTAGCCACTGTACCACCATGGCGGGGCATCAAGGTTCGACTTACCCCGAGTGGTAACATCGAGTGGCACAGTTTTAGCCTGTAAAATTTGCTTATGATAAAAGAAAAAAGAAATAAACAAGACAAAAACAAGGACGAGCATGGCGTTCACTATGAACTGCACCATGGAAAAAACTCGGCCTTGTTTTTAAGACAGTGGGCAATATTCAGTGCACTGTGAAGTTACGCTGCTGAGTAGATCTCGATGTTTCAGTCAACGAGGCACCTCCAGTATATAGAATTTACAATTTGTGATCATGTTTTAATACTAATCCTCTCCGCCCACTCTGCATTCCAATTTAAAGTAGCTGCAGAGCTCCATATGGGAAGAAAAAGAAATATGTGAGGATAAGTATTATTACACTCTAAGATATTCTTATACTGTTAGGGTGTTTTGTAGTCGCATAAACAGGAGCCTGTATTTACCGCAATGGAAGTGTTTAGGCGTGTGATAGCGAGTTACAACTACACACAGAATGAGGAAAAAAAGGGTACCTAAAGTTTTTGTATCATTTCTGACCAGTAGGTATGCACAGAAATGTTCAATAAGAAAATTTGCACAACTGAATATAAAAATTTAATTGTCACTCTTATCACGCAATCTATCGCAGTCATCAGAATTTTTTTGTTTGCGAAGAAGAGTCAGCAAGCGGGAAATTTGTATTTATTTCTACATAAAACTCGATCGTACTCCTCAAACGTGAGCGTGTTAACCATTTGACAACCAACACTTTTTAGGAACACAAATAAGCTTAAGTATTCACGGTATAATTACCAGCCTACACCACTTAAAAAATACCTGTTTTAGCTCCGTCCAAAGCTACTTTCTTTTGGGTTGGGCTGTCTGAATGGTGTCGCGAATTAGGCTCCGGCGGTCACGACTTCGTCGTGTCACGTTCAGGGCGCACGTGTATGATGGATGATAAGTGCCCGTTCTAACATGTCGAGGACAGTTCACTGAAACCATGTCCGTGCTCTCGTTTCTGTGGTGACCCTCACAGTAGGAAGCGCTTCTTCTATACGGTTTCTCCACTCCATGGCAGTAAAGAAGAAAAGACCGGCTCGGATATATTTTTTTTTCTTAAACTGTAAACGTGGGTGATGTGAAATGTAGTAGTATAAGTGTCAAAATTTTGACACACTACAGCCAGTCACTGGCACCCCCTTCCTCTCCCTGAATGTTCTTAGTTTTGTATGTGCATAATGCCCGCATACAAGCACATGCACGCACGAATATATATGCTGGGTGGTTAATCCCCTTTCCGCCTAAAAAAATGCTGGGTACGCCCCTGCTGCCGATCAGAACATTCGCTGTAGTAGCCAAACATTTTGCCTATACCCTCATGACTTTACATGTTAATAAGCACGTTATACGTTTTAGGGGCGAAGATCCTTATAGCGGCACCAGTTCGTCCCTCATAGCAGTTGTAGTGTGTAAAAAGTATAAAATTTTGACCTCCAAGGTGGTGCCGGTGAGAGATTTCTTCTGTGCGTTGTTGAACAATGAAAATAGTGCTCAATGTACATGTCAATGGCTGCTAATGGGGAATGAGAGACAGGAGCATTCGGCTTTTAGTGAACGCGCACGCTGCGATCCCCATTAGCAGCCATTGGCATGTACATTGAGCACTATCTGACAAGAAAGGGTTGCTACGTTATATTCGCTGGGTGTAACCTCCTTAGTTTTAGAAAGGTTTAGCGAGCGTTGAGCCGCAGCGCCATGAATACAATGAACTAGTGTACACCATGAACTCGAGTTGGTTAAAGGTGGGAAGTAGACCCGAAGCACAAGCCGTAAAAAAGTCTGCGTGTGCCACCTCTCGTTTAGTCCTTGGAATGTCCACTGGATGGCGGTGCTTCTATATGGGGAATATATGATGAAAAGATGCGAGATGATGGTACTTGGAGTGTTGAATAGATGGACGAACGGACACACAGACAGATGCATGGATGGACGCATGAACGGACGCAGGGGCGGACGCATGGACAAAAGCAGGGATGGACGCACGAACAGATGCACGCAGGGACGGGCGGATGGACGCATGGTCGGTCACACAGACGGACGCATGGACGGACGGAAGAAAGAACGAATGGACGGACGAATGCTTCGCCCCACTCTCCATCATTCACTCCGTGGATATGCTGGCAATTTTTTTAAGCTGCACTAAACGGGAAGTACCTGTTCAAAAACGACATGTGAATATGTACAATGTTGTTAACATAATTGCAGGCTTATTCTTGGAGGTTCTGAGACATTGGTGTGAAGTCCAGAAGTGCTTCATATGGGGCTAGTTAGTATCGTAAACATGGAATAATGATGTGCTGCAGATGTGCACAGATACGAATAACCAGAAGAGTGGGGCCTTGACATCGTTGCCCGTTTTGAGTTCTTGTTAAGCTCTAAACACATGTAGGTCCTCTCCGTATGGCGGGAAAGGGTGTGCCGCTACACAAAGCTGCGCACCCACACTCTCCATAGGGAGAGGCCACGTACCACCGCGTGCTGACGTGCTGGAAAACGTATACGTGCGGTAAGGGTTCTAGTCGGCTGTGCGCACCTCTGCAGCGCGACGTTACCCTTCCGTATTGACATGAATGTTAATTTCCTTTTATGTGTTATTCCGCAGTTCTCTGTACTAAAAACGAAAATGCAACAGAACAGATGCACAAAAAGAACACGGGCCAGTTCTGACGGACTGTTAGCCTGGTGCCCCAGCATTCAGTCTTTCACCCTCGTGGTGAAACAATGCATAATCAATGCTGAGCTACCTCTGCAAGGATACGTTTCATTTTCGTGTTTTACTGCTTCCTAAAAAGAGGGATCGACCACGTTTCTTTTTTCCACCCCGCCTCCCAAAGAAGTTCGACAGTTTGTAGAGTAGACCACGGCGATCACGTTTTTCGAATATTACAGCACTGCGCGCCGTGCAGATCCCCCCTTTCAAAAATGATCCCCGCGCTCCTTACACGTGCAGTGACGTCAAATCGCTCATCGGTGACTTGACGTAGCACGCAGTTTGTCGATTGGTCCAAACCAGTCATTATGAAGGGATACGCCTTCCCACGAGGCCACGCGAAAGTTTAAAGCCAGCTGAAACCAACGTTGTCACCTTTGTAACTTCCTTAATATAATAGCACGTATTTGAAAAATTCTTGCAGCAGCATGTTCACAAAGCAAAAGTGCACATATTTCTCTTTGTAACAATTTTCGGACCGTGGGGATGTTTACTGGTCTTCTAAAGGGACACTAAAGTCAAATAACAATTTACGTCAGAGTGAAAGCTGAATGTATGACACCTTGAACGACAATATTAACAGCAACAATGCCCTACTTACCGAGAAATTAAGGTAAGTGCACAAGAACACAAGCGCCGCAGTAGGACATTGTAAAAATGATCCCGATAACATCAGACGGACCGCCTACAAATAATCACTAGTAATTGACCTGACTACACTAAATAAAGAACCTTTCGTGCATCTAGGGACGCAATAAAATGCCGCCTGTTCGTTTCCGTTTGATTAATGCAAAAAAGAACTGCAGGACGTTACTATGGGGAATAGCATGAGTGGTTCAAAAATTGAATTTGGCGTAGTTCAATTGGACAGGTGGTGCCATCTCGTGGGGCGCAGGTGAACCAAAAAACGTCTGAAATTTCAAAGCCAATGGTGGGAAATTGATCAATGGCCGTTGTTGCTGCTGTGGTTCCTGCTGCGTTTGGTCTGCTGCTACTAGCGTAGTAAAGTCGGGCAACATTGTGCACCGCAACAGTGACGTCAGTCGGTCCGGTCGGTCCGCTTCTTGAGGCGGGTTATTTGAAGTGCGCTAACGCGATGCGGATCATTAAAACGTGTTGTTATCTCAAGATAGGTCCTTCTTTAGCACAAAAGTAACACTACGAGGTTTCTGGATCGCTATTTCATCAATCAACGTCGACTTGAAAGTTGCCTTTAGTGTCCTTTTAACGAATGCAGAGCTTCACATCGACAAAACAACACTTACTTGTCACAGCGACAACATCGTATCATTCGAATCTTGATTTCTGGCGTGATTACGGCTGCGTTAATTCGTTCATAGTGTATTTATTGAGCGGGTGCCAAGTATTCCCAGAAAATGGCGAAAGGTGACATATGTGAGGGTACGTCGGGACACATGCAGGACACAACTGTGTTCGTCTGAATCATGAAATGTGTTTGGTCATTTTTACGACAGTGCGCTGGACTTCAAGAAGGAGGATGTCCACGATGCTTTTCTGGTCAAGTACAGAAGCCTTGGCAAGATCACGTAAGTCGACAGAGCTGAGAACCATTATTACAGTGTATTGGTAAAAACGCAGAATTTAGTATACTTTCTTTTATATGCATTTATATCATGTGCGTCACCAATTAGCGAGCATCGAGCTTTAATTCATTACCAGGCATCGTAGTCTGCAATGTAGGGGTTCTCCTATTCTTTGGTGGTATATGCATCATATTAATCTAATTTCACATAGTTATTAGTTCAAACAAAATGTAAATATTTGGCAATTATTTGTGTATTTATTTATTTGTTTAGACATACTTCACAAATCCAACACCGTCACAGTTCACTATTTTAAACGAGTGAGAAATTTTCCCTGTCTGCTCTCCAGTCATGCAGTGTCAAGAAAATGTGGGGTTGGCGTCGGTGGCATTTGTTGTTAGCAAAAAATCGGTATTTTCTGCGAGTGAAAGATGCCGATGAATAAAGGGAATAAAAATGAAGACTCGAGAAAGAATAGAACATTGGTTTTTATTTATTTACATAGATATACCTAACAGTCCTTCAAGAGGCATAGGTTGAGGGGAGCATATATGGTGCAATTCAATATATATAATAAGGTGGACGAAGCTTGGGTATCAGCAAGTTTCAAAATGTGCAATGGTAGTGCGTCTCGTAAGGGGCGATATTCGTCGCTGAACTTCGTGATTAGGAGATGAGCATTTCTCTTGCTAGGCCGAACGATTCCTTGGGCAACGCAGATTTGTCGTGAAATAAGGAGAGACGATTGGCCTCCGCAATGATTGTGTCGACACGTCCTGTCCCAATGCTACCTTGGCAAAGAGGCTGTTTCGAGGCGGGAGAGTTGTAGAATCGTCAGTAACACGGAGCGCTGTCTTCGAGAGTTGCGTACCGTCAGTGCAGCACTAAAAGAATCCTCGAACGACACAAGTAATTCACGGAGGTCGATGACTGAGACGTATTCACGAAGAAAGTCTATTCCCAGGATTATTGGCCGAGAACAAACGCGCAATTCGAGGAAAGACCCCGTAAATGTCGACGTACGAATTCGAATGCGCGCCGAGCACATACCAGTAGGCATCACCAGATGGCCACCTGCCGTGCGCAACTGGGGTCCTTGCCACGGTGTGGTAACCTTCCTCAGTTCAGATGCCAGTGCGGTGCTCATCACGGAATAGTCGGCGCCGGTGTCGACGAGGGCGTCGACAGTATGATTGTCGACGAAAACGGCGATTTCGGCAGAAAAGATCTTTCTGCTGTCTGGGAACACTGAAAAACCGTAATGCTCGTCGTCGCGTAGTTGCGTCGAAGGGCTGTCTTTAACAGTTCGCCTGACCGCGACTTCACCCCCAGAAGTGTCCCGGACGGGGTGCATAACCTGGTACATTGACCGCATAGCGGGACCTGTAGCCAGAGGCGCAGGGGATCGCAATTCCGCCGCATATGTCAGGATTGGGGCCTCGGTTGGCGCCAGGTATGTGACTGCCTGCCAGACTTCTTGTCTGATACATCCACGATGTCTGGCACCTGTGAACGGAATTCCACTGCCTGAAGCTGTCGCAATTCACCCGCACGATACTTCGAATGATGTCTGCGAGGGCCTGTCTCTCGCTGTCAGATCCGATGTAGCATGCGGTGACCGGGATGTGGCAGTCGTATAGTGACGACCGCTGCTGCAGAGTACGCTCCACCAAAGATGCCTCACGGATTAACTCGGCGACAGTCGTCGGTGGTATGCGCACGAGTCCAGCGAAAAGCTGCTCTTTTACACCCTCATCAAATGCCGCACCTCCTTTTTCTTCCGACATGGCAGGGTCGGCACGCCTGAAGAGCCGAAGCATGTCCTCGGCAAACATGGCAACGCGTTCGTTCGGTCGCTGGTTCCTGCAAGATATGGCTTGTTCACCCCTCTCCTTTCTTCGGCGTTCAGTAGGAGTTTAGTAATCGTCGAGGTGCTTGCCGACTAACTCTTGCAAGTCGCAAAAGAGCCCTCGTGGTTCTCGTACATGTCTTCGCAGAAACTTCAAAGTAGAAGTAAAGCCTGCGCAGCTTGCGAACATCTTCCCATTCGTTGATAACGGCAACCCGATCAAAGTGGCTGAGCCAGTCATCAACATCCTCGAATATCTCCAAGGACGGTTTTTGTTGTCTGTGGCGTATGAAAACATGTGTGAGAGGAGAGCCATGAGAATCGCTGGTTTGGACCGCCTAGCTTGTTGTCGGAGCTGTCATCTTTCTGGGTGTCGATGCCAAAAGACCAAATTCAGGGGGTAGCTTTGATGGCTTCAAAACGGGTTGGCTGGCCAGGTTGTGTGCGTGACGTCAGCTCCCTCCTGTGTTTTTCCTTCCTCCATGATGCCATGCACGTGCTAACCACGTCTCTTTTGTTGCTCTTGGCTCATGATTTTGCTGCTGATGGCAGTTGGCATGCTTCTTTTTACTCGGCAGTGGCGCACAGTCCCAAAGGAGGTGTCTTTGGGTGGCTCGCGCCTTCTTGCAGTGTTGGCATATATCTGAGGAGTATACTTCCGGGAACGTGCTTTGCGAGACTGGGTCCATATGGCTTATACTTGCAACTGCCGTGTTGTGGCTGCTTCGCTGCGCTGTAGGTCTTGGTGAGGCGGTGGGTAGAGACGTGTGCTCGTTATGTACCACTGCAGAACGTCGCCGTATACTTTGTGATGAAATACTCGTCATCTTCGGCATCGGGTCGTTCCGGCTCCGAGGAATGTGTTGACGAAGAGCCGCGGCTAGTTAGTGCATGTGCCTCGTATCTGCTTCCTCGTCGTGGTTCGGCCCGCGTTCAGCTCCCGGCGTGCGCAGGAAACCACTTGACGGTATCGTTGTTCCGGTCTTGCTAACGTTGAACATACCCTTGCGGTGATTCCATGGGCATTTGTAGCAAGGTTGACTATTGCCGGCTTCGACTCGCTGAGGACCGTGCAACAATCCGGGATCGCCAGTGCCAGTGCGATTGCTAACTCCTCGGCTTGCGCGGGCGACTTTCATCGTATGCTTCTCAACACCGTGAGTACAACACCTAGGATTTTACGAGGCAAGACCACATTATGATGAGGAGGACCGCGGTAGTGGAGGGCTCCGAAAATTTCACCCTTCGGGGGTAGCGGTCTTGAAGACTATAGTCGCAGTGCATATACTACAAGTTCCAATCAATCAATCAATCAATCAATCAATCAATCAATCAATCAATCAATCAATCAATCAATCAATCAATCTTATATAGCAGCCGCATTACAGTCACCGGTTTGACGCTGAGGTGCTTTTGGCTCAGCATACGCGACATGGCACTGTCAATCCGCCCATTCATTTTCAGCATACGCTGCGCTACTTTCATAAACTCACGACGGTGGTCTACTGGTTATAGTGCTCAGCTGCTGACCCAAAGGTAGTGGATCGTATGCTGGCCGCGGCCGCTACATACTTCGATGAATGCGATATGCTCGAGGCCTCTGAGCTTAGATTTATGTGCACGTTAAAGGAAACCAGATGGTCGAAATTTCCGTGTCCTCCTCAACAGCGTCTTTCATAATTATATGGGGATCCACAATACCCCAGATATATTATTGCTGACTGCATTTACCTGCTGGAGAACAATTCCACCTGAAGCATTCCTGTAGTTTTTTCCCTCTCTTTGGCAAGGTGAGTTTTAAAGCTGTACCTCTGATAAAAAAAAGCTATCAACATCGTTGTACTGAAATCTTGTAAGTTAGCTAGACTCGCCGGAGTTTACAGTGCGGACTGTTGACCGATTCGCTTCCTGGTTGCAGCCGCGCGAGCCCTATAGAGTTACGGCGCGTCACAGAGATGAAGTGCGACACGGCATCTCAAGTGACGGGATTTTCCCGGTGAAACGTTGGCGTTCCCGCTCTCCGCTGCTAGACGTGGAAAAAAAAACAAACAAGTGTTTCGTACGTCATATCACGTTTTCACGACGTCACGGGACACATGCTGGGCTTGTAATGAACCTTTCCCAAGCATCCTTGGTGGGTTTTAGACTGGATGGAACGAGTTTGAATCGGTTTCACCAGGGTCTGTCGAGACCGGATACACTGACACTGAATAGAACTTGGCGATGGGACTCAGATGCTCCCGTTTACCACACGCCATACCTCTTTCCCACGCTTCGCCGAGTCACACACACGCCGTTCGAGCGGTGTGCACTCTCGCATTACAGTGTGCGAGCACGTTCATATTTCTTTTTCTGGCGTTTACGTTTGTGACAGGCTGATAGCGTGATGCAGCGTCAGAGATAATGTCCGAGAGCTTTCGATTTCGCGTGGAGAAACACGCTGATGCGTTGCGTTCGACGGAGGACAAGGAGCTGATAAACATGAGTCGAAAGAATAACGCCCCTCTAGTTTAAAGCGGACTCTCGTGACAGCTTGGAAGTTGCAACACGGCGCGAGGGCCGGGCCTTGGTTGGGAGAGTGCCAACGTACAGTCCGAGTAATCTATTCTTTCTTTTTCGTCGCGACAAAGGTTTCAGTCCGCGCGTGGCGGGAAATACCAACGCTTGAATCGCAATCTTAACGAGGAGCTTGAAGTGTGCGTACGATTAGATTAATGCACTGAAGTGCGGAATCTGTGTGCGATGAAATATATTACAGATCAGAGCCGTATTCGATTCATTAGAAAAAATTAGGACACTACCTGGAGGCTGTACATGTGAATGTGTTTCTCTGCTGGGTTTTATGCACAGTTTCGGCCTGTCACCGCTCCATTCACGTCTCGCTTCATTCGTAAGTGTTTCCGAGATCTTACCCTTCCAAACTCTTTCCACAGAGGCCGTATTGCACTAGTCCCCAAGAAAGACCAAATGTCTACGCGACTACAATGTTGGCGCCCTATTACTCTGCTTAATGCAGATTACAAGCTCTTGGCCAACATCCTGGTGCACCAAATCAGTCTGTATCTTACAGCATTATTTGCTCCCCGCCAGATTTGTTTCGTTCCGGGCCGAGAAATACACAGCCACACATGGTTAATGCGTGGCACCATTCAGTAAACCGCTGCCCGATGTGCCCAAGGGCTGTTGGTTTCCTTAGATAAAGAAAATGAATTTGATTTTATAGAACATGGCAACTTACTACTAAATTTTTACATGCATTCAGATTCCCGGACAGGTTCATTGAGCTCATGCACGCGATGTATACGAATTCAGAAATTACCCTTTACCTAGACTTCCGTGAGAGTCACCCCTTTCTCAAGTGGCGCGTGGTGTCCGCCAAGGGTGTCCGCTCTCCCCAGTTCTATTTATCCTTGCATTAGAACCCTCCTTAAGGGCCATTGAACGCTACCCGCAGATTGGAGTCTTACCCCTGCCTGATAACGCTCTAGTAGAGGTCACTGCATATGCAGATGATATTACTCTACACGTCCATAAAAATAGCCGCTGCAGCATACCCTTAATATTTTTTATAATTTCGGCATTATCTCCGATGCAAGGTTAAACGTTTCTTGAAGCGAATATTACTTCATTCCCAACGATCGTTTCAGCCTCACGTCGCCAGTACCATTAGCGTGCCCAGGATTTCTCTCTAGGAGGAATGAAACTTAAGATAAAAAAAAAAAACAAGATACCAATAATAATAATAATAATAATAATAAATAATAATAATAATAATAATAATAATAATAATAATAATAATAATAATATAATAATAATAATAATAATAAAAATTGTCATATCCCACGTACAATGAAAATCGATGATATGCGAAGCACGAATGACAAATGTTGATATGTCCCTTTAAAATCAGCACAATGTTACGATATGGAGGTAAATGATGCCGTACATTACTTCCGTGTCATGATTATCATGTTTGGATGTGTCATTTAACTTCGTCATCTATTCACGTCACGTGATACCAAATTTAGTATATGTGGAGCTATCGAAACGGCCACGAGCATGCTTGAGCGTGGTATGTTTGTCGTGTTCTTACATGACACGCGTCGCAGGATTATCACGTGTGCAACAGTCATATATATTTCGTTATCCATTGACTTCACGTAACACCAAATTTGGTATATGTGGAGCTGGCAAAATGGCCGCGAGCGCATCATGATGGGCCAATGTAGCGTTGACACGCGCGCACCCTGGGCACAGCGACGCTACGCTAGCAAAACGCGAGCACTCTGTAGTCTGACGCTAGGCGCGACCGATGCGACCAGCGTCCATCGGCGCGGCCCGATGTCAACCAGCGCGAAATACGACATGCTGCGTTTCGCGCCAATGTGTTACCCAGACAGCACTGCGTCTGCCTCTTTTCGTGACGGAGGGAATGCCGGACGCGCTGAAACGCGCATGCGTCAAAGCAACGGAGCGCGGCACGCACTGCGAGTATATGGCAGGATTGGCGCCTGGCGTGGCAACGCCGGCGTGACGCGACGAAATGAACACCGGCGAGCACGCGCAACGCATCTCGTCGAAATGTATTGGCGCCTTGACTGTGGCATGTAGTCATGTCCTCACATGACACGCATCTCATGATTATCATGTTTGCACCAGTCACATACCTTTGTCATCTATTTTCTTCACGTGATACCAAATTTAACATATGTGAAGCTAGTTAAACGACCGCAAGCGCATCATCATTGTGGCATGTAGTCATGTTCTCACATGACACGCATCTCATGATTATTTCGTTTGCACCAGTCACATAACTTCGCCATCCATTGTCGTCACGTGATACCAAATTTGGCATATGTGACGCTAGCAAAACGACCACGAGCGCATCATGAGCGTGGCATGTAGTCATGTTGTTACATGACACGCATGTCATGATTTTTTACGTTAAGGTCTGTCGCTTGTGTTCGCCATGCAGTCATGTCATACCATACCAGTTTTTGCAACATGCCGTGTGAACGAAATCACCGCTAGAGCTGCAAGACCACGAAATATAAATCATGACATTCATGACATACGTGTAATGATTTTCATTTTATGACTTGTCAAATATGTTCATACAGTCATGTTATGCCATACCAAGTTTGTATTGATACCATTTTCGAAATGACCAGGAGAGCTAAAAGTCATAGGCGCTAGATAGATGATAGATAGATAGATAGATAGATAGATAGATAGATAGATGATAGATAGATAGATAGATAGATAGATAGATAGATACGCTCAAAGTCGCCGAAGTTCGCTAAGAAATGCTTCGCATTTAATAACACCGACACGAACACTGTCCAATGTAATGATGATGCCAGCGATATGTTTTTGAGATCGTTTTTGAGACTTGAGAGGGCGAAAAAAAAAGTTCAATGAAGCAGTGCACGTATAAAAAATAAAATAAACGGCAAAACGAATAAGCCAAGGCGTTTCTGGTAAATACTTACCTTTGCTAGTTGTTCAGCTCCAGTGGCCTTCGTCTGGTAAGTATTTACTTACAGGACGGCCTTCGTCTTGTGCCTGTACTATTGTATATATTGTATCATGATAACCCATTGTGTTATTTGTACATGCATGCCACGTCTGTCATGTAATTTGGAGTAGTGATGTGTTCACTCAAACTAGTCATATTTGTCGTGGCACATAGGTGTGCCAATGTCTATGTGCCGCCTAATACTAGATTGTTATAAAATTTTCGTTTTGTGTACATATTGTAAATAAACTTTTTGCTAAATGTAGGTAAAAATAAGTTCGTAGATATAATAAAAAAAAAATACCACGCCTGCTTCACGCTGGAAGACGGAAACGACTGACGCATGTACGGAAACCCTCTGCTTTTCCTTCTCAGTCGATTGTATTGACATCCCGCTCGATGGCTTTCCGCACGCAACGTGGTTTCGCAGTGTCTCCGAGATCGATTTAGCATTGATAAAGCATCAGCCCGCCGCGTTGGTGTAGTGGTAACGGTGTCCAGCTGCTGACTCGAAGGTCCAAGGTTCGATCACGACCGCGGCGGTCACATTTCGATGACTGCGGGATGCTAGGGGCTCGTGTACTGTGCAATGTCGCTTCGCGTTAATGCAACACCAGTTGGTCTGGATTTCCTAAGCCTCACTCTACGACGTCCCTCAAGATCATTTAGTGGTTTTGGAAAGCAAAACTATAGCAGGTATATTATTGCGATAGCAATTATATGGACACTCTTGGCTAGATTTCACCACCAGCGTCGGCGTGGGCGTCGACGTTGGCGTCGATGTCATGCACCGTATATGTATACCTATCCATATATATAAAACGCAAAAAAAAAAAAAAAAATATGACGAAAAATTAAGACTCTGGCGCGCAGATCGAATGTGCGGCCTCTGCGTCGTGAATGCGAAGCGATAACCATGCACTGAACCACCGAGAGGTACCTCCTTCAACGTTCAAATGACAAGCTATTCATATCTAGCACTTACTGCTGTTGGTGGGGAGGTAACTATCGTGTTTCAGCATTATCAGCAAGATGGCGCAGTCAGTGCGCGACGACTCTCATCTTTCACGCGTACTTTGGTCCGCGTAGAGAGTAAGGGGGTGTGCGTTTGATCGTGCACCCTTATCTTGCAGTGGGGAGAATCGTACGTCTTGTCTAGCCTTTGGGTTTTGTCGGAACGATTCTGTTGTAGCTACCGGGCGCACAAATGTCACTGCAATCGTTGCACAGCCTCCGTTTGCGAAAAGGCGCACTTCTCAGACACAGCGCAGTAACAACTGAGACGCTTATTCGCGTTAATCTGTACCTGTGAGTACGTTTCGTGCGTCATTTGTGCATGAGAAACGCACAAACGTTTCGATCTGCTTGCCATTCTGCGCATGACCTTCCAATTTGTTGCTATCGCATTCATTGCTTCGCCTTTGCGGCAAAGCCGTGACTTTTTTGACCAAACAACGATGTCATAAGATGACTTGAGCATGCGATGTCAGGTGAATGTGACGCAATAATGACGTCACAAACTTTGAAAACCTGGGACGCCATAGGGTTACACCATTCACTGGTGTGGACGCCTCCGACGGACACTCTTCGCGTTTAATGAGGTACATCCAAGGCTTTCTTCGCCTTAAAAAATCCACTCTCTTTCAGCGCCGCCGAGAAGGTTGTCGTGGTCGTACTGGCCGTAGTGTTCTTCCTGTGGTCGACCAGGAGGGCTGTCTTCTTCAAAGGCTGGGCCAACTGGTTCCACATGAGGTGAGCCTTTCTTTGTTTTTTCGCCAGTGCGAAGTTGAATCGGTGTGTTTTGTCGTCCGAGAGTACAACCAACGCCAAGAGGGTGATACGAAGAGGGCAGAACTGGACACCTGTGGTAACTATCGTGTTTTCAGCATTATCAGCAAGATGGCGCAGTCAGTGCGCGACGACTGTCATCTTTCACGCGTACTTTGGTCCGCCTGTGTCAACTAAAACCTACGTTCTGAGTCGTGCGTCATTGACATATCGAAAGGGCAATGCTGCTGAGCCCCTTGAAAAATAATTTCCTCATGGAGAGAGCTCAAAAGATGGTAAAAATCTATAAATAAACAAATAAACTTTTTGTATTTTTTGATTATGCGTGTTTCATTGGTCTTGTGTTCTTTACCTATATCTTGCGTTTTCTGCCCCTAAAAACGCGGGTTACTTGAAAAGTGCTTAGAAGTAGCATCGTGAAATTAACTTGAGTTTCCGCGTTTGACTGGTCAGAAAAGAGTAATTTGTTGCCTGTATAGCTTCGCATTACTCCATCCGGTGGGCATAAAAAATCCTGCAATGACGGCTCAAGAGGCATTTAAATCAGTTTAGGGCACGATATAGGCTTGTATTGAAAAATTGGCAGCATATCCACGGAGTGAATGATGGAGAGTGGAGCGAAGCATTCGTCCGTCCATTAGTTCTTGCTTCCGTCCGTCCATGCGTCCATCTGTGTGACCGTTCATGCGTCCATCCGCCCGTCCGTGCATTCGTCTGTTCGTGCGTCCGTCTCTGCGTTCGTCCATGCATCCGCCCCTGCGTCCGTTCATACGTCCATTCTTGCGTCTGTCTGTGCGTCCGTTCGTCCATCTATTCAACACTCCAAGTACCACCATCTCGCATCTTTTCATCATATTTTCCCCATATAGAAGCACCGCCATCCAGCGGACATTTCAAGGACTAAACGAGAGGTGGGCACACGCAGACTTTTTTACGGCTTGTGCTTCGGGTCTACTTCCCACCTTTAACCACCTCGAGTTCATGGTATATACTAGTTCATTGTATTCATGACACTACGGCTCTACGCTCGGTAACCTTTCTAAAACTAAGGAGGTTACACCCAGCGAGTATAACGTAGCAACGCTTTCTTGTCAGATAGTGCTCAATGTACATGCCAATGGCTGCTAATGGTTTGCAGCGTGCGCTTCAATAAAAGCCGAATGCTCCTGTCTCTCATTCCCCATTAGCAACTATTGGTATGTACATTGAGCACTATTTTTATTGTTCAACAACGCACAGAGAAATCTCTCACCGGCACTTCCTTGGAGGTCAAAATGTTATGCTTGTTACACACTACAACGGCTACGAGGGACGACAGGTGGTTGCTATAAAGAGCTACCACCTAAAAAAAGGCGGTTAATGATTTAGACTAATATGTACTCTACTGAGCTGTGTTTAGAAAAAACTGTTAAAACTATTTAGAGTACTTGTCACACTACTATGGGTCGTCCATGTGTTTAGGGAAAATGTTTAACGATTCAGAGTATTTCGTACTCTACTATGGGAGAGCAGGAAGCTGTCCCGGACGCTGACTTTGTTTATAAAAGGGAGTAAACAATTTGTGAAGAAGAAGATGTGCCTGCAGCGAGCAGCATCGCCAACGCCCGGCTCTCTCGGCTCGTGCTTCGGTTCGTTGCTGTGCCGATCGCTGGACGGTTCATCACGCTGTCTCGTCGCTGTCTTTAACGGCTAATAAACCTCCTCACATTTGGTGGAGGTGCTGTTAATCCCCGTTGCTACACCCTGGAGCTGCGAAGCCGCACGCTACCACCTGTCATGACTACCAACGACACTACATCGACGCCTTCGCTCCAGTTCAACTGCCCTGGCCATCCCAGGCTACGGGAGCCGAAGGTCTTCAGCGGTGCGGATGGGACCGACGTAGAAGACTGGCTCGAGCACTACGAACTGGTGAGCGCCAACAATAAGTGGGACGAAGCCGACAAGCTGGGCCACGTGATATTTTATCTCACTGGCGTCGCCGAATTGTGGTTTAATAACCACAAACACAACATCCCCACATGGAGCGTCTTCAAGACGTCATGTGCTGAAGTGTTCGGTCGGCCGGCTGTCCGCAGCAGAGGGCAGAACAGCGCTTGCGCGTCCGCTCTCAGCAGACTGGCGAGACGTTTACCAGCTATATTGAGGACGTCGTCGACCTTTGCCGACGTGGTGAATGACACCATGCCCGAATCTGACAAGTTCAAAAACATCCTGAAGGGCATCGACGACGGCGCATTTCATATGCTCTTGGCAAGAAATCCGAGCACAGTTTCCGAAGTCGTCAGCTTGTGTCAGAGCTACGACGAGTTGAACAAGCAACGCACTCTGACTCGGCAGCCTCAGCATGGTGGTCAGTCACTGTGCAGTTTCGACACCCTGCCGGACAATTCACCGCTGCTTCAGCAAGTTCGAGCATTCGTCCGTGAGGAAGTCGCCCGCCAACTTTCCCTAGTGCCCTTCACTCACGGACCACCACCCGTCTACCTGCCCCGCTTCGCACTGCTATTTCGGAAGAGGTTGCCCAAGCTGTTCCCCTTGCGCACCACGAGCCGCCTCTATCCAGCCTTGCCCACTGCCAGCGTGCCGCGCAGCTGGTAGGCCCTCCTGTCGCCTATCCGCCAGCCGTGCTCTTGTGGCCGCGCCCCTAACGTATGCAGCGCAGCCTGTGGCTCCTCCTGTCGCCTGCTCGCAAGTGATGCAGCTGTAGCAGCGCCGTTCACATATGCAGACGCTGTGCGTAGGCTTCCGCAACCACCCTACACCTCGCGCTCACAGCCCGCACACCCGGCTGCTTATACTGCACCTTGGGCGGCACCACCAGTA